>JBBPBR010000008.1:4184512-4205367 GCA_037974775.1 Cicer pinnatifidum
CTGCCAATATTTTGTTAATTTTGAGTTTTTTTTTTTAAAAAAATATTTTATCCAAAAAGAAATAAAAAAATTTTATCGGAAACTTTTTAACAAAAAAAAATCATAAACTTTTTATCGAAAAAAAATCAGACATTTTTTATAGAAAAAAAAAATCAGAAATTTTTTATTGAAAAAAATCGGACTTTATCAAAAAAAGTCAGAAATTTTATATAGAAAAAAATCGAAAATTTTTTATCGCTGAAAAACTTTATTTAAAAAAAAATCGATTATTTTTTTAAAAAAGTAGGTCTGTAGACCCACTAAGCCCATAAATTTTTAAGAGTTTTTAGTTTGGTGGGTCTTATTTTTTAAGACATTTTAAATTATTAAATTTTTTGGCCCCTCCAAAATGTAGGTTGAGACCAATAATTAGGGGACTTGTCCAATTGAGAACAACTCAAAGTCCAAGTGTTTCAATAATTGTAGGTCATGTACTCATTCGATTGCTCGGAGCAAATCAAGAGCTTAATATTCATGAACATTTGCAAACCATTATGTTTTATTTAGAACAAATTCTGGATGCTCATTTCTAATGCATATGCCAATATCCACTCTATTAGAACTTTAGAAGCATCTACATTGCATTTCATTCTATCCATCCCTGATTTCGTCCATGAAGCTACATTACTAGCTACTCGATTTTATGTAGAATTTATAGTAGTTCAATCTTTCAGCAGATCAATAGTTCTAGTGAACAAATAATGTTAACTTCAATAGCATTGTTACAACATAATTATCCAAGTAGAGGAAAAATATTAATAAAAATGGATTTAATTTTTATACACGGTGGACATAAAAAAATTTAACTGTCAATATAAATTTTTATTAACTACATAACAATTATACTAAAAAAATTGAAAAGGGACTCTGATTTTGTAATTTGTGTACAAAAAATTATTTATGTTATTTTAATTTGGTTGTTGTGAGTAGAATTAGAAAATGCAGACTCCATGTTCATTCCTTCCACCTCCATCATTCCCTCGTGACAAATTATAAATAATACAAAATTTGATTAAACAAAAATCAGAAAAATTAAAATAAAATAATTAAAAAAGAACAGATAGCGCGTGTGTTTCAGGCTTTTAGCTCTTTCAGTCACTCCTTTTCGCGTTTTCAGTAACCGTGTTCTCACTCTCTCTGTGCATCGCGCTTTTTAACTCAAACCGCGATTCCAGAATATTCCAACCGCTATGTTCCTTCACTTTCCAGATCCAGGTATCTTATCTTCACTTTCCATCGCTTTCGTATCTCAATTTCAATTTAACTTCAAACTTCTCTTCTTTGAATTTAGTTGCATGCAATTTCTGTTGCTACACGATGTCGTTTTATTTTCTCCATCTTCGTTTTTTACGTTCACGAATTTCATAAATTAAGATTAACATTAACATTAACAATTTTTTAGCAATATTGATTTTCTCTTAATCCAAGCGTGTTTACCGATTGATACGGATTTTATATGGAAATTGAATTTATATTTAAGCTTTAATTTTATCGAATTTTATCTATTAATTCAAGCGTGTTAATTGATATAAATTGATTCATGGTTGGATAATTGTGTGGAAATTCAATTATTATTTAGGATTAATTTAATCGACTTTTTTGTATTAATCTAAGCGTGTTAATTGATAGAAATGGATTCATGGTTGGGTAATTGTGTGGAAATTGAATTGTTATTTAGGGTTCAATTTAATTATTATATTTTCTATTTACTGTTGAACGAGTTTTTATTTTTTTGTCCATTTATGGCTTTTGGATACCAATTAGAGGTTGCGTGTGTTGATTGTGTTTGAAGTTTTTTTGCGGCGGCTATATTGGTTTTGCATTCAAATGTTACTTCATGAGGTTTTTTTTTTTTTTTTTTTCATATATTTTAAAGGTTACTTAATAAGGTTTTGCTTCTTTGAGTCGGCAAAGTTTGTATGAATTGGTCATTGTGCCATAAATTGAGAATTTGCTTGGAAATTGGGAAACTTCAACCTTAAACAAGATACCTTTAGATCCATTGATCCATTTATAGTGTCTGGAATTGAATTTTGAGTTAAATTTGATAGTTGGGGGGATTTTGATTTTAGATTGGTTTTGTGCTGAATTTTGTTACGGAGATAAGTGGGGTTTAGGAATTGGAATTTTTGTTGTTATTGTTGTTGTTTTGGTGTTTTTTCAGAGAATTGAATTGATGGGGGGTCAAAGTTCTAAAGAGGAAAATTTGAGGCAAGATTCATCTTTGCGTTCAAGTTCATCTGCTTCTTCTTGGAATTCATATCCTGACCCTCATTTGGGTTATGGTCAGGGTGGTTATCCTTACACCTATGAGTCACAGCAACCTTCTTATCCGACACATCCGTATTATGACGCACAGGCTCCTCCTCCTCCACAAAACTATGGCTATGAGCCTCAAACTAGTGGTAGAGTGCCCCGCCATGACGATAGAAGAAAGTTAGAGAGGAAATACTCAAGGATCGCTGATAATTACAACTCTATTGATGAGGTAAAAGATGCTTTGCATGCCAATTTTGTACAGTTTTATCTTTAGCTTATCAAGATATCAACCCATGTAGATATTTTGTATCTTCGGGAATTGAAGTGCTTTACTTCAGGATTTTTATATTTAGAGAATCCAAGACTTCCTATTTTTTTTAAATATATTGCCAATTAGAATTTGGAGATTAAAATAATAATAATAATCACAATAGCAGTGCAATTGCAGTTGATTGTTATATTGAGGTAGATTTTAAAGTAGTTTGTCTTGTGCTAGCCCAACAAAATACCTGTGAATGGCTGTTCTGTCACCGCATCTTGTTTCCCCTTTTGGCCATTTAAGTGCACTAAATTGAATTTACTGAAGTGAAAGAGAAAGGCCCTGCATGTTAAGTTTTTTGTTTTCTCCTGAAGAATTTAGAGCTATATATTTTTACTATTTTTGTGTTGATATTTATGTGACTTGGCATGACTTAGCTGAAAATAAAAGTGTCTTGCAATTTGTGAATTTCCTTCTCACTGACAATGGTACTTATTCATGTTATTATTTTGGGAAAAGGAAAACTATTGGTTCTTTATCATTATTTCAATTCTTAACATTCTAGTATTTTTTATTTTTATACTTATATCTCATTACAGGTGACTGAGGCTCTTGCACGTGCAGGCCTTGAGTCTTCCAATCTTATTCTTGGAATTGATTTCACCAAGAGCAATGAGTGGACAGGTTAGGCCACATTAATAAATTATTGTTTTCTAAGCTAAAGTTTTTAATTTATGCATTATTATGCTGTTGTGAAATATATCCTCAGTTTGATGTTGCTTTCAGGAAAGCGCTCATTTAATCGACAAAGCTTGCATCACATTGGCAATGGTCCAAATCCCTATGAACAAGCAATATCCATTATTGGGAAAACCTTGGCTGCATTTGACGAGGATAACTTGATTCCTTGTTTTGGATTTGGGGATGGTATTTCTCTCAAAGTTCTCACAACTCAGAAATTTTAGGTTTTTTGTTGTTTATGTTTTAAAATGTGCTAATGGGCATTACTGTGATATGATGGCAGCATCAACACATGATCAAGATGTCTTCAGTTTCTTTCCAGACGAAAGATTTTGCAATGGATTTGAAGAAGTTTTGAGTCGGTATCGCGAAATTGTTCCAAATGTTCGACTTGCAGGTTATATATCTATTACTAATCTTGTTGTTCTTATGGGAATTCTACTTATTCATGATATTACTTATTCATGATATAGATATTGTTGTAATACTGAGCTAATCATACTTATGTTTTAACATCAGGCCCTACATCCTTTGCACCCATTGTTGAAATGGCCATGACAATTGTTGAGCAGAGTGGAGGCCAATACCATGTTTTGGTGATAATTGCAGATGGCCAGGTAATATATTCTTTATCCAGTATGTATGGTGTTATCTTTGAACAAATCAGGAAGACTGGATTGCTTGCTTTCTTCTTCATTTGTGCTTCAATCATTTCAAAGGAAAATGTAGTTGGACAAAAAAATCAAGTTTTATGCTGAATTCCCTTTACTTATTTTTTTGTCCCTTTTTTAACAAATGAATGTTCTTAATATGCATTAAGCATGTGAAACTACCATTGCTTCTGGGGTACTAAGTGTCGTCAGCTTGTCCAAAACATCTTACGTTACTACTTATGTACATGACATTTTCTGGTGCAGGTAACAAGAAGTATTGACACTGAACATGGGAGGCTCAGTCCACAGGAGCAGAAGACTGTGGATGCCATTGTTGAGGCCAGGTGATTATGCTGCAAGGTTAATCTCAATAATGTTCTATTTTACAAAATATCTTGTCTTATTTACCTGCTCTGTGACAGTAAATTTCCTCTTTCAATCATACTGGTTGGTGTTGGAGATGGACCTTGGGACATGATGAAGGAGTTTGATGACAATATGCCAGCTAGAGCCTTTGATAATTTTCAGGTATTGAAGTGCATGCAGACCATTGATTAATACCGGTTAAAATGTTCTAAATAATTGGAATTCATCCCCTGAATTATTGTGGAATTCTCTTTGTGCTTCTGTAGTTTGTGAATTTCACGGAAATTATGTCAAAGAATATTCCTTCTTCACGGAAAGAGGCAGCATTTGCTCTCGCAGCATTGATGGAAATTCCTTCTCAGTATAAGGCCGCAATAGAGCTTGATCTACTGGGGTAAAATTTTGATTCATTACCTTCAGTATTTCTCTCTCTCTATTTTTCTTTTTCAAAAAAACAATCTTAAGTTCATTTCTGACAAAATTTGTTGATGTGTGCTTGTTTATCTCAAACAGTAGTCGGAAAGCCAATGCTCCTCAGAGAGTTGCCCTCCCAACACCCTCTTATGGTTCAACATCTTTTGGCACTTCAAAACCTTCTCCTGCTGCGAGTTTTGAGCGGAGTGTGCCTTCTTATCCCGACGACAGCAAACTAAGCTCAGCTCCTTCTGCCCCAAGTTCTACTTATGAGAATCAGGTACACCTGCAAAGTGCTTCAAATAAAAATATGCCATGTTCTTGATCCGGTCTTTTGGATGCCAACATGAATGTTACTGGAAATTGCTTGAATTATATGAATATATTCTTTTCCATATTTTCGGGTTATCTTCACATGCCTCAGTTGAGTAGTTAGATTACTCATCTAACAAAGTATCTACATGGTCGAATGGGGAAATATTAATGGCATCAATTACATGCTTATTTGTGCTGCATAGTTTTATGGTCTCATTTCCCCTTTTATAATTCTATTGCCTGGTTATTGCTGTGTATTTCATATGTCTACTACAGGGATAAGGGATTGAATTTGAAATGTTTCATGTTATGAGTTTATTAGTAGATCGCTGTACTATAAAATTAACAAATTAAATTGGACTTGTGCAGCTTTGCCCTATATGTTTGAGCGATCCTAAAGACATGGCCTTCGGATGTGGGCATCAGGTAAAAGCAATATTTTCAAGAGCAAATGTCCAAATTGGTCCCCAACAAAAACACAGGGACCTATTAGGTTTGGTTCATAAGAATCTCAAATTTGGATCAAATTAGTCTTTGTTAGAATAATTTTTATTTGATCCACATTAAAGATTCTTGGATGAAATGAGTATATTTATTTCTTAAAGACCGAATAGATCTTAGTGTTTTTTGCCTGGGATCAATTTATGTATATACTTCATTTTCAAATTTCAATTTTAATTTCTTCCCATATTTCTGAAGTATAGAACAGATAAGGAGAATGCTTATGATTTCTTTGTTACATGACAGACATGTTGTGGTTGTGGACAAGATCTTCAGACGTGTCCCATCTGTAGGAGCCCCATTAACACCCGAATAAAGCTTTACTGAGCAGCATCTTTTGTTGAGGGATGTTTATGTTGTATTCTTTTAATTTTTTATGTGGACGTATACAATATTAAATCAAATCTTTGTTTCTGCTGTGAAAAGTGGTACTTTCTGTATGTAAGTATTCCTTTTATTTTTTTTCCCATTCATTTTTTGTTTCTGACAACAATGTATTGACAACTTAGCCTAGGGTGGGTACTTGTACAGTTTTAGTTTAAGTGAGTGATTTTGGTTTGATTTGTAATTTGTATTTATCGTAGCTAAAGGCGAATATAATAAGATTTTCCAGATTTTTAACCAAAAGAATAAATGATGAAGTCATTTAAGAAAATGAGCTTGTCCTAACGATTTTACATTTCTATTATGTAAAGTTTTTGAGCAAAACTATCTAGAAGTCACGTATCCTAATTTGAAAATTTGTCATTTATATATATTTTTTTTATGTTGCTTCTATAAGTATTTAAAATGTCAATATTGGAGTACATGGAACAGGATAAAAGAAAGTCAACTGTAATCACCTTTATTTAATAAATAAAGAAACAACTAAAATAATTGTCTAATTTGACTTAAAATGCACATTTGAAATGTAGTCATTTGATGAGAGGAAAATAGAAGTGTTGATTAACTCGCTAATTTTAGCTTCTCTATTGACATTTTTAATTTTATAGTAGTACAGGTTTTTTTAGCTCAGTTTCTTAGGTATTTTTTTTTTATGATATCTTTAAGGTTTGTATGTCTAAGAATGCTCATTTAATCGTTTAGTTTCTTTGGTGGGTACGATATTGTATTTTACACTATTGGAAACTATAATCTAGTAAAAAGTTAAAAAATTGAGGGTTGGATGAGCATTAAAAAAAAAAACTTCAACTTCTTAAAGCTTGTGCACCCTCATTCATGTTTAAACGCATGAGAGCTGTCTTGGATTCACTAAGAAAAAACACCAAAAGAACTAAAATCCAAACCAAAACATGAGGCAAATCAATGTAGCTCGACAAAAATTAGGAGGCAACATCATTTTCCATCCCCCAATGTCATTCGGATTGATCAATCTTAAAGTGTATTTTGAGAGGTGAAAAAAAAGTCATTAAACTAGTGCCTACCTATTTCTTAAAGTCAACTTAAAATGTATGGCTCACTCAAGTGTGTTGAGTGGATTATGCATTCAAGTTGGCTTTAAAGGTGTAGTTTATTGTTTAGTGAATCTTGTTCTTACTGTAGCGTTAGGTGGCATGTGCATCTTTTGTTATTTTTATTGCATTCTTTAGCTATTTTACATGCAAGACCATTAGTACTAGTTAGTGTTTCCAATGCCTCTCTTGGGTGTTTAAACGACCTTCATAGATACACATCACTCATTTATAATTTTTTAATGTTAGTATCTAATAAGCACTTATTTCCTCCAACCCAGTACCTCAAACAAAAATTACTAAATAAGTCTCACCAACAACTTTACATGATTACATTTCATCAAACATATTTATTTTAACACAATTTATTAAGTGGAGCCCACACAAAAAAAGAAAGAGTGGATTTATATTGTCACCCTCTTCAATAAGCACCCAAATTATAGATGCCTTTAGTGCTTATTTGTTTTATCCTTTAGTGTGTATTAGTTGGATTAACTAAACTTCAATTTGGACTAAATTGTATTAGATGTTTCTATCTCGAGGCCCATTTTGCTTTTATTGAATGAATCTCAATTGATAAAAAAATGTTGGCTTTATGAATGCGAATAGGAGTATATTTAACAACTAAAGGGTGTTAATAGAATCCCTCTTCACAAGTACGCATATAAGTAAGCGCAGTACCAGGCCCAAACTTTCAAACCCATCAACAAACCAAAAAGCCCAACAACAAAATTAACTGAGAAACAAACAAAATGTAAGGGTTTTACGAAGAAACAGAAAAAGAGAAGAGAGATAGAGAGACAAAGGAACTGAAACTATTCTGTTCTGAAAGTTCATTCAATCTTTACTATGAAGTTCCTTCAATCTATCTTAGGTACAATTTTTTTCATTTTCATCTTCCTTAATTTCATACACAAATGTTAATTTCACAATCTCAACTTCAATTTTTTTTTTCAGGTAAAACGCATTTTGCAGGACGTAGTGGGTTACCGGGTCGGGTTTTGGGGATCCGATATTTCAACGTTTCCACGGAAGAGTATGCTAAGAGGAACTACGCTAACAATGTCGCTGAATACAATACTGTATTGGGTTCTCTCAATGCTCAAAGAAGGTCTCTCTCTCTAGTTTCATTTTATTTTTCAAAAGATGAGAAATTAAAAAGTATCAATTTTGTTGTTAGGAGTATCAAATGTAAGTCACATTAGTCATTTTTTAAAATAATTTTAGTGACATGTTATTATCATTATACTAATTTGATTCATATTTAGATAATGGGCGTGTGTTAGTTGGTTAAGCCAGTTGGGATGGTTTATGGAGTTAGAAGCGCATCGAAATGATGAGGAAACTGTCATTCCGATGCCTAAATGGTTGAGGTGTTGTCAACTGTCACTATATAGTCACTTAATGTATTGAAATTGCAAAAACATCCTCTAGTGTTGTTTTGTTAGTAACTTTATGGATCAAGTTGACTAATGAAGACACATTTGAGGATTAAATTAACTAATGGAAGATACATTCAAGTTCGAGGACCAAAATGAGTAATGAAAGACACATTTATGTCCTCCTAAAAATAAATTCTTATGTTGCCTCGTGCATTGCACATGTTTATTACTAGTTACGAGTTTGATTCATATTTAACATAGTTAAACCAAATTGGTATTTTCATTTGAGGATCAAATGGATCTTGTGTTTTTTTTTTTTGTTAGGGGACAATTTGAGTATTTACTGTTTTTAATTTTATTTATTTTTTGTTGATTGATTTGATACACCCATTTTTCAATTTACAACAACCTAGTTTTATCCCACTACGTATGGAACACCATTACGTATTTGATCCATGTCATAGATATTTGACTAAGTTTTACGTTAGCCGTCGTCATTTTTCAATTTATTAAAAACAACATTTGTTTTGGATTATTTGGTAGGATGTTTTTGCTGAGGGATGTGTATGATGATATGATGCTTGATGGAGTGAAGCCAAGCCGCGACACTTTTCATTCCCTTATTGTTGGAACCATGAGAGGCTCTAGAATGCAAGATGCTTTTTTCTTCAAGGACCAAATGAAAACCATGGGTTTGGTTCCTGATGTATGTACTATTTTTTGTTGTCTTTACAAGTTTTTGCTTGCACCACTTTTTGTTGAGTTATGCTCTAGGCAGTTAATCCCAGCGTTTCCCGGCGAGATCCCGCTGTCCCGGTGCAGTACAGTGCCTGACCGCGACGGCGTGTCCGCAACAGCATGAAACAAGATCCCGACGAGATTTGGGCGAGATCCCGCTATCTCGACGTAGTTAATCCCAACGTTTCTCAGCGAGATCCGGCTATTATTTATTCCTTCTTTGTTTTATTGTTTCTACTTTCACCTAAAAAGAAGAAGTAGAATATGCTAATGAAGATGATGATTATCTTTGATTCCTATGCTAGAACATGCATTTGAGTTTTAATATTTAGCGATTTTATTACTGTGTTAAAGACTTTAATATGCATCATCTTTATTTCCTTGACTTTTGTTGGCATTTCAATGTATATTTTGACTAAGAGTAAGACTTGTAAATTCTTATTACTAATTATGAATGTTTCAGAGTTTTAGTTATTTGTTAATTTTGCATTAAATATAGATTTATATAATATTATTCATGTAATTTGTTAAAGTGGATACTTAGTGGAAATTTAAATTTCAGTTGGTTGCTGATAACTGTGAAATTTGATGTTGACATCTTTTAACTAGTTCTGCTGCTTTTTCCTTGTTACAATCAAATAGAAGTGGGTAAAATGAGTACACTCAAAATGGTTCTTAAGTTCAATGTTTTCATGGTGTGTTTGGTTAAACCCTTTTTTCTGTCCCTTTTTATTGCAACATCTTGTAGAGTGTGGATAATCCTGCATGATATGAAGTTGTGATTCTCATTTTCTATAATCTATATCACGTTTCAATACCCCATGTTAAATATGGTGGTTATTTTTGTTTTTTGGTCAGAAAAATGTGACTTCTATTGGCTGTAACTAGAGGCTGCAGACTTGTATTTACAATGTTGCAGCCTTGTTTTGTATGCATGTATTACATGCATTGCTGCATCAGTAGCTATTCGCTGTTAGTGTTGCCAATTGCGGATTGCAGAATATAGCGGTTTGTTCAAACTTTGCTAAGCTACAGTGCTATAGTGCTGTAATAGTGGCTATTTGACAACACTGCTGGCTATTGATTTTTATTCCTATTTGAAGTTGGCTCTACTTGAAGTAGAGCAGATCAGTAGAATCATTGTTCAATTGGTTTCTCATAACATAACATAGCCCATAACACTTGTTAACAACTTAATATAAACTTTCACTTACAGTTTCTTTTTCAAGATCAATGAATAGTCCCATATTGATGATGTAGGTTACTTTTTACAACTTTCTAATTTCAACCTGTGGAAAATGCAAGAACTCTGATCAGGCTATTCAGGTACCTGTCACCATCTATTTGTAGACAGGATTTTAAGATTCTACTGCATTAAAAGTGCTTATTGCATCCTCGTCTTTAGAAGTATAATAATGTTTTCATTTGGTGTCCTTTAAAATGAAGATTTTGGAGGAGATGAAATCCATGGAAGTAAAGCCAAATGTACAAACCTACATCTGCTTGCTACATGCTTGTGCATCCCAAGGACGCATAGACCGAGTGTATGTTATATTGCTGCTTCTTTTATTATCTAATCTATTTAATATTAATAAAAGAATGATCCAAGGGAAAGAAATCATTTACATATGATTTCATTTCCTCTCCAAAAACTTTCTTTAGTATCCATGTTTTTACACGAGTTTCACTGCTACTTGTACTTCACTAAAAGTTTTTTTTCATTGATTCCTTCACATAGGGACTCTACAATAACAATCAAGCCTTACACCCCACAAAGTGGGGTACTACATAGGGACTCTATTTTTTGTTTCTCCGATGTATAGTTTGGTCTCATAACGTGTTATGTGATGCAAAACTCTATCCATGTCCTGTTTCGTTGTAAATCTTCCCAAAGTCTGGAGATAGGATTATTGTATTAGACAAACAAAGTGAAGTAAAACTTTGTAAAATCATTATGGCATGGATCAACAATGTGTTATGTGATGCTACTCTTAATGGCCTAGTGAACTAAGCTTGCTCACCTACCTACTACCTCTATGTAATTTTTCTTTTAAGTAAAGTAGGAGGATTTCTTATTTCAAGTTTGTCTTTTTATTTGTTTGCCAAATGCATATCAGCATCATCAACTTTCCTTTTATATCTTTATCTTTTTTTTAAAAATTAATTATTCAAATTACTGATCCAGGTACGCAATTGTTCGTGATATGACTGCAGCTGGTCTGGGATTAAACAAGTTCTGTTATGCTGGGCTTATAGTTGCACACAAGAACAAAACACCTTTTACTGATGATTTTGATGCAAAAGTAGTTTTCATATCTATTTCTTGATTTGACATGTGGTATGCTGTATTTTCCAGTAATCATTGAACTTATTGTTCTGTGAAAAAGGTTATTGAGTTTGTGGAGAGGTCAAAGATATGGTCTTCAGTAGAAACTGACGGTGCCAATGCTGAGAATGTGATGATGGGTGTTTCTGATGAGGAGTTATACAACTTACCAACGGCAGATTACATTAATAGGCGGGCAGGATTCTTGAACAGGCCATTAACAGCATATCATACTGCATTTAATGCTGCTGCAGACTTCAAGAATGTTAAGGTATGAGGTGCCATGTTTGTATGAATTTTCACGATATTATTAAATGGTTCTTGCATGCTTCTAAGCTCTTCTGCTGGTGCTGCCTGTTTGTGTGGTATAATATCACTCAACCACACGACTTTGAGATGTTGGATCAAATTATCAATGTACATCTATTTGAATCTGGATGTCTATTTAGCGTTTAAGCCAAATCAAGATATCCACATTACTTGTTCATATTGTCTTTTAAAGTTTGTATGGTTGATGTCTAATTGCGGCAGTTGACGGACACACTTCTTGAAATGCTGAGCAAGGAGAGGAAAACTCCTGATATCTATATTACCATGCAAGTAATTAGGTAATTGATTATTAATTTCTCTTGTTGTACTATTCAGATAGCTTGAAAATATGCATTCTACCACACGATACCTTTATGTTGGTTTGTAGATGTAGATTGCACTGCACTAGAAAGTAACATATTTTACATATTCGGAATATTTTTTAAAGTCTTTTAATCTGTTCTATCTTTTCTTCTCTACGTTTTCCCTTCAATTTCAACAAAAAATCCATACAACTTAACCAATTCGGAGGGGCTGTTAATAATAGACTATGAACTGCTTGTAAAAGGAATACTTGTAACCAAACATGGTCAACTTGGTTCGGTGAAGTAAGGAAATATGGTTATAGTTTGAACTTTTTTGGTTCCAGACTAGATCCTCAGATCTTTATTTTTTTGCTGCTGTTTCAACCAATGTTGTCAAATAGCGGCTATAGCGCTTTAGTGTAGTGGAATTTGAATAAACCGCTATTTTAGGATAAAGTGTTGCCAAATAGCGGCTGTAGTAGCTCTGTAGTGTGGCAGAATTGGAGCAAGTTGCTATTTTCCGCAATCTGCAATTGACAACATTGGATTTTTAACTGTTTTTGTTTTCCAATTGCATTATACAGATATCACTTTTGATCATGATTTCCATTTTTATGCAGGTGCTATTGTCATGCAGGAGAACTTGACCGTGGTCTGCAAACTTTTGAGGACTCAATAAGTTCAGGAAAGTCTATTGCTGCAGAAATTTTTGTGGTGAGTTTGCTCACATATACTTTCTAGTACAATCAATGCTAAATTTTCTAGTTGAATTATTATATTTCCTCACATATCCGTAATGTAACTAAGTGGTAAGTACACTCTTTTTGGAAGTGGTCTTGCTCATATGTGTGTGTGTGAATTTTAAAAATGCTGATTGCTCTCTTTATGGACTGTTTGGTTTGAGAAAATACTTTGTTTTTATTTCCTGTTTTCACTTGTATTTACATACTTTCCACCTTGTTTTGAGTTCAAATGTTTTAAAACTGAAAATAGAATGAACACAAGTTGATAGTTTTGAAAAAGAAAACCTTCTCTCAAACTAAACACAGACCCTTAATTTCACAAATTGTATAAACTGCATATTGATTAATGAATTATACAAACCAACATGACTGCAGACACTTGCCGAGGGGGCAATGATTGGTCACACTGAGAAAGGAATGCAAATTGCTCAAGATATACTGGTAGGCTATCATAGATTCTTCATCCACTTTGTAAAGTTGCAATTTAATTTGGTATGTTTGAAAATTTCAAATTTAAATCTGCAATTGTAGGTAAGGATGAACGAAAGAAACTTTTTCATGAATTCCAAAATGGGAAGTGAGCTCCTGCTTATGGCTGCTGGTGAAAAGGTAAACAAATTCTTCCAATTATACTCTCTTGTTATTGTTATGTGCTTAATATGAGAGAGATTACACATGTCGCCTACGAGTTAAATGTGTGTATTTTGTTGTTTTTTAATTGATAGACTGGAGGATATACTACTGCTAACTACATATGGGACTTGATGCGGGTTCGCAATGTCGTCCCTTCAGTTGCTGCAGTGGAAGCATACTATCAGGGCTTGAAAGTGAGTTATTCAATGATGCCATAATTACTTTAACCATGCATCAAAATTTCAAAATCAAATTTCCATTATCTATACCTTAAACAGATATACTTCACATTGTTTGTATTTTGTTTGAATAAAAGGAAAAATATAGTTTTTAGGACATGAAAACTTCCTTATTCTTGGCTCTTTCTGAAGTTAAGTTTAATTTATTGAAGTTATAATTCTTTAGTTAACCTCATTATGGTCACATGTCATCTAATCTAGCTTATCTTCCAATTGGATTAATATACACTTGATGTTCACTGCTATGTACGTCGAATTGCAGGATCGAGAGATTCCTCAAGACGATCCAAGACTCATGTTGGTTACTAAAATGTATGACAACCTTCGCACGAGATTTCGCGGAAATATGAATGTATAGATATTTAAGTTCTTCTCTTTTTGTTATGAATGAATTCTGTTAGCTGTTTATAGGTATTTTTTTCTTTTATGAAAAGAGAATCCATGAATTACCAGAATTATTTACTTGATTCATGTATGAGTTGATCCTAGGAATTCATTCACACTATCTCATTGAAAAGGGTACACTAGTAGTAGTACCTTTTTTTTATTAACCATTGATTTCTTATTTAAAAATAATAGAATGATAGAGATTAACTTAACAATTTTCCATACTTGTCCATTATTTTTTTAGAGAAGAGGTCAACTTTTCATGGAGAACGCTCTATGACGTGTTTATATAGCAAGGCATTAAAATCAGATTTGATAATTACTTAGTATTCTAAATTTGATTTATCTAAAAATAAAAACGATCAAAATAGAAAGAAAAAAATGTTGAAAAAAAGATGGAAGTGAAGAGTTATATGGTTAGATAAATTTAAAATAACTTTAATTTCTGAGAAATAGAAAAATGGAAAAGTATGAGTCAACAATACTCTTTGAAATCGATGATAATACTTGAGAATTTCTTATAGAAAAAGTGCAACAAATATGAGAAACTTAGGATCGTTTGTTTCATATTAGGGCTTAATTTTGATTATGTAATAATTTGGGTTGATAATGTGGCATTATTTAAGTGAATTTCTACTTAACAACTCATTGCTATGTTATCAAAATATACACTAATTTAGCAAAATTAACCAAATTTTATACAAGACATTATTATCTAAATGCATTTTCACTTTACAATTTATTTCTATACTATTGACCTTCGTCAAAGTTTAGCTCCATATGTATTGTTAAGAGACTATGAAAACTGTGAAAAAATGAGATGAGTTAAATTGTGAATAAAACAAAAGAAAATTATATTTAAAGTCAATTGGTTAAAAAATGGATACATTTCAACTACTGTTGCAAATTTATTTTAGGTATAAGATTGAAAACTATAGAATTTAATTTATTCTTAAAAATTCATAAATAACTAATAAAAATTACAAAATTATGATATATATGAGTCATTTCAACATAATCTATTTTGAATGTTTAAACTTTTGTTAACCATTACTTTGTCCTAAATAAGTAATACTGATATACTATTTGTCAGTCTTTTTTTAAAATTCAGTTCCACATTCTTTTTAAGAGAAGTTAGAGTATATGAGCCCATTTGTAACATTCTTAAAAAAGTGATTTATCAAAATCAATATTTTTTATAATCTTGTAACCAAGGATAACTATCAGATCAAGTGGATACCCGCGAAGAAACTATAATGAATAGAGTAAAAATTTGTATAATAGACATGGGTACAGATACTTGTAATTAAACGGATATAGATTCGGATACGGATACTATATAGTATTCACCTTGCACTCGCATCTACACTTATATAAATATATTATTTATTTATTTATTATATTATATTAGTATTTAGTTTAATTAATTATTTTCTTTTATGTTTTAACATATATTGATATTATTGAACCACTACAATATTTATAATCGAAAGATAAACGTTTGTAAAAATTTTAAGAATTTGATTTTAATGGATAGGTAAATAATTGTGATTTTATAATTAAGAGTTATATCTTACTAATGGTGAATTTATAATTATATTTACAATTTCCTATCAATTTCTTTTTTACATATCTCGAATAATTATGTCGTACAATTTGACCTTCATAAAATATTATTATGAATATTTGAATGTGTATTGGAACTATGTTCATTTGAAATATTGAGTTAGAAAATATTTTAATTTATAATATTTTATGTTTGAATAATTTTTAAATTTAATCACAATAATATCATTTATTTATTGGATGATGGGTTATCATTTATTTATTGGATGATGGGTATGTATAAAATAGACACTTAATTATAAAGACAGATATTATAGTACTCTATTCAAACTGTATGTATCTATTGATATCTGTACATGTAACAAATATGTATTTAAATATCATAGTTTAGATATTTAAAAGAAAAATAAAAATTGTCTGTTATTCATAGTAAAAATAATTTTTTTTTTAAGTTTTAAAAACAATTTTGGATTATGTTTAGATTTTTTTTAATGTAATAAACTGATAAAAAAGATTCAAGTGATTAGTTTAAAAAAAAAAATTATCTTTTAAAAGAAAAGTTGACAAACTGACTTCTTTGACTTTAAAAAATAGAACTGCTAAACGAGGTCGTTTTGTTACTATTAGACTCTTCTCCCTCACAATTCATAAACCCTAAATCAAATCTTCCTCTCTAGCGCCCCAACGCATCTCGGAACTCCGTCAACAATACCACCGCCGCACCGTTCCGGCATTTCATCCCGCACACCATCGCGAAGCGAACTTCACAACTTCGACAAACTCCTTCACCGCATTCTCGTTTTCAGCCACACAATCACAGAAGAAGTAGAAGAAAGAATGGATAATTCCGAAGAAAACAACGAGATTAACACTACAACAACATCAAATGACGAGAACTCGAAATCAGAATCGAAATTGAAACTGAAGAAGAAATTGAAGTTGAAGAAGAAGCTGGAGAAAGAAACTGAGAAAGCTGATAAGCGTGGTGTTTGCTATTTGAGTCGAATTCCTCCTCATATGGATCATGTCAAGCTTCGACAACTTCTCTCTCAATTCGGTGATATTCAAAGGATTTTTCTCGCTCCTCAAGGTCACTCTCACTCTTCACACACCAAAAACATTTTATATTATTTACATGCAAATAAATTTGATTAATTTTCTCTTTTAATTTTAATATTTTGATATCGTATTGCATTTTATTTTTATAATAAGTATACTCATAGGATAGTATAAGATAGGAACACTTGTTGAATAAATATTTGATATTTCATACACCATAGTAAAATACTACTTGGTTAGTTCTACGGCAGTGTTCCGCCGTGGCTGCTATTTGACAACACTTTGTACTAAATAGCTTATTGCCTCTTGCATGGGTACTTGTAAAATGGTGAAGTACCAGTACATATTGGCACGCCAGTATTGTACTTGTCGTTACTCCCATGGATCTCGTTATTTTGTTGCAAGTGAAATTTGTGGCTTTTTTTTATATATTAATACAATGATGTGTGTATTTGAGTTTTTTGTTGTAATCTAACACATTTTTTGACTTTTTAAACTTAAGTTTTAATGTTTTTCTGTGAATTGAACAATTTAACTCTCTCATGTTACATTATATATAAAATCTTTCGTATTTTCTATTGATGTACCCATATTTTATTTTTTTTAAACGTCATATCCCATACTCTACTTGTATCTGGTACCGTATCTTTGCATCCTAGCATATTGCAAAACAATAGTGATTCATTCAAATTCTGTTATGTTATTGTGTTATAATGTTGCTATAACAACTATTTGACAACATTGTTCTAAGGTTGGTTTTTTTTCTTTCTAATTTAGCAAATTCTTCTGCTAGAGTGCAATCTAAGCGGTCCCGGGCATCCCAAGACCAAGCTTATTCGGAAGGGTGATTGTTTATTTTTTTTATGTTTAATTTGAATTGGTTTTGGAATTGAATTGGTATGTGATTGAAGTTGTTAAGGTGGTTGCTGATTATTTGTTTGTTTTGATGGGTTTTAATGATTGTGATTTTGTAGATGGGTTGAATTCGCCAATAAATTTGTTGCCAAGAGGGTTGCCAATACGATAAATGGTGAACAGATAGGTATTTGTTTGACTCGTCATTCTTTACCAGTTGTTATTTTGATTCTTAAATGGAAATCATCACGCTGTCTTCTTTCAATTCTTGAGTATTAGTATAGCACTTGCATTTGCTTTTGTCTCCTATCATCATGTTTATCTTTCTGCCTTTATCTCCATTGTTAATTAGATGAAGATAAGGATATAATTGAAAATTAGTAATTGATATTTAGTTGGATACTTAAAACAACAAATAAATAGGAACATGGTTTTTTTGGTCTTTTAAAATACTCTGGAATGGAGGGGTTACTTGTCTGGATTATGTGAAAAACTATATGGTGTTTGCATGATTATGTATTTCTAGGGGATATGTATGTCACTGTTTCTTATTTAGTCATTTAATGGAAATCACGATACTACCCTGCCAACTCTTTAATTATTTTTACTCTAGAAATAAAATGCTTGCATAGCAGTTTTGTAGCTAGAATGTTTTTTCATGTCTGCTACTCTGCTTGAAATTATTTGGTTTTGTAAGTTTCTGAATTGTATTGTGTTTCTCTAGGGGGAAGAAAGAGATCATCTTTCTACTATGACCTTTGGAATATTAAGTACTTAAGCAAGTTCAAGTGGGATGATCTAACTGAAGAACTAGGTAATCACTTTATGATCAATTCTTGATTTTATTTATTGAATCAATAAGAAGCTCAAGCTAAAGCAATATATATTTATTACAGCCTTTAAGAGAGCTACTCGGGAGCAAAAACTTGCATTAGAACTTTCTGCTGCCAAGAAAGAGAGGGATTTCTATCAGTCCAAGGTTGACCAGTCACATGCTTTGAACGCTATAGAGGAGAGGTTAAAGAAGGTACACTATCTCTGTGCTTGACAAAAACTTTAACGGGTATCTTTTGATTTTTGTATTGATTGGCTCTGGCACTGGCTTCCCTGCTGTATTGAGTCTCGATGCTGTCTCCTTTTGGGTGTCATATGGCTGCCATGATTGGTAGTTCTGGCAGACCATGATAGTGTTTTTACTGCTTTTGGCTACTCGCAAGTCACAACATTCATTCTGCATAATCGACAACAACCAAAATCTTTTTCTTAATTAATTTTCTGAGATTAACCATGAAAATATTCTCTGTCATGGTGTGAGGTGTATCATCTCTGTTATAGGAAACTTTTTTTTTACCAACTGATTGAGAACCTCAGCCTATATATTTTCTTTGAGGCTTTGAATCCAGCCCTCACTTAGGACCGATACCTAACAATGAGTATTGTGGATAAATTAAATAAACAATTCCAGTTTTGAGATTAATAACAATTTAAATTAGTAATAGAGAATAAAGGAGATCCGATGTCATTGTAAAATTGTTATACACCGACAACCAATAGTAACTTGCCTCGACAACAAATAATTAGATGACTGTCTTTGATTTATAAACCGTACAATATGATGTTTCACAGATTGAATGGTTTTGAATGTTTCTGATTGGATGATAGTGTTAAGATGTTCGTTTGTGACTTGCTAGGCATAGGGTTTAGAGGAGCTCAGAACTGGTATTAGTTTTCATTATTTGAGTTTTACTCCCTATTTGGCAGACTTAAAACTCGTTATTCCTGCCTGATGGTGTTTGATTCTATACTTGCTAGATCTTTGTCACTTCTTCACAATCGATAGAATACTTGTGTACTATGAAATTCTGATCCTTTTTTATTTTGTGGTCCACTGCATGTGCTTCTTTAATTGTTTAATTTTTTCTTACATGAATTACTTTACCTCCTTAAAGCCAGAATGAACTTGCAAGCTCTGAGCTAGAATTGTCTTGTGGAATGGAATAATTTGTTTTAGATTATAAAAAATATTGTCAACTTTTTTCTTCAAACCACAAGAATTTGTGATGATTTACATCTTTTTGCTGATGCTTTCATGGTTTCATCACACTGGCTCACATAACTTGCTTCACAAACATTTTGATGAGAAGTTAATTTAATATACATTCAGTTGCTTCTTTTTGTCTGTACTTTTCAAACTTCAATGAGTATTATGGATATTGAAGAATCATTTCAAATTGATGTCATTTCATTTGGCTTTCACAGAAGCAGAAGGTTCAACAAGAATCAGTACAAGTGGAAAAAGTGATTCGGCATTTCCGTCAAACAAAGCCTATAGTAGCTAATGCTAATGAAAATAAACGTGAACTGTCAAATGATATTCTAGATGCAGTAAGTGTCTGTTTCATTGTTGATTTTTCTTTTTGTTGTCTTTTATTTTCAATTTTGTAAATATGTCAACATGTGTGAAATCATAAATTTTTAATTTAATTTTCCACCATGACCTTTGCAGGTATTTGGCGGCTTTTAATGCATATATTGATATCTCCAACATAGGGTGATGCTTCCCTGATGTATTTATTCATTTGCAATGAGTTATCTAGAAAATATTTTTTATTTTTGTTCAGGTTTTCAAACAGAAAATCAAAGTAATCTGTATACATAACAGGCAATGATGTCAACTGTAGTTGAAATTTTTAAATTGGGCAAAGATCTTGTTTTCCATGCATTGTTTTGCCACTGTTACAGAATGTCAAGTTATGAATTATAAACTCCAAATCTGTTGTCTCGAATGTTGAGTACTTTGACTCCAATATAATGTTATTTGATTTTAAATTTAGCATTGTTATTCTGACTGAATCAGATTTTGCCAAAGCAAATTTGACCAAAAATATCAGTTGATTCAAAGATTAAAATCACCTGTTTGAATTTGATTTGGATGACATTTAAAAAAAATCAAACCGATTTGATTTGATCCAACTAAATGCAGTTTAAATTAAATTGGGGTTTAGTTGATTTAATTGAGGATCATAAAAAAATATTTGTATTAATATATATTATAATGTCATGATAAATTAATTGATTTTAAACATATCAAATAGGAAAAAAGAAAAATTAAATCAATAAATATTATTAAAAAATAAAAACCAAAACAAATAATATATTATTACAGTAATTCATTCTAGTAACCAATAAATAAATATCAAAATTTATATATCAAAATCTTGTTTTTATATCTATAGAAAAAAATTTCAAACATTTAATTCCTACAATATTTTGTCAGATTTTTTAGTCCGTATAAATTTAAAATAAATCAAGCTT
>JBBPBR010000008.1:4205379-4222998 GCA_037974775.1 Cicer pinnatifidum
CAAATATAATTTGTGTTATAAGTTTCTACAGGAAATAAACTAAAACTTTATCAAAATACTAAGGAAACTCTGCAAATTTATCAAACAAGTTTTTCATTTTTTTCATCTCAAGAACATTTTTTCAAAATACAATTGCCAAACAGTTATTTTTAATATTTTCTTTTTAAAAACAATTTCTTAAAATTGATTTTTAATATAGTTTTTAAAAATTAAAAAACAAAATTCAGATGAAAAAAACACTGTTTATGAATGACAACATAAACGTATTTTTTTGAATGAGTATTTCCCAACTAAATGGGATTAAGAAAAGAAGCTCTCATCTAACAAAGATCAATCCAAATGATTACAGTAATACTCCATTGTTAAGACGAGCAACATCAATATTCATCTCCGATAATGTTATATTCTGAAACAGTTTACCATTACTTTCTAATTGTTGACTCTAGAAGAATTTCCTTATTTTTCCTTATTGTTGACTCATTTTTTTGAAACAGTTAACCCTCCTATAAAGAAAAAATATTTGTCTGAATTCACTTTTATATTTGCTTCTTAACTTTCAGAATAACAAAAATAAAGAGTATGGTACGATGCTCTCCATCTCCTCCATAGTTGTGAATACAAAGGACCAAATTTATAGCGTATTCACCTACAATGTTTCATAATTTCTGATAAAAGATAGTAGCAGGCGTACTATCCGGTATTTTTCATCAATTATAGGGCATAATGGACCTTCTCCCTTCACAAGTGGTTAGAATTCAAAAACAACATACAAGAGGTCATTTGATTCTTAATAACATCAAGAACCTTTTCTCCTCAAAGCAGTTAGTTGTGACCTTGACAATGTCATGTTCCTTGGTAAACCTTTCACCATAATCATCAATAGTAAATTCTAACCTACGAAGCTCAGATACTGACACAGACATTGGACACGATACTAACGCATCAACGCCAATAATAATTTGAGAAAATGAATTGATTGAATGAAATCAAAATGTCGATATTGAACACCGTGAGACACCTTTGATCAGGGAGGGGTATCGGTGCTACAGTGATTCTAACCATGAGCCAAACAACTTTTCAGTTGTTTGATATTTGAATTGAGTGTCTATCATACGTAATACCTACTCAAAAAATTACTGTTATTGCATAGAACAAATTCATAATGACATTTAACATAACCAACAATTTCAAACATTTACTAATCTTAACAACTATTAAGTCAAATCTGTCCCAAGAAGGCCTTTAAGAAAAACTATACATGAAATTGTAGGATTATCAAAAAGTTCATGTTTAGTCTAAAAGAGTATACACTCAGTTTTTCAGATATAGATTGAGAAAAGGATTATATTCAGAGTTGTTTTCCTCCCAATCAGCCGCAACATGCACCTCCTGCAGCAACAGTTCCATCTCTGCCTCCTGACTGACCTTGTGGACGTCCATACCCAACTTTTATACCACATGTCTGAAATAAATAATAGATTCATTACTAATTTTAGTCAAAAGGAAAAATTAGGCGACATGAAAATGGACACGAATACTCTAAATACAAGTAATCAAGCATTTGATGCAGCCGCGTGATATGGACTGTTAAATCATAATCGGGCGGCTCACAGTCTGACTTTGGAAAATCAGGTCCAAAATGTAGAGTTTCTAAAATGTGAGTCATCTGATCTTGATCTGTCGAACGGATTGTATAATTGCGTGTAAGTAAGGGATCCAAAATTCGGGAAAATTTCCTGTTAATTTTATTTATTTTAAAGAAAATAGGACATGCATTATCAATGTAAACTAGTTTTACATTGATGTTCAACGAAAATCCAGTATTTTGCCACATCACACTTTCGTAACTGCATTTTAAAATTAGTGGTATGACATGATAAAATGAAGGACTCCCATTGGATGCCGGTGTAAAACTATTTTAATTGTATGACATGATAAAATGAAGGACTCTCATTAGATGTTAGTGTAAAACTATTCTACACTTACCATGTTGTATATCCATTAAAGTCTCTTTATTTTAATAAATAAAAATAAAAATAGATGTTAGTGTAAATAATAGATTCATTACTAATTTTAGCCGAAAGGAAGAATTAGGGGACAGGAAAATGGACACGAATACTCTAAATACAAGTAATCAAGCATTTGATGCAGCTGCGTGATATGGACTGTTGAATCATAATCGGACGGCTCACAGTCTGACTTTGGAAAATCAGGTCCAAAATGTAGAGTTTCTAAAATGTGAGTCATCTAATCTTGATCTGTCGGACGGATTGTATAATTGCGTGAAAGTAAGGGATCCAAATTTCAGGAAGATTTCCTGTTAATTTTATTTATTTTAAAGAAAATAGGACATGCATTATCATTGTAAACTAGTTTTACATTGACTTCAACGAAAATCCAGTATTTTGCCACATCACACTTTCGTAACTGCATTTTAAAATTAGTGGTATGACGTGATCAAATGAAGGACTCCCATTGGATGCCAGTGTAAAACTATTTTAATTGTATGACATGATAAAATGGAGGACTCTCATTAGATGTTAGTGTAAAACTATTCTACACTTATCATGTTGTATATCCATTAAAGTCTCTTTATTTTAATGAATAAAAATAAAAATAGATGTTAGTGTAAAACTATTCTACACTTACCAACAATCAATAACACAACTACACAAGGTAATCTGATTTTATTAGTGTAGTAGAAGAAAGAGAAGATTAGAAAGGTATTTTTTATTATTATTTTAAGCAAACACAAATTATCTTCTAATTCACGTAAAATATCTAAAAACTAATCTCTAAATTATTTTATCTGAAAATCACTGTTTCTTCATCTTAAACAAACGGTTATCCATGATTTATAAACCCAACGCCATATACGTGTAGCACGGGACCAATGCCGACCTGAGTCCAGGATCATCACAACTAATTTCTCATATCTGTTTACATGGAACTGACTGTAGTTAGTTACCTCATTGGACACATCAAAGACACCATCCTGGATGTTCTGAAGAATCTTTGCAGCAGTCTTTATGAAAGCCTGCAAAAAAGCACTAGGTTACTTTTGATGATAACGAAAATCATAATATGCTTGAGGCTACCGTTTATGCTGCATCTTGCTTGCTATTGGTTGAGATCAATCACCTCTTCTACATTTTGAGCTGTCTTGGCAGAAGCCTCCATGAATAAAAGTCCATTTTCCTTAGCAAACTGCTCTCCCTCCTCTTTGCTTACTGCCCTTCGGTGAGATAGATCGCACTTGTTCCCTATGAGCGTGATTGTCATGTTAGGGTTTGCATGCTGCCGGGCATCTTCCAACCAACTTGCTAAATGATTAAATGTCTCTCTCCTGATCCAACAAAAGAATTTTCTGGTTTTCAGTTAAAAGCGTGATTTGAAAAGTAAGCAAACCTCACCACATCACACCACCGGATTTGGATTGTGCGCGCTATGACTACATGCAGTCAGCCATATTTGGATTGTATGATCAAAGATCGGACAGTCCATAATTCAATGCAAATTTTGATTTTTTTTAAATCTAAATACCGAGCTTGAAATCTTGACCGTCTTATCTTTTGATCAAACAATCCAAATGTGGCTGACTGCACACAACTCGGATCCCACACCACAGCATACAGAAAAGAAAAAGGGAAACAAATTGAACATAAGTTAATTTGTTTATATGGAACGAATGTGTATATTGTTTTGGATCCCTTAGCAAAGGAAGAAGGATTACATACCACATTCATTTGTAAACTTGAGAAGAAGAAAAAAGAAAACCATGAAAACATGCTGCTTGCAACCACCAGTACTAGAGCTCCTCAGATGAGGTATTGGAAAACCAAAAAATCGCATAAGATGGTTTGAAATTTGAAGTTTGATGGTAAACTAAGCCACAAATGTTATAAGCCTTCTAGTTCAGAAGAATTGAAACATTCAAATAGGACAATCAACAATAACAAAACAGAATGCAATGACAAAGCTTCTGTCAGCCACAAAAAGTTTGTAGACACCTAACTGCACAAATATAAAACATTTATCTTCGGTTGTTTAGGATTTGACTCATCTAGAGTGAAGAAAGGAGTTCCCTTTAACGAATAAAATTTGCAATTACAACTATTGATTGGAATAACAATAACTGAGACTTTAACAATACGTGCATATATTTGTCGATCTATGGTTATTCTTGCATTTTATACTCAAAAGAGCAGTCTCTCAATTTGAAAGAGTCAAATCCTTTTGTAAGTATAATGAACATCTACAAACATTTAGCATTCATCAGAGTGGAAAACAGCATGCAAGGTGCATGTAATACAGTTGGGTATTATTCTCGGGATGCAGACCATGATTGTGGGACAAACAGAGAGACAGTAGCACCACAAACCTTGTAATGTCATAAACTAGAAGTGCCCCTGCTGCTCCTCTGTAGTAAGATCTAGTGATGGATCTAAAAGACTCTTGTCCAGCCTACAATTAAACAACATACTCTTCATCAGTATTTGAATCTTATTGAAAACTACAACCGCAGAGGCGTGGACACTTCAACAAAATATATGACTAAGTAATCCTATCTTGAGCTCTATTAAGACTGTTCGAACTTTTCATGTTGTATAAATACACATCCATGATGGGATAAAGAAGAGCAGTGAAAGCATTCATTGCTGTATTAATTTACCTCACCATGCAGAACCAAGAACTGTAGTTCCAGGCTCATGCTAAAAGGGTGTCAAATATAATTAAAATAACTAGTTTTGCTAGGTTGAATGACTACAAATTTTGAGGACCATCTTCTTGGAATACCTCATAATAGAAAGAAAATTAAGCAGTACCACAAATAAAGAAGTCGTAAGTAACCCGGGGCATATACAACTTAATTAAGCGCTTATAACAGAAGCATTTATCATATAAGTGCTTATGTATAAGCTATTTCTTTAGCAAAAGATAAAATAAAGTCAAATTATTTTCATAAGCTATCTTGGAAAGCTAATTGAATTAGGCTAAAAACAGCTTATGGGCATATTGTAAGTTGTTTCTATAGCTCTCCCAAACAGTCCCACAAGTGTTTATGTCACAAGATAGGTGCAAATAAGTCAATTCAAACAGGCATGTCGCTGATGTATGCTTGTGCTTGAACAAATTCAAGCAGAGATTTGTCATCCTAAAACCCTCTAGATTTCGAGAGTAAATATCTTATACTCACTCACACCATGGAGGGAAAGAAGAGACCACACATATTCATTAAAGACATCTTTCATTTCACAAGTAGAACAAGTCTAACAATTGATCGCTTCTACACCAGCTGAATTAAGCAGCACCTTAATTGCTGTTTCCTTCTAATCCAAAGCATCACTTGTATAAAAACAACAATAACAACAACCAAGTCTTTTTCCACTAAGTAGAATCGGCTACAAAAAATAAAACAGTAGACATCATAAAATCATGTTGTATATTAGGTCGATAAATAGATTATCTGCATCAAATTGTGCTTATTGAAGTAATCCTTCATCTGGTCTACTTGTGATATTAACACCTTCTTCCAACATCTATATCTACATTCACATAGACGAGTGGATCCTCTCATGTTGAAAGAAACACGAAGGGGTCATCGCGCATTTCTCTCATTGAACATATTAGATGAATAGTTGAGATTCAACATGAGAGGATCCATCACCTCCCCCACACACACATATAGAGATGGAGAGCCTTGTTCATACTCACATGTCCCTAGTCTACACCCCTATTTCCTATTATAGGACCAAAACAATAAATAGGAAAAATGTTTACCAAAAGAGTTTAATGAACATACAAATCAATTTTACATTGACACCGGGTGAAAAGCTTTCATTTTACTATGTCATATCATCAATTTCAAAATACAGTTATAAAAGTAGAGTAGTGTCGCAAACTAGTAACTTTATATCGGATGTGATTTACCCTAATATTGCATATCCTTTAAACCCTTACCAAAAAACTAAATAAATATTGCAACCTTTACGAAACATTCAACATTCAAATCCATTAGTTACAAATAGTTTGTTTTAGTGTTCAAGTTCTAATACATACCCCAACCAATTACTATTATCACTTAATATTTTTGGTGTAAACCAGATATCCTCTGTGATCAACTGCAGAGACTAATCCCTTGTCAAATGGACAGCAAACTATCACTAAGAGTTTTAATACTGCTGCATGCCCAAGTTCGGATCCGAACCCGAGACTTTGGTTAAGCTAGAATAAACTCGTGTCATCTCATGTAATCGCTCTTAGGTTACTATTATCACCTAATTTGAAATACCCTACCAAAAAAACTATTAAATAAATAAATTCTAGAGAGAGAAACTAACAGTATCCCATATCTGAAGCTTAATAGGTCTAGAATCAATGGTGAGCATACGAGCACCAAACTCAACACCAATTGTAAGATCATGAACAGGTTGAAACCTCTTGTCGGTGAACTGAAGGAGCAGACAAGATTTCCCTACACCTGCACCACACGGAACAAAAACCCAAACTTGAAATCAGAATCAGTTACCCAATTGAGAGAAAAGCAAAAGGGTATAAACGAATTAACGAACGAGAACCTGTGTCGCCGATGATGATGTACTTGAAGAGGTAATCGTACGACATGGTTAAGAATTATGAAACGACGTCGTTTTAGGGTGAAAGAAGAATTATGTTACGTTTTGGTTTTGGAGAATGAATTAATGTATTGTTGAATGAGTGTGGATGGATGGGTTTCAAATTGAATCACAATCAATCAAAATACTAAGGTGACGTGTGATAGGAGCATGAAAATAAACGTATACGTATACACTTTATGTCTACAAATTTATATTTATCTTTGTATTCACGATTTTAATATTTGCAATTATATTAAGATTAGACAATTCAAATATTATATATTATACATTATGAATGTTAATTTTCCAATCCTTTAATATTAATTAGATAGCAGTTGATATTTATGAACTATGATTACACGGTATTTAAATTCTTATGTTCGAGAGATCCACAATAGATATAATAATAGTTATATATTAACTGTTTTAGTGAATAAAAATATTATTAAGAGATTTTGTGATTATTTAAGGTGTTTTAGATAACTAGTAATTCTTATACTTTTTACATTTTGTAAAAAAACGATTGAAATTGTGTAAATTTGTTCTCTTCATTTTAGATTGCAAAAGAATATTAATAAGTCACAATTTTACATTGAAAATAAAATATTAATACACTATTTTCTTATTTATATAATTTTAATAACTTACCTTTACATTTATATTGGCTTCAATTAATTAGCAAATAATATAAATATTCCAACTTACTTTAACTCCAAATAGGATGTTTAATCTTAATTAATTCAAATAAAAATCACAAAGTGTAGTTATCTAAATATTTGTAATTAATTTTAAATTTGAGTGTTGCTTGTGTTAGTTGTTAGATATTTGAATGTTCAAACATCAATATATAACACCTAAAAATAGTATATAAGTGTTTGCTAATAGTTAACTGATCAATACATAACATTGATGGATTATGAAATTGACTTATCAATTCAAATAAGTTAGATGATCGATTAGCATGTAGTTTAGTATTAGATGATCTTGTTTTTATTCGATTAATTAATTGAAGTTTTGTTGTTGATGATTAGTTATTTATCATCAACAATTCAAAAATATCAGTTTTCTAATATTGTGTAGCCAAATTAGCATCATATCTCATAGTGACCATTTGGTCACTTAACTAAGCTCTATAAGAATGTTCTAACTTCATATATCGGTAGGATTTCATATTTGTAAGTTCAAGAGTTTCATAAATCCTTAAATATTCATAATTTTTAAGGTAAAAAAAATTATATATGTTTTAATGACAATAAATATTATAAAATAAATTGTTAAGTTTTATGAACGGTGATCTACTGGTTATTGTACTCGAATTTTTTTCAAGGAACATAAATTGCATAAGTGAACAAGCAATAAGTTATCAACAACTTTGAATAATAAATTATTTTAAGATTAAGTCATTTATTAAGTCATTTGTTAAAATGATGATGAAATAACGGTCACTCAAATGCTCTGGTTATTTAATTAAAGAGCAATTGACAAAAGGGATATTTTTAGAATAGTAACGCCAATCAATTGGCATTTCGCACACGGTCTTCCCAACATTCACAGTAAATAAACCAAATTTATTATAGTTTTTGACAACACATTCAGTGTAGTCAAACCAATATCATTATAGTTTGCAAAAAAATCACTATGTTTTACACAAGATCGTTATGGACAATTTATTCTAAAAATGAAATGAATCAAATCTCATATTTCAAGTGAATTAAATATCAATACAACTCAGAACCATGATCAAGCACAAAAGGTTAAAGGAAGCAAAACAACATCAAAAACCATAACAAAAGCAATCTTCATATTGATGGTCTATGAAACGAGTATAGTTAGGACAACAAGGATAAGACATTGATGTTGCATCTCTGCAGAAAAGCATCCTGCATACAAAGCAGAAAAAGAATGACACCAAACAACTGTCAAAAGCTCTCAATCCAACACTCACTCAAAATAGAAATGAAAAACATTCTGATTGTACAAAAGAACATTTTGGTTATTCTTTTTAAAAGAGTGTCAAGACTGCTCAATCCATTTTGAAGTCCATAACACAAACTGGATACCCAAATGAGGAAAACAATCTTTAGATTGATGAAAATATCGATCTCCAAAATGATGAGTTATAAGCAAGGATGCAAGTACATTATACTTACATTATTCTACATAAAGTTTTGCATAAATCTAATTTGAAGTAGTATCAGCTGACATTTCACAACTCATTCACTCACTCATTCACATTTTCCATCAGATTGAAAAGCAATAACATTATTCATTTGTCAATAATGTCTTGGACAATAATATAAACATATGTTTAATTGCTTTAAAAAAATTGACACTTGGAAAATGTGTTCAACAACTATATGAGTGTAAATTGAATATTCAAAGTCTTTTATCATTTATAAATTAAAGATCAATTGAAATACGAAGGCAATAGTTCAATTTACAAATCTACCAACATTTGTTCAAGCAATAACAAGTAAAAAAACTCATAAAGCAAACTTCAACTCTCTTTATTAAATTTGTAGATCATCATGTATTGAGTTTGTCTTAATTCATCTCAAATAAGTGTTGAGAAGTTTCAAAATCTCAAATACTTTTATCATACACATAATTTATAACTAAAGTATATCTTTTATGTTAGATTAAGTGTATTTGTAAAAATACTTTACATATTAAAATGTGACTGTAAAAATCCTTTATATGGTAAAATGTGAAGATTGTAGTTGATCAATATATGATCAAGAGAAAATATGTGAAAGAGAATATTATGGTTTTTAAGCACATAATGAAAATCTCGCGATTGTGATTATTAAAGTTGTATTTTGTTTTGTTTTCTAATGTAATAATTGATTAGTGATGAGAGTAAATTTATTTATCTACAAGAATAAAATGATATATTTATAAGGACAAAAACTTATTTAACCCTTACAAATATTTTGCTTAAATAAATATAAAGTTTATACATATATCTATACCAGTGCGCGCGGACGCACACGTTATTAATTGATTTAAATTAATAAATTTATAAAAAATATTAAAAGAAAAAGAAGAAAATATTATCTCGATCTTTTACATAATTTAGTGTTTGCACCTATATAACAACATATGTGAGTATGAGTAGTCATTTCTTATTTAATGGAAAATAAAAAAATAAAAAATAAAATATTATTTCCAAAAAAACTCATGAAAAATAAAACATTATTCTATGAATCGATGAAATCAGGTATACCAAACTTGCAATTAAACTTATTTACATATTATTTGTCATTAGCTTACATAGTTGTCAAATGACTAAACTTTTTTTTTTTTTTTTAAATCATTGTGAGTCATGAGAGCTAATTGATATTGTCACCTATTTATTTTATTTTTTAAAATTATATTTCAATACTTAAAATTTGTATAAAAAATAGACCTCTCAAACTACTAAAATATACACCACATAACCTTCCATCAAAGGAGGAGACGACGATAATCCCATTTGTTTTAACGAAATTGAAGATTCTATATTTTTTTTTTAGATTTTTTGTTTTGTTAGTGAATTGAACTAGTCTAAGAAATTAAGGTGGATAATTTTTTAAAATAATTTGGAGATCCAACAAATAAAAAAATTTAATTCATTTATGATAAAATAACATACTAACTGCTTATTATTTAAAAGCTTATATTGTTATTATTATATTTAATATTTTATCACTTATGCTTAATATTTATTGATTTAAATATAATTTTTGTCATTGAAATCTCTTATAAGAATTACATATATCCTCGGTAAAATCATTTCAAAAAAAAAAAATCCATACCCAATTGTTGTAGCTAAAATATCACTAGAAGGGAAGTTGAATAGGGATTTTGTTGTTTAAAAAGTTTCTCACGTGTTTTGAAATGATATCCTCTATGAGAGGATGCAAATCCGATGATAGAATTTTAAACCTTTAAATTTAAGTTGAATAAATGAAAGCAGAAACATAGTGAATAACACACACAATATTTATACTGATTCACCCAATAAAGACTACGTTCAGTCCTCACACACTTGTGAGTTTTTACTAATGATCAAACTGATTAATCTCTCACAAAGGTTGATTATACTTTGTGTATTCTTAGCTTCACTGAGCTTACAACCTTGTTTCTTACAAGTTCCAACTATTTCAAAGTGTAACTTGCGTGGAAATTACAAAGTGATATGAATATGACGTTTCCCTTTTCTTAAATATTTTCTAAAAATATATTTCAAAGATAAAGTGTAGGATTATAGAAAGTATAAAGAGATGATGGATATGCTCTTTATAGCTTTATGATACTTGCTCTTTTTATGCAATGTTGTTGTGTATCGATGATGAATAACATACTGCCTTTTATAAAGACTTTGAGGTGTTCTTTACAAGTGACAAAAGCTTTATGACCATTGGGGTCTTCAATCAAAAAGTTCAAGGTCTTTCCTCATATTTACGGGATTGTCATCCAGCTGTCATTTGACTGGTTCAGTCTATCCTTTTGCACGAAGTTCAAAACTCATATTGTCATTTTCTTTTTCCTTTCTTCAAGACATGTAAGGGTTACATCTTTGTCTCGTTAGGTACTACCTTTTTGTAGGTTGATGATGGGTCATTTTCAACATGTGAGAGAGGTGTATTAGGTCGCTTTCAATGATGTTGACCATATACCCATCCTCTAACCTTTTTGTCTTCTCTTTATGAATTAAAAAAAAAAAAACATTGTCTTAGTGAGAATTAATATTTGGACACGTTTGAAGCTTCATCCTTTGAGGAGGTCATCCTCTCATATTCCAATCCTCTATATTTGAATAAGATTTTTCTCCTGTTTATCTTAGTGATGAATAACCTGTTTTCTTGTATGAATTCATTCAAAAACACAAATTAATTATTAACCACAATCATAATCTTTTAACTAATTTTGTTATCATTAAAACCATTTGAGATAAATTTTGTCTCAACAATAATATCCCTTATAATAATTGACAATATGTATTTTTATTTCGTCATTGTTAAGACTGCACAATTATTTGTAGAAATGATTTAATATTAGACTTCAATAGTTTATGACAATGATCATAGGATTGTTTGAAATGGTGTGATAAAAAAGACCAACATTCATCTTTTATAAAAGATAAAACACAAAAACGTATAAAAATACAATGATCAAAACGAATATTTGTTAAAGTTAAATGACATAAATTATATTTAAGCCTATTTATTTCTTTTTAACAAATTTGAAATGCATTTTTGGGAAATTTGATATATACTATAAATAAATATCAATGTTCATTCGATTTTTTTACTATTTCATTTACAAGAAAAATATACAAATAATATTTAAAATTAAATGAACGACTTCAACATAAATATTATTGTCATATTCAAACAGGAAGAAAGTCTGAAACGATTTTTACTTAACAACATATATCATTATTATAGTATATTATATTTTTTTTCTTTCACCCCATCTCTTATCAAAATTCCATAAATACCTTTTATATGATTAAATATATTGTCAATGTATAAAGTTTTGATATTGTTAATAACATCAAATGGTGTCTTTGAGTGTCTCAATGTCCAACCTTTTATAGATAAAGAGAATCACGGGCCTCACAATAATACAAGACTTTCCCATAAATTAAATTCCCAATAGTGCAAGAAATAAATAAACTTCAATGATCGTCGAGTTTTAATGTAAACTTCATCTAGATAATAACACTCATTATTTATTAAACATTTGTGTCTTCTTGCCAATTTTCTTTTTATTTGATAAAATCTCCTTCATGATCTTTGCGTACGTCGGCATAAACTCTAATGCTCACACAAAAGAAATGTTAATATGCAAAATTCTCAAACAACCTTACCAAATTATATTTTGTTTCTGTATTTTTTAATCTCCGAGTAAACAAAGCCAAAATTCAAGTTTTGACAAAGTCTCTCTTTTATGCTCGACAAGTTATTTCTCCTTCTCAAGATCGTTAATCGAAACATCCAGATTTATATACAATATCAATATATTATAACAATGTATACTTTAAATTTTTAAAGATTTAATTGTCGTTTTAGTTCTCTTATTTTCATCAATTCACGAAAATTGATCTTACTATTTTAAAATTCGACGGTTTTGATCAATCCATTTGATTTTGTAACTAATAATGATAATGTGATATATTTTAAATGATATAACAGATGATACAATGATGTATAATGACTAACACTCATAAAATTACCATAAAACTCTCTGTAAATTTAATTTCAACTTTTGAAATTATAATTTTTTATATTTTAACTAACGACATATGAATATTTAAAACATCTAAATGGTTCAACATCACAAAACCACATGTTATGTCATTTAAAATATGTTACATCAATATGTTTTAGATAAAAAATATGAGTGATGGACCGAAAATGTCGAATTTTAAATTAAAAGGACTAAATATGTGAATTGGTGAAAATAGAAGAACCAAAACTGCAATTATACATTTTAGAAATTTTATTATTTAAAATTCAATTGAGTTATATATATTCCTTACAAACACTATTATAAATCAAAATAATGATTTTTACAGTTTTTAAAAAAATTAGCTAAGTACAATTACTTTTTCTTAATTTTATATGAATTAAAAACTTATTTTTTTTAATGACACTCATCAACTATTCAGATTAAATATTTTTGAATTAAATGAATGATATATTATAGGCTAAATTATATCCGTGGTCCCTTAACTTAATTTCAAGTAACGCTTTAGTCTTTTATATTTTTTTTTCGAGTTGGTCCTTTATTTTAATTTTCATTGACAATTTGATATTTTATGTTTTAAAATTTCAACAATGTTATCCTTTTTTATACAAAAATTCAAAAAAAATCATCAAAATTTTCAACCAAAACCCATAAAATTAATAATCATCTTCAATATAATGCAAATTTTATCAAATTCATAACTCAAATATTCAAATACACTCATATTTTTATCTCCAACAACATCAAATAAAAAATGAATATATGAGTTTATTTCAAGATTTAAGATATGAATTTGATTAAATTTGTATTTTATTGAAGATGATAATGAATTTTATGGGTTTTGTTTTAAAAATTTGATGATTTTTTAAAATTTTTTGTAAAAAAAAGGATAACATTGTTGAAATTTTAAAACATAAAATATCAAATTGTCACTTAAAATTAAAATAAATGACGTACTCGAGAAAAAAAGATAAAAGACTAAAACGTTACTTGAAATTAAGTTAAGGGACACATATGTAATTTAGTCTATATTATAAATATAAATTTAAAGAAATACACTCTTAACCATAAATTTTATATAATAATTTGGACCTATGGTATTAAAAAATAAAAAGTTTAGGGGTATTTTGATTTATTTAATTATCTATAGGTGGGAGGATAGATGTAATAAACAAAAAATATAATTTCTTCTTGTTTTGTTGGCATTTGGTTTGGGCCACAGTCCATTGAGAGCCCAATAGATATGTCTATATTTGCAAACCTCAACATAACTACGTCGTCAGATACTTTAAAATAAACTTTCCTATTTCCTCCTTTTGCCTAAAAAACTCACGAAAGCATTTTCTACACGCGAATCGACAGTGCGTAACAACACCACCTAGAAAAAAGCCACCACCTAGAAAAAAGCAGCGAGAGTAACTAGCACGCACAGTGTTCTAAGTGTGAAACAAAAAAGTTCAAATAAGTAAAGTGAGGGTATGTTCGAAAAACTAAAAGAAACCGAAGGAGATTTTGGGAATATGAAAATGATATTTGTGACTATAAAACATTGTAACCCTAGTTTGTTTGATGTCATCACTCTTTACTTGTTCATTCATTCTTCAGTCTCTCTGCGGCTGAGGATTTCGAACGAGTCTTCATTTCAGTTCATCTTAGGTAACATCATTTCTATCTTTTCTCTTTTATTCGATCTATGTTTAATTCTGATGATTTTTTTTCGGTTCTTTTGATTTCAATATGCATGTTTTGTTTTGTTTTATATTTGATGATTTTGTTAGGAAATTATACTTTTGATTCAATCGATTTTATTTTGCAAACTTTGATAATTTTAAGCTTTTTTTAACCGATTGTTTTATTTATACATAGATCTGATGATTTTGTGTCTGTATCATGTTTTTAATCTGTATCATGTTTTTTGCGTTGTTCGTTTTGCTTTGATATATCATGACATCTTCTTAATATTTATTTTTATTAACGGGATCTAACAAAATTGTTTCTTAATATTTTCATATATTTATTTTAATTTTTTTTCTGTGCTTGTTTGTATATTTATTTATTTGTTATGAATTTATGTTTGTTAATGTTTTTATTCACCTGTTTGATTTTAACTTAATTGGTTAAGCTGGTTTTGAATTGGATATATTAATAACATTCATAGCTGAATTTGATTCTGTCTTTTGATAATATATATATTCCATGTTTTTCTGGCGTTTATTGTGTAATTGATTTTAGTTTGATGTTGGCAATTTGAATCACCTGTTTTTTAATATTTTTTGATTAAGCTTGCAATGAATTATAATATATGTTGTTAACAATTTGATGTCATTTTTACCTTGTCTCTGTTCATTTATTATATTATTTTTTTAATTGACATTTTCTGACTTTTGAAACTGCTATTAATTTCTGAATTGCAGCTAAGATATCATGGGTAAAGAAAAGTTTCATATCAACATTGTCGTCATTGGACATGTCGACTCCGGAAAATCAACGACCACTGGTCACTTGATCTACAAGCTTGGAGGTATTGACAAGCGTGTGATCGAGAGGTTCGAGAAGGAGGCTGCTGAGATGAACAAACGTTCATTCAAGTATGCCTGGGTGCTCGACAAGCTTAAGGCTGAGCGTGAAAGAGGTATTACCATCGATATTGCCTTGTGGAAATTCGAGACCACCAAGTACTACTGCACAGTCATCGATGCCCCCGGACATCGTGATTTCATTAAGAACATGATTACTGGTACCTCCCAGGCTGATTGTGCTGTCCTTATCATTGACTCCACCACTGGTGGTTTTGAGGCTGGTATCTCTAAGGATGGTCAGACCCGTGAACACGCTCTTCTTGCTTTCACTCTTGGAGTGAAACAGATGATCTGTTGTTGTAACAAGGTAATTTTCTAATATTTCATTTTTTCTGTATTTCATAATTATTATTATTTGTATTATTATGAATTGTTAGTATAGTCTCGAGGTTAATTTTCTAGATATCAGTTTTAAACCTATGATCAGCATTTGTTGATACCATTTCTAGGGTAATTGAGTATAATTTAACAGTATTTGTCAATTATTCCTATCATTTGTTTGTTGAGTTGCAGATATTGACATTTGTTGCTATATTTTGTTTCAGATGGACGCCACCACCCCCAAGTACTCAAAGGCCAGGTACGATGAAATCGTGAAGGAAGTTTCATCATACTTGAAGAAGGTTGGTTACAACCCTGACAAAATCCCCTTCGTTCCAATCTCTGGTTTTGAGGGTGACAACATGATTGAGAGGTCCACCAACCTTGACTGGTACAAGGGACCAACTCTCCTTGAGGCTCTTGACCAGATCAACGAGCCCAAGAGACCCTCAGACAAGCCCCTCAGGCTTCCATTGCAAGATGTTTACAAGATTGGTGGTATTGGAACTGTGCCCGTCGGACGTGTTGAGACTGGAGTCATCAAGCCCGGTGTCATTGTTACCTTTGGCCCTACCGGTTTGACAACTGAAGTTAAGTCTGTTGAGATGCACCACGAGGCTCTCACTGAAGCTCTCCCCGGAGACAATGTCGGATTCAATGTTAAGAATGTTGCAGTCAAGGATCTCAAGCGTGGTTTCGTTGCCTCCAACTCCAAGGATGACCCTGCTAAGGAAGCTGCCAACTTCACTTCCCAAGTCATCATCATGAACCATCCAGGACAGATCGGAAACGGTTATGCACCAGTCCTTGACTGTCACACCTCTCACATTGCTGTTAAGTTCGCTGAGCTTCTCACCAAGATTGACCGGCGATCTGGTAAGGAACTCGAGAAGGAGCCTAAGTTTTTGAAGAATGGTGATGCTGGTCTTGTTAAGATGATTCCAACAAAGCCCATGGTGGTTGAAACTTTCTCCGAGTATCCTCCACTTGGTCGTTTTGCTGTGAGGGACATGCGTCAAACCGTTGCTGTCGGTGTCATCAAGAGTGTTGAGAAGAAGGAGCCATCTGGAGCCAAGATCACCAAAGCTGCAGTCAAGAAGAAGTGATGGTTGATGCAGAAGTTGATGTTTCTTTATAGTAGCTTATTATCTTTTAAGAGTCTTAGTTTATTTTTGCCGTTTAATTTTGCCTTTTTTATGCAGCCAAACTTGCAAAACTGGGTTCTTGATCGGCGATGGTCGAACTTTATTTTGTGGTTGTTTTGATTTTGATGGTACTGTTTTTGCATTAATTTATGTGTCTTGAGAACTTATTTTCAGACGGACATCTTTATTTTTAATTATGGCTTCTTAATTAATGTGCTATTTTCTGGTTAATTATAAATTTTTTTATGAGTTATGTTTATTAAAGTAAAATGCATGTTTCCATTGAATTATTTCAATTTATTTGAAGAAATTGTGATACAGCAGTGTTTGCTGGACAAGGATAATTCATGTTGATTCATGTTTTTACAGTTTTATTTTGAAGAAAGTGAAACAAAAATAAAAATATTTAATATTTCAGTTTTATTTGACAAGGATAATACATTTATTTTAAAATATATCTAAATATTAGATTCGCATAATATTAAAAATAGAATAAATCCAAATTATAAGTTATTAAATTTCACTTTTGATGTTATCGCAATGTCATACGGAAAAGAAATATAATCAGCAATGCTTTATTTTTCAATTAACTTATGTTATTATTAGAAGTTATTGTAAATGAAATGTTCAAACAATATTAAATTTAGATTCACCGGCTTCAACCTAAATGTTATTTTGATAATCAAACAGTAAAAGAATTCGAAATGGTTTTTTGTTTTT
>JBBPBR010000008.1:4255291-4270224 GCA_037974775.1 Cicer pinnatifidum
TCATATATCACATATAATTTCATTACAAAAATGGAATTTATTTTAATGTAAACTTTTTATTTTTACATTGTGATATCAAAGGAAAAACATGATTTCAATAAATAAAAAAAGGAAAAACATGGTTAATTATACTGTGATTTCCTAAAATAACAAAAAAATAGAGGCGAAAGAAGTAATTGTGCATGTTTTAATTAAAAGTTAAAAGAAATAATCACGAACTCCAAAATTGTTAAAGAAATTATCCGCAAATAGGGAAACTTGAAATGAAATCCTCTAGAACTCAACTAAAGAAGGATATTACTATCTATAATCTCTTTTAAAAAAATTCTAGAAATTCAAACAACATATTTTTTAGGATTTTTTACCAACATATCCCCTTTTTTGAAAACGTATCCCAAATTGCCCCCTTTTCAAAAGTTGTTACCAAAATGCCCTACTTTTTAGGGTTAGTGGGAAAACTCTCCCTGGGGGAGCGACCACTCAAATAGGCAAATTTTTCTCCCCTAGTAGGAGGTCGCATCCCCGGCCAGCGACCTCCCAAAGGGTTTTTAAAATTCGTTTTTTTAAATTATGTATATAATTTAAGTATTTTTAAAATAATAATAATAATAATAATTATAATTATAATTATAATAATAATAATAATAATAATAATGATTAATAATAATAATAATATATTATGATTATTATTATTATTATTATTAATTATAATAATAATAATAATAATACATTAAAATAATTAATATTATTATTGTTAATTATTATTATTATTATTAATTATTATGATTACTATTATTATTATTAATTATTATTATTATTATTATTAGTTAAAAATAATTATAATTAAATTAAAAATAATTATAATTAAATTAAAAATTATTATAATAATTCAATAATAATAATAATCATTATTATTCTTATTATTATTAATTATTACTATTAATTATTATTATAATTATTAATTATTGTTATTATTAATTGTTATTATTATTATTATTATTAATAAGAAAATACATTAATAATAATAATTATATTAATAAGACAAATTACATTAATAACATAAAACAAAATACATTAAATTAAAATAGGTAATTTACATTAATAACATAAAACAAAATACATCAATTTCACCACACATACTATCTCATGGCTGCTCAACAAGTAATTTGCATTGTTTACTACAATGGTTCAATTGTTGATGGAGTTGAAGGTAAAACATTCATAAGTGATTATAAAAAAGCATTCAAAGTACATTCGGGAAGCAACCTTGCTCGTCTAAAGAATGTCATTAGAAAGAAGTTGCAGCTCGATGACAAAGTAAACATAACTGATATAGTTTATCGACACCTTGTGTTATTCGGTGAAAATACAACAAGGTTTGAACTGATGAAAGTTTGCGACGACGAAGACGTTGAGTTGATGTTTGATGTGTATGCACATTGGTCACAACTCAGCACCATTGAGTTATATGTTACATTTGAGTCTGGTTGTCCATCAACAAACATTGATCAACCATCAGCCTCAAACATACCTTATCAACCCGATTTATATTCTCCATCACAACACTATGAACCATCACAAAACTATCAACCATCACAACACCATGAAGAAAAAAGTTGTTGCTATGGGTAATAATTTCATTCTTAATTTTTATAATTAGTGTAATTTTTATTAATTTCATTCCTAAATTATTTAATTATTGTAATAATATTTTATCTACTATTTTAATACAGGTTACTCGATCAATGAGCCTACATATCGATACTACCGCAGAGAAATCGGTATAGTAAATCTAGAGGCTTTGAAATGGTTAGACAACATACCTCGACAAGATTGGATTCAAGCATTCGATGGAGGTAGCCGTTGGGGTCAGATGACAACCAACCTTGTGGAGTCGATTAATAGAGTATTAAAAGAATCTCGCAACCTTCCCATCACTGCTTTAGTCCAATCAACTTATTTTAAAACAGGGACACTATTTTCAACAATGGGAAAACGACACGCGTCAATTTTAGCTTCTGGTCAGGTATACACAGAAACTTGCATAAATTTTATGAAATTAGAAATAAGCAAATCTAATAGTCATAGAGTAGATAGTTTTGATCGGAGCAACCATACTTTCATGGTCCACGAGACAGTGGTTCCAAGGGAAGGACGACCAATTGGTCACTTCAGCGTAAATCTTCCTAACAAGTGGTGCGATTGTGGAAAATATAAAGCTAAACATATGCCTTGTTCACATGTCATAGCAGCATGTTCTAGCATAAAATATGATTATTGGAGCCTTATACCTGATGTGTACAAAGAGGAAACGGTATTAAAAGTCTACGATGAAGCCTTTACACCCATACCAAACAGAGGATATTGGCCACAATATGAAGGTATTAAGTTGTGTCACAATCCACTAATACGGAGAGTCAAGAAAGGTCGTCCAAAAAGCAAACGCATTAGAACTGAAATGGACAATACAGAAAGAGTACAAAAAAAATGTGGATTATGTCGGGTACCAGGTCATACTAGGAAACATTGTCCAAACGTTGCGGGCACATCTACTCAAATTTGATTATAATTTCTATTTAATGTATTTTCTTATTTTAATTTAATGTATTTCCTATTTTAATTTAATGTATTTTGTTTTATGTTATTAATGTAATTTGTCTTATTAATATAATTATTATTATTAATGTATTTTCTTATTAATAATAACAATTAATAATAACAATAATTAATAATTATAATAATAATTAATAGTAATAATTAATAATAATAAGAATAATAATGATTATTATTATTATTGAATTATTATAATAATTTTTAATTTAATTATAATAATTTTTAACTAATAATAATAATAATAATAATAATAATTAATAATAATAATAGTAATCATAATAATTAATAATAATAATAATTAACAATAATAATATTAATTATTTTAATGTATTATTATTATTATTATTATAATTAATAATAATAATAATAATCATAATATATTATTATTATTATTAATCATTATTATTATTATTCTTATAATTATAATTATTATTATTATTATTATTATTATTATTATAAAAATACTTAAATTATATACATAATTTAAAAAAACGAATTTTAAAAACCCTTGGGAGGTCGCTGGCCGGGGATGCGACCTCCTAGTAGGGGAGAAAAATTTGCCTATTTGAGTTGTCGCTCCCCCAGAGAGAGTTTTCCCACTAACCCTAAAAAGTAGGGCATTTTGGTAACAACTTTTGAAAAGGGGGCAATTTGGGATAAGTTTTCAAAAAAGGGGATATGTTGGTAAAAAATCCTATTTTTTAAACCATACTTACAAAATAGTATTCTTTGTTTCCAATATATCTATGACTATAGAGCCACCTAATTTATTTATGAATCAAATTATTAATTATTTACTCCGAATAATCTCTCTCTTCTAGTTCTAATTCTAGAAAGAAAACTCACCTGATTTTGTTTGCTGGACACGGCATGACCCATATTTCTTCCTTCATTTCAATTAATCAAATCGAGTCAATGTTCTTTTTCAATTGATAAACTAATAATATAAAATTTCCTAAAAAACAAAAAAATAACAATATAAAATACTATGTATTATAAAAAAAAAACTATATAAATATGTATATAACTTGAGTTATTTGTTTTTCACTTCCAATATCATTCACAACTCTTTCATTTTTTCTTTGTTCGATCAACAAACAAACAATGAAACGCAACCAAAAATCACTTGAACAATCTCAACCGGGTTCAACCCGAACCGACTTTGAATTTCCCGCTGGTGCTTTTGGTGAACTACCAAACGACGTCGTTTTCTGCGGAAAGGTCATAACACGCAAAACCGAACCCGGTCCAGCACCGCAAACGAAAAGAGACACCGCGTTCGTTGCCGGAAACCGGTCATCTTCCGGCGTGGAAAACCGGTACCGGAGGTGTCGCAGTGAGAGGAAGAGTTATAATGGTATCTTTGGGATGGCGAAGTTTCCGTTACAAATGGAACTGAGTGATATTAAGATGAGGCAGGAACGGAGGGAACCGGTGGCGCTGCCGAAATTTCCGGCGGAGGACGGCGGTGGTGAGAGTTGTTGGGAATTGGTTCGACCGTTACGGCGTCGCGGAACGTTTATGAGTGCTTTGATGGCTTCGTTTGGATGCATTCATATCGTTTAGAAGTTTTTGTTTTTATTTTTTTATTTAAATTCTCTTTTTATAACCCTTTGTTTGGGATTAATTCATTTACACCAACTACTAGTATTGTAAATTATGTAAGTATTTTTTATTAAAATAAAAAGCAAAAAAAGTTTCATTTATAGATAACTACTTGAAGTACAATTTATATTTTAGATAGCAAAATACATCAAACTGGATTAAAAAAACAAAAATAGACAAACATGATTATGAAAGTAGAATCCCAAAACAAACAAGTATATCATGTTGAAGAAGATAGAAAACACAATATAATCTTAGAACATTTTTTGTTTTGAATTATTTGTGAATTACATTCTAATTTGCAATAGCTTGATGGTGGTATCTATTTATACAGTTGATAAATGAAGCTACTTCAATCATAAATGTTGTTGAGTCAACAATAATTTGTTATAAGGCTTCTCAAATAATAGAGATCCTTTTCAGTGTAGTCCAATGTGACTCTGAAGATTGAGAAAGAAATTGACAAGCTTTGTTAGCTTCAAAGCTAATCTCAAGTCTAGTGATAATGGCATATTGTAGAGCACCCACAATAGATATGCAATATGTGAGTTCTTTTAGATAATCAAGACCAAACTTTGAGAGCTTTAGGTTAGAGACCATAGGTTTAGGCATCCTATGGCATCACCTATGTTGAGAAGATCTATGATCATATGACCTGAGACAGAAATAGATGTCCGTTGGACATATGACTCACTTTAATTCCAAGGAAATAATCAAATTTTCCTATTTGTTTTAATGCAAATTGTGCATTGATTTTGAAAATGAGTTCTTTGATGTGAGAAAGTGAATTCCAGTGTCAATAATGTTATCAATATAAACTAACATAAAGATAGAATACTTTTGTAGTCTCTACACAATTTCTAATTTTTTTTTATTAATTTCTATTGAAAAATCACATTTTTTTTAATGCTTATACTTATTTCACATCTAATTTTAGTGTTTGCGGTAAAAAACATACTTACATATCAACTTAAATATTATTTCTCTGCATTAAAATAAATATAACTTTTTTAAAATTATGGTGCAAAAACAACATTTGAATTACATACTTACATATCAACTTAAATATTCTTTCTCTCCATTAAAATAAATATAACTTTTTTTAAAATTATAGTGCAAAAAACTACATTTGTATTAAAGTTAAAATAAACACAATTTTATTGGTTGTACCGACAAAAGTTTGATTAAGTTACATGTCTGAATTAATTATAATAGAATTCTTTTAAAACAAAAAAAAAAAATCTTTTTAAACATAAAATAAATTTTTTTTTTACAAAATTAAGATACTACACTTCAAAATTAAAATGTTAATTTACTAAAAGAAAAAATAATAATAATAAATAACACGTTTCTTGTGCTTAAACATTTGGTGTTGTTGATGACACAAACACAACCCAAACTCTTTCTCTAACGCCGCACTTCTTCCATTCTTCAATGGCTTCATCCTTGCAAAAACTTCTGAAAAAACCCCTCCTCCCTAAATTCATCCCTCCCTTTCACCCTTCTCTTCAATCACAAAACCCCATCATCATTCCCCTTAATCAACAACAACAACCCTTTTCAAAAAACCCTATTTTAACTCATCAATTCATTGGTTCCTCAACTTCCACCTTCATTTTCCCTACTTTCCCTTTTGGGTTTGCTTCAAATCCCGTTTTTGAAAATGGGTTTCTCTCCAATGAGCTAAAAATTGAAGATTCTAAAACCCTTTGGGCTGATAGCACTAAGAAGAAGAGAAAGAGGAAGATGAATAAACACAAGTATCAGAAACTTAGGAAGCGTATGAGGAGACAAACTTAGGTGAGGTCACAAGGTTCAATTTTTCATTAAGTTGATGATTTTGTTTTGATGTGATGATAAAATGAAATTTGTGATGTTAATTTTTAGTGGAGGAAAAATATTTGGGGGAAGTGGAATGACGTTTTGAATTTTGTGGGAGGTTAATTAATTTGAAACATGAAATTTAGTTGGAATTTTTGGTTGTCATGACTGATTGATGGATGTGATTTGGGATTATTCATTGTTGAATTTTGTGGTTATGAACCATGATAGGTTAATTACATTGTTGTTATTGTAGTTTACTTGATTTGATGGTTATTAGTTTTGATGATGATGATGATGAATGGATAATTGGGGAAGTAGTATTGTCTTTGATGGATGGGATTTAGGGTCTGTTTGGATAAGCAGCTTAATTAACAACTTATAACATAAGCCTTTATTGTATAAGTTCTTATTATCTATAGCTAAAAGTTGTTTTTGTTGGCTATGCTAGGTAGCTTACTGATATAAGCTAAAAACAACTTATGAACATGTTATAACCTATTTCTATATGCTATCTCATACACAAGTATTGATGGAGGTAAATAAGTTCAAATAAGACAATCCAAACAAACACTTATTTATTTGTTTTTGGTTGGAATTTTGCAAATGTGTGACATGAATGTGATTCTATGACTGTATCCCTTGCAGACTTCAGTTGGGGAGAGTGAGTGTGTTTGTGCTGTGTGATTAGAAACCTGAAGTTTGAAGTTTGATTTGTATATGCAATCACATTAGAAGAACCTATTATTTGTGATTGGTTATTGTATATGAAGTTTCAATTTTTATTTCTGACTTGGTGGTATAGAAACTTATGTCATGGAAGAGGTAATCTTTGTTTTAGTTAATAATTTTGCAATAGTGCAGAACTATGAAACATGGGTTGAGTTACATAATACTGCTAATATAAGGTTGTGTTGTCAATTGCAGATCGTGAAAAATAACGGTGTTCAAATTCCGCTACACAAGTGCTATAGCTCAACTATAACTTCTTTTTAACAAAATTTTGTACTAAATAGCATAGTGTGGAAAAATAGCGATTTATTCAAATTTCTCTTTGCTATGCTGTAGCGCCACTATAGCTATTATTTAATAACACCGGTACAAGGAGAAAAAGCAATAGGATATGAAAATCATCTAAACTATGTTGTTGTTATTGATCTGAAAAAATTACATTGAAAGTTGGTATCCTAGCTTTTGAATTCAGAAGAATCCATCAAATAATGTATGAAAGTTTGCTAAGCAGTTCATACTATTATGAAATTCAAATACTAGGCAATAATTTACTTGTTTCTAAAAAATTTGAAGAAACTATAGTAAAACGTATTGGCAGCTTAATAAACACCGCATTCCTGTTACACTCTAATTTGATTAAACATGAAAAAATTCAATAAATGGACTCAATAAAAAAAAACTTTTAATTTTACATGTTTGTGTATTCTTCATACCTTGTTCTTGTCATGTTCATGATTTTAAATCGCAAATGCTGTTATGCTGTAAACCTTTATATTTGCGGTAAAATGTGGCTAAATGTGTCTGGTCCAAGTATGCAACATGCTTGTATACAAATGACTAGTATTTGTTGATATCTATGTTCTTTTTATCATATGATTTTGCTTTCTGTCATCATCTATTATCTGTTTCAATAGCTAACTAGTTAATAATCATTTGTAAATGCTGGTTCTCTGCATTCTTCTGTTACTGAAGCCAAATGGTTTGGTATTTTTGACTGGTTGATCTTATTTTTAATTGGTTTTTGCGACTAGTGGTTTAGTTTTTGAAACAATGTATGAATCTCAAAGTGTGGTAAGTGAGAGTGTGAAAGATTTACTGGCGAAAGGAACAGAAAGCAAGGTTTTATATACAATTTTTTGTAATCTATTCACCAAGTATCTGATAAATAATGTCCATTGTTTAACAAAGTAGTCTTATATTCTTGTAACTATTATTACACGATGTCATGACAGTTATTCTACTTGCGCCATTTATGTTGACGGTGGATGCGGAAACTTAACAAGAGCATTCGATTTTTGAGCTAAATTCAAAGTTGGTGGTTGATGTGATGCTGACATATGTGTAAGGATGAAATTGAATTTGGTGCTATCATTTGGGAATACACAAGGTTAATTTTATGTATTGTTTCAACTCTCATGTAGTGTATCTAAATCATAACTCGATCATTTGAGTAAAAGTTAGAGAGTTAAAAACAATGGAAAAAGATGTACACCCTCAAAACACATAATTCAATTACTAGCTTCTGGAAAAAGGAAAATAAATAAATAAAGCAATCACTATATATATTCAAAATTACTTCTTTATTATAAGTCTATTGCATGTATTGTTTGCAGTGGAATTAATTTACATGATGAGAAATTCACATAAAATTTAACTTCATTGGCCTTGAGAGAATCTCAACCATTCAAACAACCTCCTTGTGTTCTACATTTGATATATTCTGCTAAAGCATACTACTATAATATTTTTATATTCTTTGAAATTTTCACATTTAATTTTGATACATTGTTACTATAAAACTTTTTATATTGTCAAACAATTGTAACCGATCATACATGCGACTTTTAATATAGTTTTAATAAAAATTAAATATATTTTAACAATTTATTAATTATAATTGATTGGTAATGTAATTCTTTTTACTCTGAGAGAGTATATACCTATAAAATAAATTGTCTATGTGTGAAAACAATAAATTAACACTATCTCGAAGCCCCTTGAATTAGAAGGACCTTGGTGACTTATCACTATATTCAACTATGGCTGATGGTGGAAGGAGACCACTGCTTATTTGATGAACTGTTGAGAAGAGAGGGAATAACTCTAGCCAGCCACGATGGTTTAGAACTTCATATACTTCCCTTGCAGTTGACACACCCTTGTTGCAACAAAATTAAAATTTGATTTATAAGAACATCATCAAAATCAAGAACACAATTAATACAACACTACTTGGTTCTCAGTGTCTAATTGAAAAAAATCGATTTAGTTCTTAAATGTGTGAGGCGTTTTCACAATAGTACTTGAACGTATCAAAATACAAAAATTGATTTAATGTGTTTTTGTTAATTATTTTGATTCTAAAATGTCTTTCGTTAATCAGTTTAATCATAAAATGTATTTTTCTTTAGTCAATTTAATTTCTAAAATTAATATAAAAAGAGATATTGAGGATGTATTTACAATTTCAATCCATTCAAAAACTATAACAACAACGTTTCACATATTCAACTATCAAAATGGTTATTTAATGAAATATACCTGTATAATTGGTATATGTGATTGGTATTAAAAATGACTAGTTTTACTTTTCAAATTTAAAATTGTAGTTTTTTGTTTGACATAGTAAGATTCATGAACATACCTGCAACTTCTGGCCTTGTAGCATCTCAGCTTCAAGCTCATCAAAAGATCTATAGAGAATATAGAAAATCAGATACAATAAATCAACTATTTTCCTTTTCTCACTTTGGAATCATAGACTAGAGAGAAAGAAGCACAGAGAACTAACCTCTTCCCTCCATTCTTTGCATAAGCCTCAGCAACTTTCCTGTTCCTTCCGCCCACTGCCATAAATAATATGGATTTTAATTAAACTAAGCAACAAATTATTGAAAAATGAACTTTTTTGTAGTAAAAAAATTCTTGTAGTCACTACAAATTTCGATCGTTGGATGAAGATTGAACGGTTTATATTTGAAATTAGTAATTTAAATTATGTAATACTGATACTTTAAATTGAAGGTGTGTTTAGTGTCTGAAATGTGTGGTAAAGACATCGACATGACACTTCTATTTTTTTAAATTAGTATTGGTGTCAAAGTGTCATATCAGTGTCGTATCTAGTGTCAATACTTCACAGATTTTTAAATCTGATTTGTTAGGTTAAACTATGAATTGTCCAATCTTCATCCAAGAATCCAGATTTGTGGATCGTAGTGGCTACCTATGAAGCACGAATACTAACACATACACCAGACATAACACCGACACTAACACGTCGACATTGATAATAATTTGATAAAATTATTTAAATACAATCAATGTATTAGTGTAGTGTTGATAGCGGACACTGACACATGTCGGATATGTCGGATATACTGACAAGTGTCGGTAGTTATAGAGAATCATATAATGAATAATATGGAGTGAAATTATTTAGCTTCCTTACAACATGTTGTGATAAGGTCAGCTACACCACAGCTCTCAAAAAAGGTACTATCCTTAACAGATGGAAACAGCAACTTTGAAAATGCCTTCATTTCTCTAAGACCAAGTCTCATGATAGCAGCCTACACATATTAAAAGAAATCTTAGACACAAAATAAATAAATAAATATTTTTTATCCCTAAAAATCTTCATATCCTAAAAATCCTTTAACCTTACTTTTGTATTATTTCCCATCTCCAGGCCATCAACAAAACCTGTCCCATTTTTGTGTCATTCTTTAATCATTCAAATTTTTTATCAAAAGAGATAGAACAAATAAAGTGAAAATACATTACAACAAACCTGCTGCTATGGCCACAACATTTTTTAGTGTTCCACATAATTCAACTCCTTCTACATCTTGAACCTATTTATAAATATACACAACACAAAAATCATAAGCCCAATTAATATGTCAATGTTTTACAAATTTGACACTTCTCATAATCACTTGATTAATTCTACCATGATGTAACAGCTCGGTCCCACGACCGGCACTATACTCACGAACTTTTCAATCCCTTGCAAATTAACGAGTTTTTGCCTTCCTTATGAGATGAACCTAGCTCAATTGGTAGTGAGCAAAAACTCGCTAATTTTCAATGGAGGCAAAGGAGGGAAAAGTTCTTATGAGCTTTTGTCTTATGTGGTAGTTGAACTTGGTTGGTACCTAGGAAACAAGTACCGCAACTCCACCACTCCTGCTACCGTGAGGGCAAAGAGAGGACGAGAAGTTCGTAACTATAGTGTCGGTCGTTGGAGCCGAGCCATTATACATGCCATGACAATGTTTTTTAATTCTTAGGTATTACTTTAACCAAATTCCGAGTTAGAATCTTCGGCTGTAGTTGCAGAATCGTCGAATCTAGATACAAGTTTCAACAATACCTAGATTCAACAGTTCTACAGCTGCAGAGGTTCTAGACCACTGGATAATAAATTGTGAGAAGTTTTTTTATACAAGATTGATGCACTCACAGCTGTCACAATGAAATAAGGAGTATAAAACAAATGAACCCATCTCTCTGCAGCTTCTCTGTTCTGTCTGTATCCAACAGTTGCTTCACTAAACTTCTCTACAGCTATCTGTTCAAAAAGTAATTATCAGGATATCCAAAACATGCAATTATCTGACAAGAAAATTAAAAAAAGTAAATAAAATATTTAATGTCACTGTAAATATTTTTTATTTATAAATCAATCATACTCATCATATCATTCAAAACTAACTATAACTATTTCTAAAGTCACACATAAGATTGATTGTGATTTAATAACAATATCATATACATTATCAATTTAAATTTTTTAAAATGTTAATTTTTTACAATATTAATCAATCAATCATAATCTTCAAATCATTAAAAATATTTACTTTAATTTTAACTACTTATAAAGTCACACATATATGTTTGATTTGTTCAAGATCGGACAATGTATAACTTTTTACGCAGGCAATCTATTAAAACTAAACTTAATGTGCTAACTACCTCATTTGCTATGTTGGCTCCCATCAAAACTGAACAATTGATTCCTAATTGATGAGAAATAAGAGTAGAGATCATGCAAGGTCCTTCCATTTTGACTTCCATTCCTTTAACAAGGGAAATAGCCTCAGCATCTGCCCTTATTTTCCCTGCTATCCTTTTGCATATTCCTTCCATAAATTGGTGGGGAGTCACAAACACCAACATATTTGCATCCCTCACTGCATAAATGCAGAGTAAATTATTTTTAATGCTTATTAGAGTTTTCTATCATTTTTTTCCTATTTGAAAATTTTACTTGTCTAATTCACATTAAATATTTTTCAAAAACCACTTATTTATTACCTGCATTTTCAAGATCTGGATCTGCAACAACATTTTTGCCAAGCTTAATTCCAGGGAGATATTTTACATTTTCCTGCCAGAAGCAACAGATATACACTGACTTCCAATAAAAATCTACTATTTTGTTGCACCATCCTACTTTGTAACTATATTTAAAAAATGATAATAATGATATGGAAAAATGGTAATATTCAGTCAAAAACATTGAATAAACAACCGTTTTGATCGTTGATTGTATCAGACCCTATCTTATTACTATAGTTTTTAAATGTACCAAAGAATGTGTCTCATATCAGTCAATTTGGTCCCATAATGTGTCTTCTGTTGGTCAGTTTGGTTCGTAAATACTAATAGAAGACACACATTTTATGCTTGAAAACATTGAATACAAAATATGGAGATGAAATACATTGTCAATTGTCAAGTCCTTACATTGGTTTGATTGATAACATCTGTGAGCTTCTCTCCACTTGGTAATGTCTCCTCATATACCCACATCCTAACTTCATCTGAATTTATCAAACAACTCATCAAAATATGAAATTTAGGATTCTTTTATTTATGAACAAAAAATCATGTTTCAACATAAAGTTAAAATTTCTATATTCAAATCACATTGGCATTTTCATCATTATATATCTCCCACACCCACACATGAGAAATTCAATGAAATACTACACAAAATCATCACGACTAGGATACTAACATGTAATCCCCTGATAATAATTTAAAAATTTGAACTAATTGAATAAAATTACCATCAGACACTAACATGTGTTGGATATTAGACACATGTCACACATCAAACATATTTCAATCAAAAGTATCAATCCTAACATAGATATTTTTTTTGGAGTCAAATGTCACCATAAGAGACGGATAATAATTTAAAAAACTGAACTGATTGATTGAAATTGGGTGCCAATGCCAACACTGACATGTGTTGTATATCAGACACATGTCAAACATCAGATACATTTTAATTAAAAATGTCTATGCTACATGGACAAACATGACACATATTAAAAAAATTCATTGGTCCAAAAGAACAAGAAAAAGTACCATGGAAAGTGCTGAGCCTCAGAGTGTTAGAGGCAATAAGTTTAGATGCAACACTACCCCAATTTCCACTACCAATAACAGTGACTTTGGATCTGTTTGTAACATCACCAACACTGTTCAAAAAATTGTTCTGAGATAAAGTTTCTCCTCCTTGAGCTTCAAGTGCTGGAGCCATAACTACAAAGAAAGAAGTGAAAGATTGCAAATTTGCAATGAAAAAGAAGAATAGAAGCTAAGAGGAAGATAATGGATATAAGGGAAAGAAAAGGGTGATTAAGGAGGAGATGGAAAACAAGTTTTCGTGAAAAACTATGTTTATGTTAAAAAGTATATTGAAAAGTACTGAAGTTTAAATCTGGCGATTCACTCTATGTTTGAAGTTTGAAACAAGACAAGGACAATAACATTGTGTATGTAGCTTACGTAGGGACCACTTTGTGGATTAAACCATGAATTACTATGAATAGTGGCTAATAGAATTCAACACTCATAATTAAATACAAAATTTCAACATCTTATAAAATATCATCAGTTTTGGTGTGTTTGAATTCTAAAGAAGACGATACAATCTATTAAAATTTATTAAAACACACCTCAATCTATTTTGTTGTCATTTGAGCACTCTATTTATGGAATACTTTTATTTTAGCCACATCATACATATTGCTATTGCTATGACATTAGAACTATTTCCTCTATTTTTTCTTCTTATTATGCATTTTTCTTATAATTTTTTTTTATAACATTATAGATTTCTTATTTATTTCAATGTACGTCTATCAATCAATTATGAGTTATATTTTATGTTATTAATCTTTCTTTCACATTCATAAATAATTATTTTATTTAATGATAAAATAATGATTAATAAATTGAAAATTTAATTACTCATTCAATTCAATAAAAAAAACCACTTAACCACTCATAAGTATTATCATCAATGCTCTTTATTCAACTCTTTGTAATATGTAACCGTAATATTCCAGTCAATCACAACAAATCATGATTTGCTCTACTTAATCTACTATGATTTTAAATTTGCATCAGCAGTTATACAACAATGTCATTGTCATTTCAGCCGCAATCACTACTACAAACCACAATTGAAAACTAAGACCCAATAAAAAAATTGAAAACTAAGACCCGATAAAAATTCAATGGCGGGTAAGTATTAACGATATTTAGTAATAGACTACTACTTTGTTACTTCCAAATTTTTGTGTATTGCAATAATTTCAAACACAATGACATTTGAATAAATTAGATTAGGTTTCATGATATAATTTAAATCAACCAACATTGTCCATTTCGACATTTTTCATGTCAGTCATCCACATACATCATATGTGAGTGTTGTTCTTCTTATAAACAATTTTTCTATGAAAGTGTGACATGTTCCAACTTTAAGTTTAGATTTTTTTAAAGACATGGATGTTATATCTACATCTGTTCCAACTATTATTATATTATATTTATAAAACTTAAATTAATCAACAATATTGATTGTCAATAATATAATCATCTTACTTCTATCGATTCAATTACATATTCAAGTGTAAGAGTGAAATATATTTCTTCTTTTTATACTAAGTTGCAATATTGTAGACAAGTTTTTCTCATTAGTTCTCTATATAACAACTGTAATTAACTTGTTAAGAAATTTTAATTACACATTTTTAACAATTATTATTTCTCAATACATTTAAACACACTGAAATTAAATTAATTCATATACAATGAAGATTTATATACTTTCAACGATACAAATTCATATACAT
>JBBPBR010000008.1:4298023-4312741 GCA_037974775.1 Cicer pinnatifidum
ATTTGATACATTGAAAAAATCTTATATGTTTACTAGATTTGATACATTGAAAAAAGATGAGTAATTAGTCTGACACGAATAATGAGAGATAAATTAGTAATTAATATTATAGGAATTTGAGATTAAGTGTGATGAATATTATGGAAACTTAAAATTAAAATTGTGAGTAAAAATATTTACTTTTCTATCTTAAATATGTGGTGAAATGTTTGATCTTTGAATAATATGTATAAAAACTGACTAAGAGACAATCTCTTAAATGTGCTTTGAACTTCAACTTGTTTTCATAGTTGTGTGTAAAAGATTACTTTGGAAATGTATACTCTTTGGTCTATGTATAAGAAAAAATTTATATTTAACATGAAATGATTTCTTAATTGACGTTTTTATTCTCATTAAATTGTTTTTATCTTTTTTAATATTCGTGAGTATATTTTTGTGTCTCAATTTTTTATATATAAAGTATATATATTTTAAAAAATGAATAAATATATTTTTAATCTTTATGAAATTATAATATTTGTGGTGTATGTGGATGAGATAATAGTGGCTCATTCAAATAAATATTTCATCATGTATGTGCAAAGTTTTCTTCAGCAAAACTTCAAACCAAAGGTGATCGGAGAATCTTTGATCGCATGGAAATCAAATAAACAAACAATTGTGGCTGGCTCCTCAGTCCTCATCTGAGGCAGAATATTTGGCTTATTAAAATCATTTAGAAAAATGTTAATATTTGGCTAATGCTTATATAACATTATCTATTGGATGAAGCCAATTAGTTAAATATATCACATAACGTTGTATAAAAATTCATTACCTAAATTAACCTTCAAGGTAGTAATATATTGGTTTATTAAATTAAATTAGAGATAATAATATCATTAAATAGAGTTGTAAAAAAATCATTAAATGACTAAAAAATGTTAACTTTTATTTATATTTTATTCTAAGATATATAATATATTCTCTATTTATAAATCATTTGAAGGGAGTAAGAGGATCCACTTTCATGTGATAGGGAGCATGAGAAAGATGCTACATTATCTATAGATAAATACTTATTTTAATCAATGAATATATAATATTTTAACATAATAATTATTAAATGTATTAAAATTACAAATATATATCACAAAATCAAAATCACAGGTCAATTCAAAAGTTATATATATATATATATATATAGTATTCCTCAATTTGTATTTTTCTTTATACTTAATAATTTATTTTGATATATTAAGGATTATAGTGCTATGTTTCACACTTGTTTATCTCTTCTTTCAACTCTTTTGTCAGATGCAATTTACATAGATATATAGATACGACCAATTTGTTTGATCATCTCATGATCTATGTGCTCCTTATTATGATGCTTATATAATTACATATCCTATGTTGATTTTGTGAATGCCTTTAATATTTTGCTTCTTCCAAAATAACAATTATTTTGCTTCTTATCGTTTCTTCCTATGTGACAATGAGCAAGTGGCATGTTTAGTTATGATATCGAACATGGATCTGCTTATGATTTTATTCTTATTCTTGATTAATCAATGTCCTTTTAAATAATATTATTTTGATATGATTTTAAAAGGAATTTTGCAATGAATGTCTCAAATCATATCAATGAAAAATAAATAATTGAATGACTGAAATTGTCTTTAAATCTTAATAAATATCAAAAGTGTTTAAATTTAAATTCGAGTTATCATATTTATATCTATGAATTTTTTGTGGTATTTAAAATGTGGTCTCCATACAAAAAATTACTAAATGAAACCAAAAAGAAGGTGGCATCAGAAAGAAAAAAAAAACGAAAAAAAAGTGTACTGTGGTATAATTATGCTATAGATTAGTTAGAATGTATTATAATAATTTTAGAGCAATCATATTATTGATGCGAAATATAATTAATTAATAATCACGTCGAGGAACTTGATCCATTTTAATGGAATCTTCCTTTCAATCATATTGTTTCTATCCACGAGACTTGAATTCGGGGTTTTGCTTAAAAAATATAACATGAATTTATATTTTGATTTTGTCCTTTTATTTTTTTAAAGAGTCTAAAATTATTTATGTTTCTATTTTGATCATGTTTTTTGTTTTAGACTATAATATACTAGTTTATTTTTTAAAATTCCTGTATTATTTGGTTTAATCTCAATAAATTCATGCATGATAGAGACAAAAAAAAATGTACATTATAGTAAGTAAATGGAAAAAAAAGTATAATACAAAGACTAATATAAAAATTATATTCCACTAAAATAAAATAGTAAGAGACAAAATGAATATATTATATGAGTAGAAATCATGTTACTGTTATCCTATCTTAGAGTAACTTTGAGTTGAATTACTCCGCACAATTTTAGCTATTGCGATAATTCATAAAAAGGTTGAAGGAATCTTTGGATTGAAAAGTATTCTCAAATTGATGTTTTTGCCTTCACCTCCAAATTTAGCCACTTGTAAGCTCAATATTAGACCGTTTTTCTTATTTTTATCTAACTATTTTTTTATCAAGAAGTTGATTCAAAGATTAAAAAAAAAAAAAAATGGCATTAATCTTTACCAAAGTTTTGAATGATTTTCAACCGTTGGTATATGGTAGACTACCTATATTTGATATAGATCAAATGGATATTTAATATATCACAACTTTCAATAAGGGTATATATATATAAATAATCAAAAAGTTAAAATTAATGAATACATTGGTTTTGATTTTTTTTCTCTCTAATAAATAGAACCAGAGGTAGTAGTTTTGATGGACTCTGATCACTGCGGTTAAAAATATACCCAGATAGATGCATTAGTCAATTTCGGATGTTGATTTAAGATTGGTTGGTTCACATTAAACCTTTATAAAATCATCACAAAGTCATCTTCATCGATGTAGATCAGACATCCAAAACGAGTAACCGCATGAAGCAATTACAGCATCTAATCCAAATCCAGTTTTGATGGAAAACTTTTAATGTCTTTGTCTGCCATCTATGATCTACCAAGGGTGATACGATAAGCACATCACTGTTGCATAAAAGACCATTACTCAATTTTTAATGACTTCAAAGAAACTGTTGCACCATTACATATTTTAATCCTAATTTCTTGCAACTATGGTGAATAGTGATACTACCATTACATAGATTATGATGTTCAACCACATGTTGCTTCTTCTAAACTAAAGTTAGAGTAGGATTTTAACATTCAGCTCTATGGTCAAACCTCTCCAATCTTCAAGTTTTCAAATTCATTTCATATTTATGAATAAGATTCACGTGTGCAAATATTTTCACATTACATTAATAAGTAGCTTAGACATATCTGTCAGCCACTAGATAGGTCATCACATAAGGAGCACAGTTAAAGAAACAAAAAGCAAGGGAAGCACAACTTACATTAGTAACGAGGATATTCAGTACCTTGGTTGTGTTCTTAATATGAGTGTGTTGAGCTCAAAAGTCCAAACTTTCTGCACAATCAGCCAAGTAATTTAGAAATATGTTGGTAGAATTAAGGCAGAAAGTAGGTGAAAAACCACATGAACTATTGAAAATATGCTAAGCAATAGAAGGTTGAATGGTCCCAGAATTGCATATGGTTGAAACAATTGCTATGTCTCCCAAAAAGACCTTGAGACAGAGAAAGAGACAATGAAAGAAAAGTTCAAATTTACATGGAATGTAAAGCTTAGAATAGAAACCAGAACTTCCACTCCACATAGCTCTCAAACTTATGGTCAGTAAATATAAATACATAATAAAAGAAAAAGCTCATTATCATTAATGTCAGGGAAAAAAGACAAATTGGTGATACAAAGCTCCTATCATGATAGGGTTCTGGAAAGGGTTGGAAAGATTGTGGGTCTATTGTAGCCAACCTTATTTTACACTTTGGAAAGCATAAGCAAGAAGCTGATTACTCAATTTGAACCCATGACATTCTAATCACATGGCAATGGTTATGCCTAGGTACTCATTATCAATACTTAATATAGATACAAAATACTATAAGTGAATAACTAAACATAATTAACCAATGATAATGAAATCCTCATTACCTTATTTTGCTAGTAAACGATCTTGTCTTTCTCCCTCCTCTGAAGTATATATACTTAATCCGCCAATTCTAAAATGTTTTAGCAGAAAGTCTTTGATTTCACGTACTTGCCAGAGTTATTGATGGCAGATGGCAGATCATGGTGGAAAGCCAAAATTCCACCGTAAAACACCATGGTGCCGCCATCCTTTACAAACTACCCATGACAGTTTTCGAAAATTCTGCAATCGCAATCCCCGTGGTCGATATTTGACGATACTGGTACTTGCAACTAGGGCAATTGTAATTAATTTTAGTCACCACATATTCTGTTAAAACAGAGGAGATTTAAGACTGTTGGCCTAGGAGCTTGGCAATGCCTTTCCTTCAATTAATACATCTAAGTACCATTTTTCCTATATGACGCCAAGGGGGATTGATTGATTTTGTCAAAACATGCTATGAAAGGAACTGATCTTTTTGTTACCAGTAATCTTTACAAGAACATAAACCATCTTTGAAATGATGGAAACGAATAGCATCTCGAAGAATTATTTCTCTTTTCTCGACCTTGGAGATGAATTTCATTGTTGTATGGCAATCAGAGCAAACCCTCAAGTTCTTCATCACCCTCACTGGTGCTGATTCTGGTAAAGATATAATTCCAAAAGTTACAGCTAACTTTTCACTATGGTGGTTCATACCGGTAGTACCGCTATCTTCGATTTCAGAGATGCCCAAAGGAAGCTTCTCATTGTCAATGCTAATATTTTTTATCTTCACCAACATTTCTCCCAACCTTGAATAAATCAATTGACTCATTGGATGAGAACGATCATCCACCAAAAATGTATGAACCGTATTTCCTACCTCGATCCAACTTATACCAGGTTCCTTTTTAACTCCTCGATCTTGCATGAGCTTCCGAACCTCTAAAGCTTGTTTCTTTTTCCCCACATCATTGTAAATGTTGTAAAGAAGCACATAAGATGCGGCTTCATGAGGTTCAAGCTCTATTACTTTTTCAGCAATACGTTTTCCCATGTCAGTGTCCTTATGGACCTTGCAAGCACCTAACAAGGCACGCCACATTACCGGGTCATCCTCAAAACCAGAATCCAAAATAAATCTCCGAGCTGCCTCTAGTCTTCCTGCACGCCCTAAGAGGTCAACAATGCAAGCACTATGCTTTACATTAGCTTCTATTCCATAATCTTTCTTCATGGTTTCGTAGTATCTTAATCCTTCGTCAACAAGACCTCCATGGCTACAAGCAGTTAGGACCCCAAGCAAAGTGATCTGGTTAGGCTTAACTCCAGAGATAGTCATCAACTCAAAAAGTTGAAGCGCTTCCTTAGCAAAACCATGCTGTGCATAGCTACAAATCATTACAGACCAGGATACAACATCAGGATTCACCGTTTCTTGAAAGGTCGTCCGAGCGGAATCTATGTCTCCAGACTTTGCATACATGCAAATCTGCGAGTTTTTAACAATGGTAAAATTTGCAACACCAAATTTCAATGCATAACCCTGAATCAGCTCTCCAGTCCTTTTTGCAGCCATATCTGCACAAGCACCCATCACACTTGATACAATGAACTCGTCCAATTTCCTCCCGTTAGCCAAAAATCGATCAAACAAAGACAAAGCATTTTCAAACTGTCCATTTCGAACACAACCTGCAATCGCTGAAGTCCACGAGACAACATCCAATTTAGGCGTCATCTCAAAACAACTCAACCCATCTTTAATCGAACCAAAAAATGAATACAAGTCCACCAACGAACTTCCAACAAACTCATCACCCTCAAGACCACTCTTAAAAATTTGAGCATGAATTTGCCTTCCAACCTCAAAATCTCCAACACCAACACAAGCCTTAACAATACTCGAAAACGTAAACTTCGAACACTTCAATCCCTCCCTCCGCATCTCACCAAAAACACCAAGCGCATATCGTGAATTCTCACAACACAATCCACTCTTCCCTATTAACAATCCAGCTATCATAGCATTATACATAAAATCATTCCGCCTATTAAAACTCTCGAAAACCCTAATGGCATCCAATAAACATCCATTTTTCGCATACATATCAAGTAATGCAGTTCCAACCACAACATTCAAATCCAAACCAAGCTTAATTGCAAATCCATGAACAATTCTCCCAAAACAAGTATTATTGTTATTATCATTATTATCAAAACAACAAGCATTAAGCACACTACTTAAACTATAATCACTAAAAACAAATCCATATCGATGCATTCTAACTAGAAGGCGAAAAGCCTCTTGATTACTACTCTTACAACCTAGCCTAACATAACCAGCAATAATTGAATTCCAAGAAACATCATCCAATTCATTTTCATTAGAATCGAATAAAAACCTCGCGGTTTCGATTCGGTTACATTTGGAGTACATGTTGATGAGGGAATTGATAACGAAAGGTGTTTTGTTGAATCCAGTGATGAGAATTGAAGCGTGAATCGATTTTCCTAAACGGATATTTTTTGTGCGAGCGGAAAAGGATAGAAGATTGGCGAAATTAGGGTTTGGAAACGCGGGGAGGGTTTTGTCAGGTGAGGGGCGTTTGGGAAGGGAGGAAACGACGGTGCGTTTGGGTGGTGAGGAGAATGGGTGGAGTGAACCGGGTTTGATGGAAGTGTGAACCGGGTTGAATTTGAAAGGGTTGAGGGAGTGGAGGTGGGACATGGAGGAAGGTGTGAGTTTGAGTGTGTTTGTGTTTGTGTTTGTGTTGGAGGGACATAGCAGGTTGTTGTTTTGTTACAGTAGCAGGTGGTTTTTGAACCAAGGATGAAGATGCAGCAGCAGTGTCACTTACTTTACCATCACTTTCAATTCTCTTAATCAAATTAATTTTAATTCTTCAAATTGAAATTATACCATTAAGATAATAAGAGTTATCATCTTTTAGCAAATTTTAAGATCTTTAAAACAAAATATTTGATAAAAACTTAAAAATATGTTGTTAGGTTTTTCATAAGTTGGATGTTAAGAGATTCGAACTCTACGTTGTAAGAGTCTAACCCGTTACCTTATACTCAACTCTCGTTGTTATAATGATCTAATATTTTAATGTTAAATAAAAAAAATAAAAAATATATATATATATATATATATATATAATTGTTTATATATATTTTTTTAATAAAATAAAATAAAATAAAAAATGATTAAGAGAAATATAAACTGAGATGATCAAATTCGAGTGAACACAGTTGTTGTGATTTCTTTCAACTTAAGCTTCAGTTGTTTGCTTTCATGGAGTAGTTGAAGTTGTGTAATCTTGGTGACCATAATTGCTAGAATGATTAGCTTGTTGACTAGGATTTAGTGTTGTAGTTTTTGGATTAGTTGCTTTGATTGGTGAACTCATTTGTTCATCTAGCAATAATTGGTTTGGAGTGGGAGGAATATGTTTGACGTGTGTTATTCACTATTATCATTTGCTTTAAATAAAAATATTTGATTTGCTTTCTTATGTATTCTTTGTAGAATGGATGTAGATTTGGGTGATCACAACTACTTTTAGGTTTATTTAAGAATTTTAGAACTTATGGAAACAGTTTGTTGTGTATTGATAAGTTGTTTTTACTTCATTTTTATAAATTATCACAAATAATTTATGAAAATAAATTATATAAAAATGGTCAAGGTTAGTCCAAGCATTAAACCACTAAAGCAAAGGGTTTACCACAAGAAAATATTTACTTAACAAAGAAATAAGAATCATCAAATTAAATTAAATAGTGTGTGATATTATTAATTATGTTATAAACTTATTTATAGTTCAAATCTATATTATACACTATATTTTGATTTTCTTTTTACAATTTAAAGCACATTCTCAACAATTGTTTTAGGACTCTAAATTTATTGGGTCAGCTCTAAAAATAATTTGATTTTATTTTGTACTGTAAAAATAATTTATACATAAAAATTTATGCTATAAATAATTAAATAAATTATTTATTCAAATAGGGTTGTATATCTTTTGATTGTTGTTAGATTATTGTTTTGACATTAGTTGTGCTTTCAAGAAGCACATTATATCAAATAATTTTTTTTTGCATATTTAGAAAAAGAAATGTATAGGGTTGCATAGATAAATATATTGGTGTGTTGGTAATGGCTTATATTTAATTTTGAAATAAATTTAAATATTTAATACACTAAAAAAATAATTGAGATGATAAAGAGAAAAACGACGAACAAATTTATATTATAAATTGTTCATTTACTATATATTTGTTGATTTTTAAATGTGTGAGGTGTAGTTATAATAGATTTTAAATATATTAAAATTATAAAAACAAATCAAAATGTGTCTTCTATTAATTTTTTTCTTTAATTTTCAAATAGATATTTATCTAATCAATTAAATTTATAAAATTTGTTATGAAAGAAACATAAGAATATATCAAATGTTTAAAAACAAAAATAATAATTTACTTTCTTTTTTTTATTACTAAACGTGATGCAATAGTCAAAAACCATATCATATCCCACTGTTCAAAGTTTCTGCAGCGGTGTCCGTAGGGTTGTCCTTTGTCAAATAACATGCATTTAAAACATCTTTTTTAGATTGCTTTGGTATTTTTTTTAAATAAAAATAATATTATCGTTCTGTATATGGTGCATGAATTGTTGTTATGCACTTGAGACATGGATTTTTCTTATCCAATAATAACAATATGATCAAATCTCAACATGGCCATTGATCTAACCCGTCATGGTTGATATATTTAGCAATCAATTTAGATTTAGATATCCATCTATCTATTGTTTAGTTTGTCGGTTGCTACTTGTTCTCAATGAAATGTATATTAATTCTTAAAAATTCAGAAGTCTCACACATATAAAGATTTAATTAAAGATTATATATTTTTTAGATTTAATTGTAGTTTTGACTTTCCTATTTTAGTTTAATTGCGAAAATAGTCTTTCTATTTTATTTCTCTTTAGTTTTGATCTTTCAAACATGATTTTGGTTTAAATTTTGATGAAATGTTATTTTTTTGCGCTTATTTAAGTCACACTATGCCTCAAGATCTCATGATGCAACAATTGTACTTGAAATATATGATCGTAAATGATGTAGTGTGACTTAAAAAAATGACACTTCATCAAATTTTGGACTAAAATTATATTTGAAGACCAAAACTAAAGAAAAATAAAATGAGATGACTATTTTTGCGATTTAAATAAAACAGGGGGACTAAAAGTGCAATTAAACCTACTTTTTATGCATTAATTTGAAGTCAAAAAGACTTTCCTTTAGTTCATAAAAAAATTAAAGTCTATTAAAATTTTAGATGTATAAGGATAAAAAAATATATTGTAATCTCCTAATAAGGGCAAGAGGAAGTAGTATATTACTTTTTTTTTTTAATAAGTTAAAATATTAATATACTATTCAAACACAAGATGTATATAAATTTTCAACGAGACTATCTTGTTCCAAATACCATCAAAAATATATGTATCACTATCTTCTACAAAATGTGACAAAAATCGGTACGCTTCTTTTATCAAATACATATTATCTTTTTCAAACTTCCAAATTCACTAGTCAATCACATTTTCTTGAATTGAAACATTAGCTAACATCGAACAATAAGCAACTAAAGTATCCTCTTCCCAAGAAAAAAGACGTCTCCTCACACACCAACCTCTACCACTAAAATCCCACCCCACCCAGCCTAGCTATCTCTATTACCAAAAATTTTTTATTGAATATCACTCCCAACAACCTACTAAACCTCTACCACAAAGGTCCCCAACCAACCAATGATTCTTCCAAAATAACGTATTTTGACCATTAAAATTTTACCCCCACCAACCTCTACCACCGAAATCCCACCCCACCCAGCCTAGCCATCTCTACTACCAAAATATTTTTATCGAGTATCACTCCCAACAACCTACTAAACCTCTCACACAAAGGCCACACAACAAACCAAGGATCCCTCCAAAATAATGTATTTTCACCAATCTCAATTGATCTAAATAACTATTTTTAAACCAATTTTCCAAACCAACACACTCCCTTTTTAGGATTGATTGAAAGTCTTTCCACAATGAACAACTACTAGCCCCACATAATATATCCCTATTTTCAAAATCATATCTAGCTAATAACACCGTAAACTCTAACTCATTTGATCTACATGGAACCTCCAACACCATTTATATAGTAAAGCCAAATTAAACTCACGTACACACCTTACTCCTAAACAACCCCAATTTATATATAAGTCACACTTTGTCCCATTTTTCCTACTTTATTTTATGAGATTCCACGCTACTCCAATAAAAAAGTTTTAAACAAGGATTGTAGGTGAGAGATGATACCTGTTGGAGCCTTAAAGAAGGAGAGAAAGTAAACCAGTAGGAACAAGACAACTTTGAGAAGAACATGTCGATCTCCCATAAACAAATTATGACATATCAAAGTAGAAAGTTTATTTCTAATGCTTTCAATGAAAGGTTACTAGAATGAAGGTCTTCTTGGATTTCTTTCAATTGGAAGACCAAGATACTTAAAAGCAAGTTGCCCTATTTTACAATTTAATATACACGACGCCTCATTAAACCACAAGTTGTCCACATTTACTCCAACAAGTAAACTTTTGAGAAGATTAACTAAGTGTTGAAACAAGTTGAAAGTAATAAATTAGCCTTTATAGCTCTAACATAAGTCCAATTTTGTTCATCCAAGATCAGTGCGTCATCTACAAACTGTAAGTGAGAGATTTGGAATTCAGGTTCTGAACCAACCTGAAAATCATGGAATTACGTCGCATATACCGAATAGCATAACATTGCATTCAATCATTCTATGACTATAAAAAACAAATAGGATGACAATGGATCCCCTTGACGCATACCCCTCTCTAGTTTGAATTCATTTGACGGGCTTCCATAAACTAACATAGAAATTTGTGATGAGCACACACATTCTATCACCCATTTCCTCCACTTCTCTGGAAAGTTTATTTTAGTTATAACCAACTCGATATATTTCCACTTCATTGAACCATAAGAATTTTCGAAGTTCACCTTAAGGAGAATTAGTTATTTTTTCTTTCGTTTAACCTCATCCACAACCTCATTAGCAATTAATATACCATCTAGGATTTGTCTTTCTTTTACAAAAGTAGATGGTGTCTCACTAATGACTTTACATATAACTTGTTTCAGTCTATTGGCAAGAACCTTTGGCAACACTTTATACGTAAAATCAACCAACGAGATTGGTATAAAATCATATAGCTTTTGAGAATTTTCCACTTTTGAAATCAAAACGATGAAAGTAGATTTTGACCCTTCTACCAATTTTTCATTCGCACGAATTTCAAGCAAAAGTCGCATGAAGTCAATTTTAATTATATCTCAAAAACTCTTTCAAAATTCCAAAAGTAACACTGTCAGGTCTAGTACATTTGTAGCTACCACAATCCCAAACTGCTTCTTTAACTTCCACTTCTCTGAATTGAATTTCGAACACTACCATTTCTTGGTTAGTGAGTGTCTTGAAGTGAAGATTTTCTGATTTGTTTTTCTTTTTTACAAGATGATTTGTTTTGTTTTGAATTTTTCTTTTTCAAAAGAAAAAAGGTATTGCTTTTGATAAAGTAACTTGAGTTCCTCCCCAAGAAAAAAAATGAGACATATGCTTTTCCGATTTGACTAGGAATTTGAAGTAAAGCTTTATTTTAAAGATTTCATTGTATTTTTTCTCTCTCTCTTAGATTTCCTTAAATTTAATTTGAGTATTTAGCCCGTAGTGGTTTTAGAAGGTATTTTCTTTTATAAGTTTAGGTACTACTGATTGAACATGATATGAGTGTATGTTGGGTATTGATGGTGAGAAAATTGATTTTGTAAAATTAATTTTATTTAAAAATAAGTTGAAAGTAAAATATTTTATATTTAAATATATTTATATAAAAGTGAGTTGAATAATAAATTTTAATATAAAAATTACGTTTAAAATTCAAAATTACAAAATTTAATTTTAAGTTAGAATCAATTTTTAATGACAAAATCAATCATATTTAATAATATTTAAACATATCAAATTAATTTTTTACATGCAACACCAATTATAATCCCTTCAAAAGTAAAAGACAGATGTTGTTAGTTTATTATAGTTAGAAGATAAATTACTTATGTCACTTTTTTTGAGTGATCAATGAATTAATGACAGAGAGAAAAAAAGTTGTGAAACTATAAAATGATCCAAAACAAAAAGATTAATTGCTTTTAATTTCCCTCTCTCTTTTTTTTCTTAGAAAGAATCATTTATCTAATTATCTTTCAAAGTATGGTCGACCTAACAAGAAAACTAACAAAATAATTGTTTTAATTTTTTTATATTTCTGTTTTATAATTACAAAAATATTATTATAAATTTTAAAATATTTCATATTAATATTCATATTAGACCTCCATATATCTTAGATTGGCTTTAGCTTTTTTTAAGTGTTGCCTACTACATGTTAATTTGAATAATAATAATAATAATAATAATAATAATAATAATAATAATAATAATAATAATAATAATAATAATAATAAATATTATTATTATTTTATAGAAAAATAAATATACACTATCATAAATAAATTTTAAATTGATATTTAATAAAAATTAAATATTATCAAATATTTTAAAAAACTTTATAGTAGAGATCTATACGACAAATAAAATATTTTCATTAAAAGACGGTATAAAATTATTTTAAATCATAAACTATTAAATTATAATATTTATAACAAAAACAAAACTTTTGAATGTTTACATAACCAGGCGACAAATGAACAATATTACTTCTTTATGGTGCCATTTGTTCAATTCACATTGTCTCGTGTCTCAAAGTAGTAACAACGCACAACGCACAACGCATATAAAAAGCATGAATGATTCACAAGCACTTCTTTATGGTGCCATTTGTTCAATTCTCATTTACATTTCATTTATAATTAAGGGGGAAAATAGTTAGGTCGATATATGTCTTGTCTTCAATTTTTTTCTCGAAAAAAAAAGCATGCTATGAAATTATTGAGAAAAGAACAAAAGCATGAGAGTATTAAATCAAAATCCATACCAAATGAATTTAGGATCATTCCTGAATTTTATAATTTTATAAGGTGTAAACAAACATAGATAGTCTACGTATTATTAACGTATTAAAATGAGGTATGAAATTATAAAATATTAATTAATTCATTATTCCGTTAAAATTTGTTTTCAAATGTATGTCTAACATTTAAGTCTTTACAAACACAAATACTAATAAAGAGATGAAATTGATTAAAATTTTACAATTTCAAATATTACTTTAAAATATCTATATGTGATAGATTAGATTGATATAATTTTCCAATGTTAACTATCAATTGAAATATTTACTTAAAGTGATGAGTGTATCAACATGACATGACACATATATCGTAAAAAATTGTTATTTTAATTATCTTGAGTGATTAATTTTTTGATTGCGTATTATGATATATTTGTTTAAAGAAGAAAAAAAGACATAGTGTTTTATTGTAACACTTATACTTGTTGTGATCTAGCTCACGTTCAAAGTGGTCCTTTTTCCTTTTCCAAAAATAAAAAATGGCACATCATCATCACATGTCACCCTAAACTCGCACTTGCTTTGCTTTAAGCCCAAGAAGAGCACCTAATAAAGAATCTTATATGCTCATAAAGATATAATAAAAAAGAGATTAAAGATATTATGATATATGAAGAGTTGGATTTTGGCTAAGCATTATGTGATTCTCCTTCATGCTTTTTTCATAATATATACTTAATTAAAGCACTCTATTTCACACTACTATTTCTCTCATTTCATGTTTAACTTCATTTTTTTCCATCATTCTAAAAATGAAGACACTGAAAAACACAATCTTAGTGTACACTTTTCATAAATTTTAAATATTTTTAGGCTCGAATCCTAAAGTTAAAGAAAAAAGGGAAGAAATAAAAAAGGGATTAGGGGTGACCCTTTTGTTGATTCTCTAATTATATGGCTACTAAATGAAAAATGAAGTGAGATTTTCAATGCGGTGTTGAATTGAAAAGAAGATGAGTTTGTGGTGGTGATTTTCAATAATGGAACCTCCTAAGGAATTTTGGGCTTCATTATGGAGTTTTATATGCTTTCTACCATATTTCATCGGCCTTTGGCTTCTAGGCAACATCAAAGGTGAGTTTAAGGCTCAATTCTTCTTTATTGTTTGGAATTCTCTATTGTATGCTTTGATTTTTTTTAATACAAGCTGATTTCAAGAGAAATAATTTCTTAAAATGAAATAATGTAATGGAATGTCTATGCATTATTATTTTCCTTGTTTACTAGTTGTTTTAAATAGTGATTTATATTTTTAATGAATTTTTTCATGTTTTATTTTCATTCAGAAATGGTAGAGAGAACAATATTGGTGTTTCTTACCTATGTTAATTTTGACATAATACATGAGACATGACTCATATATGTGGTTTGATTCAATCATTTTCATTTTATTTTTAATTATTATTGATATATATTTATATGACAATGTTAATATTGTATATGATATTTGTAATTATTTTATTATTTTATAGAGTGCAACATATGAATTTTATGA
>JBBPBR010000008.1:4313172-4327347 GCA_037974775.1 Cicer pinnatifidum
GACATTTCACTTATTTTTAAAAAGGTTATTAGATTAATAAAAAAACGTAAATTTTAATGAGCTGTGCAATCATAACATCTAATTTTTTATTTATTTACTTTTTGCAACAAATTTGATGTATTATGAAGAACAATTATAAACAAAAATAAAAGAATCAAACACAATTATCAAATTTATAGCGCATTGAATTTTGGGATAAAAGAAATAGGTTTGGACGTTACAAAGTAGAAGAAAAAAAAAAGGTTTAAATTTCTGACAAAAAGTCTTTTATTATATAAATAGAAAGACTATTTTTAAAGAGACAAAATAGAGTTTTTATGACAAAAGTATATGAGTCTTTTAGTTTATTATTATTACTATATTTATAAATATTATATTTTAATTACATATATACGGATTGACCTATCAGACCTAAAAGGTATTTTTAGAGAGCACAATCTTGACTTATTTAAATAAAGATATTTAAAAAAAAAATTTGAGTGTAACCTTTTTACTAAATAGACTAGACCGAACTAGATTCTTAACAATGGTAGACTATTGGACCTATTCCTACCCATATTTATGGAAACGACTTATGATAAATTGATAAATTATTTTTAACTTATTTACATATGCTCTTCAAGATAGACTATAAAAACAATCTATAACTTATTTAAAAAAATGTCTTTTTTTTTTTTTTTATGTAGAAATATATTATACATAAGTATTTATATAATAAGTGTTTATATAATAGACACCTAATTATGATGTTTATTCAAATAAATTCTAATAGAAAATAATTTATTAATCAAGTAATTGAGATCAAGTGGTTACTAAAGTTCACACTACGCCAAAAATGATATTTAATAGCGCTCATTTTCCAGCGCTTGCTAAATACAAGCGTTATTGTAAATATATTTTAAAAATAACAGAGCATTTTACAGCGCTTTTTTGACAAGCGCTGTGAAAAAAGCGTTGTTGTAGGGTCATATAGCGTTTGCGCATAATGTTATAAGGCTTTTACAGCGCTTTTCGCACAAGCGCTGTAAAATGAAGCGCTTTCGCGTATTAATTTACAACGCTTTTTTCACAAGCGCTGTAAAATACATGCGCTTTCAAGTAATTGAACTACCTATTACAACGCTTTTTTCACAGCGCTGTAAAATGTGCATAACAAACGCACATTATATCTACATGTTTTATAGCGCTTTTTTAAAAGCGCTGTTGTATCTTTTACAGCGCTCGATTCCACAACGCTTTTTTTTTTTTGAAAAAACACTGTAAATGAATAAAAAAAAGCGTTGTAAAATCCTATTTTTCGCGTAGTGTCAAGAATGAATCAAATTAAGATTTTTAAGCTTACTCTCTCTCATTTATTTTCAGGTATCATTTTTTGTCCATTAATATGCTTAATAATGACAATTGGTAACACAACTATCATAATTTCTCTTTGGAGCATGCACACTATTTGGACATATTACTCTGTTGTTAGGTACTTTTCTTAGCTTCAACAAATGTACCAAATGTAATTGTTTCCTCATATTGATTAATTTCCCTAACTTAATAAGTACTACAGATGTAAACAATTAGGACCTCTATTGAAGCTTGTGATGTGCACAATTCTACTACCAGTGTTGTTGATTTTATGGCCTATTGTTGGAATTATTGGAAGTATTATTGGTGGAGCAGCCTATGGATTTATTTCACCATTATTTGCTACTTTTGAAGCTATTGAAGGAGGAGAAAACAACAAAGTTTTCCACTGTTTTATTGTATGTTTTCTTTTTAAAGTTTTTTATGATCAGTTTATTTTATGAATTTTTTTTTTTCAATTTTTATTTTATAGTAGTTGGAATGACATATGATAATGATTATTTTATTTTATTTTATTTTTATTTTTCTTTTATAATTATGACGGTGAGAAAATGGAAAATAGATTCAATCTATTTTTTAAATGTATTATAAAAAATTTGGTTAATACATTCTATAATGTTTATTTTATTAGTAGAACCAAAATGAGAAACAAGAAATTTTATATTTTCTTCACAGGATGGAACATGGAGCACTATTTTAAAGAGCTTTGATATTGTGAAGGATGTGATAAATGCATGTTTCTATACTTATTTCTCTATTATGGATGACTTGAGACAAGAGGGACCACCTAATGGAAAATATTATGAGATGAGGTTTGATTTCATTATATTTCTTTAGGCTTAAATATATATGTTTGATGGGTGTAATTTAACATATTTTTTAATTTTTTATTCTTTCAAATTTAATAATGTAAGTTTATTTTTTTTAAAATTATTTATACTGTTATTGAATGTTAAAAATAGTTAACATAACAAATATAGAAGAGACGAAGGAAAAAAAATGTTAATTCACTAAGACGAAAATTAAATAAAAGCATGTATATTTGGTCCATATAACTTCGCACTTTTATTTATTTTATTTTGGTTCATGTAAATTTACGCTCTTTAATTTTTTTCATTTTTGTTTGTTTGTGATATCAGGTTTTTTAACAATCACTAACATAACAAATAATTTTAAATCAAATTTGAACTTACACAGTTAAATTTAAAAAGAAAAAAAATTACGAAGACAAATATCAAAATAACGCTAATTTATAGAGAGTAAATATATATTTAAACTTAATAAATAACTATTTTAATCATTAAATGTACGAGATGTCGTCACTAATAATACTTGAATATATTAAATATACAAAAATATCTTTTAATATATATTTTATTTGTGTCTTCGTTAATCAAAATAATTTTATGTGAGATTTTATTAGTATATTTCTTTTATGCAGGCCATATTATCTTCCCGGTGCTATTGTAGCTGCAATTTTAGGAATCATAGTTGATGTGCCAATTATATCATTTGTTGCTATGTGTAAAGTTCCATTCATGCTTTTTAAAGGGTGGAACCGTTTGTTTCATGACCTAATAGGTCGTGAAGGACCTTTCTTGGAGACAATTTGTGTTCCTTTTGCAGGCCTTGCTATCCTTCTATGGCCATTGGCGGTTGTCGGCGCATTTCTGGCGTCCGTCATAGCAAGTATCTTTATTGGTGCTCGAGCAGGCATAATTGCCTATCAGGTTAGAGATAGATGATTTAGTGTGAGTTTGGTTCTATTTTTGAAAGAGGTAAAATTAATTTTTGAAGTACATAATTGCTTTTGACATATTTAAATATTTTTGAGTATAATTAAATTTTGTCTTCATAATTGAATCTAATTTGAAGTTAAAATTTGTAGATTTGACATCCAAATCGATTTTTAATCTAAAGTTTATTATTCAACTTGCTTTGAAATGAATGTATTCAAATATAAATTACTTTTATTTCGACTCACTTTTAGAGAGACAATTTTACATAATCAGTTCATTGAAAATCAATTTTCGTCATTGCAAATAATGTGATAATATCACATATGAGTTAGAGGCTCATCAATGAATCCTAAAACTTGCCAAATTAATAGTGTTTGCTCTTTAATCTTTATTAATTGATTTTCACTTCAAGTACTATTTTCAACTCCTTGAAAGTATACTAAATTATATATTGATACATGTATTTTTATTTGTTCTTTGGAATGCAGGAGTCTTCTTTATTGTTTGGCCTTAGGTACATTGTTGCCTCTTTGTCACTTTATGATGAATATAGTAATGATGTTCTTGACATGCCAGAAAGATCATGCTTCCCAAGGTTTTATTATTATTTTCTTCCTATAATACGTGTTGTTTTGAAACTTGCAGTTAATGATGCTAATGACTTGTGTTTGGTAGGCCTAAATATCGACAAGTTGAAATATCACAGACAAGTTCAGATACAAATTCCATCTCAAAAACTAAGTCGTTAACCAAGACTATTTCTCGCACAACTTCTCTAACAAATAACTTCGCTGAGTTGAAACCATTTGAGGTAGTGTTTTATGAATCTAAGTTTAATGCAATCGTGTTTTTTCGCATTTGTCACTGTCGCAAATCAAGATTGTCTGGTCAAAATCAGACGAATGACATTTCAACGTGTGATTTGAGACAAATGCACATTTCAAAATCAAAATGGTACATATCATAATTTGTGACTATGACAAATACGAGGTTCTCTAGTTTTACCATTTTGTTCATATATGTATATACTAAATAAATGTTTCATATGAGTTCTGTAGTTATTGGATGGCTTGTGCAAGGAATGTCTTCAATTAGGAGAAACATTGGTGTCTCAAGGACTAATTACACATGATGACATACAAGAAGCCATGTCTGGTAAAGAAAGTAGAGTCATTAGTATTGGTTTGCCAGCATATTGTCTTCTTCAAGCACTTTTACGCTCTATTAAAGCCAATTCTCCTGGTATATTAATAAGTAAGTGATACCCTTGTGATCAGGTTTTTAAATAAACATTTGCGACCACAATCTAGACCACAACATAATAGTTTTTTATGATGAAGAAACCACAACGTGGCCACTATTAAGACTACATTAATAACATTTGATTGCAATTCTCTGCAACGTCAAAGATCGCAACACGAGCTTAAGTCAATTTTGCTTTTAATTTCAAATGTTAAAAATCATTTGCTTTTAATCATATACAAGTCATTTTTGCTTACTTGATTCCTTAATATGTAGCTGATGATACTGAACTAACTACAACAAATAGACCGAAGGAGAAGTTTTTTGAATGGTTCCTTAATCCACTTTTGATCATGAAAGATCAAATCAAAGCTCAAAATCTCTCTGTATCAGAAGAAGATTATCTATGCAAATTAGTTCTTTTCAACGGTGATTCTAATAGGGTTAAAAGTTTAACTATTGGTCCTCCACCCGAATCCGACCGCAAACTTGCCGAACTTGATGCATTGGCTAGAAGGTACATATCAAGTTATTTTCAACTATTGAAATTAAAGAATATATAACGTTGATGTAAATTAATTTTATACGGACATTTAATAAAAAAAATTATATTTTATAAGTATATTTTGAAAATTATTTATGCGATGAAATATGAATTTGATTTATTTTATACCGATAATGTATATTTGTTAAACTCTATTTTTGTTGACTTGCAATGTAGGCTTCAAGGTATCACTAAATTTATCACAAGGTTCCCAACATACAAACGACGATTCGATGTTCTTGTGAAAACATTGTCCGAAGAGCTAGCTGATAAATATGGAACTTCAACAATAATAAGATCAAAGAGTGCTTTTCCTAGGATTTTTAGTTTGAAATCCTTCAAAGTCAACAAAACTGTTGGTTCTGATCAAGAGTCTGAACTTGGAAGAGTTTCAGAAACTTAATTTTAAGAATATCTTGTTATGTAAATTTTTTATCCATTCTTGTTTGTGTATAGTCTAAACATGATAGAAAATAAAATTGACACTTTTGATTATATTAATGTCACATTATGTGACTTGTGAGTTTTAATTATTAACTTTCTCGTATTATCTTTATCTTTTCGAAAATGCATAGAAACTTAAAATTATTTTATATTATCATCTAATAATTATTCATTATACTAAAAATTTAAGTCTACTTAATCGTAAGTGTACAGTTAATTTAGATTAACACGCGTACCTATTTTCTCTATATCTATTGTTTTCCCACCAAATTTCCTATATAAAAATTTCAATTAAGTTAGTTTAATTGCATATTAGACCCTATTGACTAAGTCAAATTAATTACCAAATATTTTTTTTTCAGCAAAATTAATTGCGTACCAAATATAATGTTCAAAGCTACGTGACTCGTGTACATGTAAATGTAAACCACCCACTACTTCCATTTCCCATCCAACTCATGCAAAACCAACTTCACACTCTCCCTATATATATAAACATCTATAAATTAAATTAAACAAACCAACAGTGTTCAAGTTTCACCACAAATAAAAAACTTTTGCACCACTCACATTACTATTCGCACCTCCAACACACAATTAAAAAATAATGGCTTCTTCTTTCTCTTTGAATTCCACTACCCTACTTGTGCTTCTCTTGGCTCTTTTATGTTGTTTACAATGTTCTATTGTTGATTCTTATGACTTACTAGTGGGTGGCCCAAAAGGGTGGGTTGTTCCTCCTTCAAATGACACTGACCTCTACAATAATTGGGCTTCAAACAATAGGTTCCATGTTGGTGATTCCATCCGTAAGAACCATATACTCTTTAATTTAATTTCTCTTCATGCATTCAACTATGAGAGGAAAAATGTGAAATAAATTTTCTTTAGTTTCCTCACTAAATTTCTTCCCTAAATTTTGTGACATTAATTAGTGGTAAACTTTATTTGTTTTCACTTTAATTTTTGTCAATATGCACTATAATTAAGGATTCAAATTGAGTTCTCACATGTACTACTAGAAAAAAAAATAGTCATATTAAAAAAAGAAAAAAAGTTAGTTATATATAAATTTAAAGAGAAAAAATGTGTAATTTTCTTTAATTCTCTCACTAAATTTTGTGACCGACGGAATTAATGACGAATTTATTATTTTGCGACCTTGATTGCATTCTCACATTTTTTATCAAAAAAAAATTGTATGTAGAATTTAATTTATATCCTATAACAATTTAAAAAACATTTTATATTGTGAATATATCATAATTACTCATATCTATTAGATATATTATTATATAAATTAATTATTTTTTAATCTAAGATAATTGTGATTCACTATCTGTATATATATACAAATCTTATAAAGAAATGATTTTTTTCTTTTTTTGTGTGTGCATAGATTTCAAGTACAAGAAGGATTCAGTGATGGAGGTTGGTAAGGAAAATTACAATGACTGCAATGCAACACAACCAACATTTTTTTCCAACAATGGAAACACTGAGTTCAAGTTAAACCACTCAGGAACATTCTACTTCATAAGTGGTGCTTCAGGGCATTGTGAGAAAGGACAAAAGATGATTGTGAGAGTGATGATTCAAGATCTTCATTCCAAATCTAATGGATACCATGTTCCTGTTTTTCCAATTGGTGTCTTTCAAATTGTCTTTGTTTTTGCATTTGTTGCTTCCTATGTTATTTGAGTACTTAGGAAATTAAATTGGTTTGCTACTAGGAATAGTGCAATTTCTTTATTTTTATTTTTATTTTCTTCATGTTATTTAGTTTCGTTTCCCTTTAATTCTAGCTTTGGTGTATGATCAATGATTGATCATAGGATTTTATTTGGGTTGTTTCATGATAACATTATACATTCTATAATGGTATATTAAACGTTCCGAAATTTTAATGTATTTTTTTACTGAATTATGTCTTATAACAATACAAATTAATCATAGAGAGGAAGGAAAAATAAAAGGAGACTAGAATTTATAAAATTTATAGAATTTACAGGTATAAAAAATTATAAAATTTAAGGTAAATTTTTTAAAAAAATTTTAAATTTATAGATGGTTTAGTTTTTATGATTGCTTAATATATTATCAAACGAAACGTAATTAAATTTATTATTATATAAATTTTAAAAAGAATAAAGAATTTGTATAAAAAATAAAATACAAATTTTGATGGACGGTGGTGCCCTTGGATTAGATGGACTAATGTGTGTAAGCTGCAGAAAGGTGGAGGCCAAAGGTATAAAAAAATTTACAAAATATAAATAAGTAAATAAATTATTAAAATAAAAATAATAACGCCACGTGTCAGTTGTATACAAGTTTAAAGTGTCCGGTGTCTACCTATCGTGTCTCATCACCGGTGTGATCTTATTTTCTGTTTCTATATTTTCTAGAATTTCAATTATAAAAAATGTTAACAAGTGCACTCCATTAAATCTAAATATACAAAATAATATTCAAAGTTGTGTATTGATACTTTGAAACTATAAAATGTGAAAATGTTTTCTTCTATATAAGAATTAGAGCAATTATAAGATATCTATCTCATTATTATAAGATGGAAACAACATGGAACTCTGAAGCCTTTAAAGTAGCATACACCGTGTTTGGATGGATTGCATTTGTGGTTTGGTCCAGCAGTTTCTATCCTCAATTAATCTTGAACTTCTCTAGGAAAAGGTAATTAATCACTTTTTTTTTGTCATCTTATTATTTTGGTTTAATTTTCTGTTGAAAGCAAGATCTTTTATTTGTAAAATTTGAAAATTGTAGTGTGGTTGGTTTGAACTTCAACTATTTGGTATTGAACAACAGCAAACACACCTTGTACCTCATTTATAATGCCTCTTTGTACTTTAGCTCTACTGTTCGGTTTCAATATCATCAAAAATATGGATTTGATCAGGTATTTATTTTTTTTCATCAATTCACACCTTTTTCTGCTTCACTTACTATTTTAGCAGTTTGATCTAAAGATTTTTGCTTTTGTTGGTGTTTTGTTATTTGAGCTCCGTTTGTTCGGTGGAAATTTGTAACTAAAGTTGTCAAATTTGAGGTTTAAGTAAATTTGTATGTAAATTTGTCAAATTCATTTTATATTGAAATACTATTAAAATTGATACTTTTTATAATACTATAAATTTATCAACAATTCAGATTTTTAATTTAATTATAAAGTAAAAATATACAAAATCACTAAATAGTTTTATACTCATAAATTAGTATCAAATTAAACTAGATAAATTATACCATAAATCGAGATTTGCATCGCGACTTATCTGGTATTCACAATGATCGTGAAAATGAAGTCACGTGCAAGTTCAAAGCAAGAAGAAGATAATAGTTCATTTGAGTTTGAGAAGAGTAAACATTAGTCTGAAGTATGTTGGAGAAAAAAGTGGAAAAATGAGAGTTTTTTGAATTGAGCTGAAAAATCGAGTCTATTTTAAAATTAGGATAAAATTGATGTATTTGCATAATTTATTTGAATTTATTGTAAATTTACAAATTTGTTTGTGCTAATTCAATGTTCAGATGAAATTTATTAATTTTCAAATCTATCAACACTTAATGCGTTTTTTTTATTTAAATAGGTATATTTATACAAATTACGTGTTAATATAGAACTTAGATAATTTTGTGGGTAACTCTTTTGTTATTCTTGGCACAATTTTGTTGATAATTTTATTTTATTAGTATATTATTTGATTGGTTAACAAAAATTTCATACTTTTTCTCTTCAAATTTCCTTTTTATCTTCAAGTGTATTTATGTTTGGATAAAATTAGATGAAGTCCAAAACACATTTTAGAACAAAGTGAGTTTGGGAGCTTCCCAAAATTACTTAAATATTGCACTTAGGCCATGTTTAGATTTAATTATAGTTTATGAGAACTCATTAACTAAGATAAGTATTATTTATTTCAATTTAGCTAAAGGCCATATAGCTTGATAGATTTTAGTAATTAGGTGTTTCTAAAAAATGAAGTATACAAAGTATTCTAATTTTATGGAGATAAAAAAAGGATTCAATTACTACTTACATTAACATAATATAGTTTTTCAAAAATATATAATGATATTTAATTTATAAGATATTTTAAGACATTATAGAAAAATGTTAAAGTCTTATCTAAAAACAATTAAAATAATAACACATATTATATATATTAGAAGTATGGATCATCTGGGTCCACCATCGACAAGCCCATATTCATCATAACTTTTGGCCCATTCCTTTGAGATATGTGATAGATACATTTCCATGTTTCAAAACACTGTCGAAAATTAGGATTAGTATTTTACACTATCGATATTAGAATTTGATAAAAAAAAAATAAAAAAACAAACAAACAAAAAAATAGCAAATTTCGTAATATTATTTTAAGAAAGTAAGTAATATTTTGGTTTAATTGTTACTATTGCAGATGATACCTGTAGCTGCAAATGATGTTGCCTTTTCAATACATGCTGTTCTTCTGACTGTAGTGTTATTGTTCCAAGTTGCAATATATGAGGTATTCTTCCACCATCAATATCAATTGTTTGCATATATTATTATTAAAAACTCTTTTTTTTTTTTTTTAAATGTTTATGCATCATAGGGCTAATGATTTTACATTTTGTCAAATATATCTTTTTTTGCAGCGTGGAAATCAATCAATATCAAAAATCACAATGGGAATTATCACTATGGTGTGGATCACTATTGGAGTTTGTTCCTTCATAGCATTCCCTTCCAAATCTTGGCTTTGGCTAATTTCCATCTTTAAGTGAGACATTTTTACTTCCATTCCATCATCTTCTATTAAGGAAATAAATAAAATGTCAATTGATAAAATTAAAACTAGAACATCAAAATTTGAAAGCATGGATGAAGATTTAATTTTCTATGTCATCATCTATTACTATATGTCATTGAAAATCAATATTTGGTTATATTTCAATTATATCTATCTAACTATGGAAAATTGAAATTGTTTTTTCACCAAAAAGTAATATCTAAGTATTGAAATTAATATTTTGTGCAGCACAATGCAAGTAATTATGGCAACTATCAAATATATTCCACAGGTCAGAATATATCTTTATTTTTGTACCCAAAAAAAAAAAAATCTTTATTTCATTCTGACTTTCTCATGATTGAAAATCTACCTTAGAACATGCCCTTTTTAGGTTTCTTCTTCAAAATCATGCTACAATTGAAGTAATTAACTTCCATTGCTTTTTTTGTTTGAGGAAATTAACTTCAATTACTTAAATCTAAAATGGTATTGCAAATCTTGTGGTAATGAATGTGAATTCCAGCTTTAAGTTCTTATAGAATAATATAATTTAGTTGTAAAATAGGACTCATAATTACATGATATCGTAATTGAATTTGAACAAATTTCTCTTGTTATCTAATATACTCTTTAAAATTTAAACTCTTTTCGATACTTTGGTCAATTTAATTACATTGGACTAAAAAATATTATGTTGTTTTCAAATTGATTTTTTACAACTTATCTGATACCGAAATATGAACTAATTGATTGAACTAATTTAATTAATGCGTATAACTTTGAAGTTTATTTAATCCTTTTATGTGATAAAAAAAATATTAACAAATTGAAAAAACATTAAATGATTATGCTAGTAAGTAATGATTGGTACTTTTGTCATCATATTACAAACATTTTTGTTAAGATACTTATTATACACAAATTAGACTAATAATTGTGGTGTGAAATTAATACAGGCAGTTATGAACTTCATGATCAAGAGCACAGATGGATTTAGCATTGGAAATGTGTTCCTTGATTTTTGTGGAGGAATGGCAAACTATGCCCAGATGGTTACACAATCAATTGATCAAAGTATGTCTTTATTCTCAATTTCACATTAATTATAGTAACATGACAAATGACTTGATGCATCAATGCATGTAATTAAATTAATCAAACTTAATTTTTTGTCATTTTAGATTCTTGGGTGAATTTCTCTGGGAATATTGGCAAAGTATTATTATCCCTGGTATGCATTAGTCATTTTTTTACATTCACTTCAATATTGATGATGATCATCAAATTAAATTAAATAAGGATAATAATTCAAGCATGACATATAGGAAAATTCATTACTATACTGCAAATGTAAGTTAAGAAGCAGACACATATGTAGCTTAGAAATTCTGTTTTACTTTCATTGTTGCTTGAGCCTTGAGATTTCTCCTACAAAGTTGAGTTGGAAGAAGACTTGCATCGATTACCTTTGGATTAAAAGAGCAAACATGTTTGGTTTAAAAATGACTTATGGTTTACTGTGAATCAATACTTAAAAATTATTAAAAAAATTAACGACGATTAAACATTTTTTTCAAAAACAATATCTTATGATTGTATTCGTCTTTATATTTCATATTTTTATCAAACTTATCAAACTGATATTATTTTTATTCAATTATAAAAATAAAAATGTGAATTAATTTTTATTTCTAAGACACGGTATTGGTAGTATTTAGAATTTTAAACATTATTTAAAAACTGATCTATTATGGACAACTATGTTCCATGTTAGATTTACAAAATAGATCTACTTGAGTCTATTTCTATCACAATTGTTTACTACTTAGTCTTTAATCTATTTGTTATTATTTTTTATAACATAAATTTTAAAAAATAAAAATAAAAAATATTTTAAAAAAATATTAAAATGGCCTTAAAGTTTTTAGTCATGAAATAGTTAGTTACTCATGTATATTGGACGCATTTTCAGGTGTGCATGTTCTTTGATCTTCTTTTCATGTGTCAACATTATGTGTTGTATCCTTCAAAGAAATCATCGTCAATCTCTACTTCTAAACTCAATGACAAAGTCACAGAGCCTCTCATGAAAGTAGCAACAAATATGCAATGAAGATAACAAATAAGTTTCTTCACATTATATATGAAGATAATCAAATATTTAAACTTAAATGGTTAATGAAATTTTATGAAGGGCGAATTGTTTGGAAGAATTTAAATTTGATTTGAATAATTCTTGACTAGATTTTATTTACCATTTCACCAAACTTCAGATTATAAAAGTTTCATTACCATTGTTTTCTTTCTAACAGTGGTTGAGATCATGCAAATCAATTTAGTGGAACAGTCATCAATCTTGTTTGATTAGCACTTGCTTGGTTAGTTTGGACATGAAAAATCAAGTTATTTTTAACTTCATCAAGTATTTGACAATATTACATTTGTTTCGTGCTATTAGCTAACAAAAGTTTTTGTTATGATTTTGTTTGATCTTTTAGGAGTTGATGTTAGTGATGAGATTCTCTTGACATGACATATACGATTTTGTTTCGTGCAATCTTTTTAAACGACTTTGTATCTTTTTTGTATTATTGACACATCTTTAAACGTTTTTAATATATATCTTTTGTCAAAATAATTTAATTCTAACAGTAGACATTTGTTGTTCTCACTTTTATTCAGAAAATTTAAGAAACACACTAATAATTTAAATATATACTATTTTTTTTAATTAATTGATATATAATGGGCTATTTATTTGTCTCATCTATGATTTATACGGTTTATATAGTAAATTATAACTGATATATTGATTTTTTTCAAAATTTTATTTAGAAGACATCCAAGAGACATAATATTTATAAAATATATATTGTCTTTTAAATAATTATTTTGAAAAATATCATCTTTTAATCAACTTGCCTTTAAAAAATATTTGTTTCGTGTATCATTTTTATAATAAAATATAATTAATATATTATGATTTTCTTTAAATTTTTATAAAAAGATATATTTAAGAGACACAATTAATGAAAGTTGAAATATGGTTTTGGTCTTTACGATTATAATAATTTTTTAATTTTGATCTTCATAAGTTTTTTTTGTTTAGTTAATATTTAATTTTTATAAATATAATTTTATTTTAAAATAGTTATTTCATTCAATTTCTGTTACAAAAATTATAACACCGTTAAAAACATTACAATTTTTAAACACAAAAAAACTCATATATAAATAAATTACAACATTTTTCAACTTAAAGTTAATCTCAAATGTTTCAGTTTTCTTCTCTAAAAAAACCTAATTTGTGTGTTCTGCTTCATCGTTTTAATCCTCTTCCTCATCATAATTCGCATTACCGTCATCGACATCTTCATCAATTTGAGATGTATCACCGTAATTAAATTTAAATTCATCGTTATCATAAATTTTTCTTTGCTAGTGTTATTTGTTAGACAATAGTGGGTTCTATAATTGACTTTGAGTCAAAGTTTTTCTTCTTGGCATGGAGATTAAGGCATTTTAGAAGATTATATGAAAAAGTTCAAAAATGAAAATAAAATTTGGTTGTAGATGAAGGAGGGACAAAGAAGAAAGTCTTATTTTTTGATCTAGTAATGGTAAGTAATGATGAAGGAATTCACTGTGATAAGAGGATTGAACTTTTAATCAAATTTATTTTGTTTTGTTTATTTATTTATTTTATGATTGCGACAAATCGTGAGAAATTTTACAATAGGAAGAGGATTGATGAAGAAGAAGGTGCAATTTAGGTTTTTTAGAGAAGAAAATTAAAATATTTGGAGTTAATTTTAGGTGAAAAAATGTTATGATATAATTATATTTGGATTTTTTTAAAAAAAACGATAATGTTTTAAAGGTGTAAAAGTTTTTGTAACAAAAATTAAATGAAGAAATTATTTTAAATAAAATTATATTTTCAGAGATGTTAATCAAACAAAAAAACATTACGAGAATCAAAATAAAAAACGTTATAATTGCAAGGATTAAAGACATATTTAAATTAATATATATTTATTTTTTAAATAATTCA
>JBBPBR010000008.1:4332786-4344525 GCA_037974775.1 Cicer pinnatifidum
AAAAAGTAGATTTGGTGTTTCGAAACTTACGTGCATTCAATAATTGTATCTTCAAGACTAAAATAATTCAACGAGGACCAAATTATAACACTATACAAAATTAGAGGATAGAAATCTAATATTAAAATTTGGAGATTAAAGTTGATAATTACCTTTAATTGAAAGATAAAAAATATAATCATTTTTAACGCAAATAGTTGATGCAAATTCTATGCAAGTGTTGTAAGTCTCGATTCTTAATCATAAAAAATTTAAAAACATAATTCTTTTTGTGGATGGATTAAAACATAGTTATACCTCTAAAAATAAAAGGGAAAAATATTTATTATAGTTTTTTTATTAAATTAAATAATTTTAATATTGTAAATGCAACTCATATAATAAAAGATGTAGAGGTGCTTGATATGTTGAGATCAAATAAACAATATCCATAATTGTCAGCATTTAGTGTGTCAATTTAACTATTAGACTCTTTAAAAAAATAAAATAAAATAAAATACTTGTACAATTTTACTATTACACTCAAACAAACACTGCGAATATACCAACAATTCAAACTCTATTCATAGGCATGATTTAAGTATCTTACAATAGGAAAAAAAATAAATAAAGAAGGAAAAGTATTTGGCTATTAGCACCAAACAAAAGAAAGAATGAATCGAGTGAGTTTCTTGGACCAAGTTCATGGACACTAAAGTCCAACAACAACCAAGTTGGAAAAAATCTTCTCTATTTTTTTAAAAAAATAAATTTAATTTCTATATAATATCAATATAAAAAAATTTAACAGTCAATTTTTCATAATTAATTAATTATATTTTTAATTTAGAGATAATTAAAATAAAATTCAAATATTTTCATTGATTCAAGAGTTGTGATTAATTAAAAATATAATATATCTTTATAACGCATATAAATTAAATTCTAAATAAAAATCTTGTCAATTTTTTTATTCTTTTAGAAAATAAGTAAAAATCAACTATTGAACTTTTTGAAAATATGAAACCACGTTAGTACGTGGAACGGGAAGTTGAATCAAGCCTTACAAAAAGGAAAACAACTGAATAATCTCTTTGAGTCTAATCTAGATTAGAAAATTAATAAAGTTATTAAAAAATAGTTAAATAAATATATTTATTGATGAAGTGTGTGTTTTTAAGTTTATAAATGACTAAAAGAAGAATTTAATTTATAAAGTACATGAATGATTATAACCATTGCTCTCTTAAAAGAAAGTGAATTTATTTATTGAAAACACTTGTATCTCTAAAAAAGAAGAGAGACAAAGAAATGGTTCCATGGAATTCATTTCCATTACAAGTCATCTACCAAGTTCTTGGTTGGTTAGCTTTTCTTTCATGGTCAATCGCTGGCTACCCTCAAATCATCTTGAATTTTCGTAGAAAAAGGTTATTTCTTAATTCTTTTTTTTTTTCTTCTTTTTTATAATTGGTTACTTATGATACTTTTTTGTTTCGTACTTATGATTGTGTTTTTGTTTGGTTTGATGGTATTGGAGACAGTGTTGTGGGGTTAAGCTTAGATTATACAATCTTGAACTTCACAAAGCATTGGTCATATCTCATATACAACGCTTCTCTCTTCTTTAGCCCTCTTATTCAAAAGCAATACTTTGAGAAGTATGGCTATGGACAGGTATATATATTCTTCTTTACTTTATAGTTTTGAATTTCATGTAAGAATGTAAACGACTTTTATTATATTAGTAAAACAAATTTATATATATATTTGTTCCAACCTTTTTTGTGTGGGGCATTTGGGGGTGTAGAGAACAAAGTGTCCCACAAAATATAGTGTTGGAATTCAATTATATTGGTTAGTCCCACAAAAGGATGCTTATTTATTTATTTATTTTATTATCAATAAAAATGATATTTAATTTGATAAAAGGTTTTATATTTTTACCAAAAAATTGATATGTTTGGCTTCAGATTTTTTGTTTTTATTCATATACATTATCTAGTTTTGCTCTATTACTTTTTGTTAATTGCAGATGATTCCTGTAGCTGCTAATGATGTTGCTTTCTCCACTCATGCAGTTATAATCAATTTAATTGTTTTGTATCAATTTGCAACCTATGGAGTAAGTATAATCAACTTCTTGTTGAATTTTGTTGATAATTCAAATAAGATATTATTTATTTTTATGTTTGAGTACAATTTGTTTTGAATTGAATATTCGTTTTGAAGTGTACTCAAATACAAAAACAAACACGAAAAAGACTTTCGAAGAGTTTGTTTGGTGTAAGAAAACATCACATTATTTTTTATTTGATTTAATCTTTAAAAAATAGAAATTATAATGAAAACAAGTTAATACTTTTTTAGAGAATAAAAACAATATCGATACATTACTTGAATGATAAGAGTTTGATTTTATAATATCAATAGACGAAATTTAAATCTTTTAAAAAACGATTGTAAAATGATTATTGATGACACTTTATTTATTAATAGTTGTTTTCCCTATTTTTTTAATTTTTTAAAGAAACTTAAAACAGAACATTTTCTCAAACTAAACATTCCCTTATATATAGTAAATTATTTGCTTATATTTATAAATGGCTTATGCAGCATGGAAATCAGAAGCTATCAAAATATGTGATTGCAATAGTTGGTGTTGTGTGGTTCTTTGCTGCTGTTTGTTTTTTCATAGCATTACCTAATCACTCTTGGCTTTGGCTAATCTCCATCTTCAAGCAAGTATTTATTTATTTTACACATATGTATCTTTATTTATTAGAAAATCATCCTACTTTATTCCTTCATTGTCATTTTTTTAAATTGCGGCTGCGATACTAGATGTTGCATCGAATTACGGTCAAATAAGATTGATACGATTGCAATTGCAGACACAAAAATTGTAACGCCGCATTCATAGAAATTGCAGCCATGGATATTTTTTAAAATCCTTGGGGCCATAAAGAAATTAAAATTCACAAGCTTTTTGGTTTATGTCCAATTTATTGAGTTTGAGTAATTTATTTGGACTGTTTAGGCATAGTTTATGGTTAATTAAAATTGAAGTTGTCAATGATTGATAAGTGAATCTTAAATTCTTTTTCTACTTAAGATTAAGACAACTTCTCTCCAACCTAAATTTTTTTACATTATATGCTTCTTTGAGAATTAAAGTAAGATGGAAAGTGGACTTAGAAAACTGATTCAAGGCTCAAGCTTGATGGCTAATTAAAAGTTTGAACATTCTATTCATAGATTTTAATGTTTCAACTCATATGTATGTAGATATAAGATTGTGTCATGTGTGGTAATATTGCAAAATGTGAGTCTCTTATGTTATATTCCTCTTGTGTTAACAAGCCTTGGTTGACGGTTTTCTTCTTCTTCTTTTGTTTTTTTTGAAAAATTGATTGATTAAATTAATTGAATTTCATCACTTTGTAGCAGTACTTTATTTTGTATATAATTGTTAATATTATTGTAGCTATCTTTTGTACTATGCTATGATTAATTATGTTTTTTTCTTATAATTTGTTGAAATCAATTACACTGCAGCTTAATTCAAGTATTTATGACTCTCATCAAATATTGTCCCCAGGTTTCAATGCCTTACCCTCTATTTTATGTTTTTATATGATCATCTTCAATTTTTGCTATACAATTTTGTTGGATAAATATTCAATTTGATCCTTGAAATTATAGCACTGTATCAACCAAATCACACACATTACAAAATATTACTCTAAATTATCTATTTCTTATTTGCTTCATTAATAATAGAGACATGAATTTATTGTGTTTTCCTTTTATTCATCTTATTAAGGAAAAGTATATTCACTTAATTAGACCCAACAATAATTTTTTGCTAATTTGTGACTATTTTGTAATGAAATTAATATAGGCATTCATGAACTTCTTGAGAAAGAGCACAGATGGATTTAGCATTGGTAGTATTCTCCTTGATTTTTCTGGAGGAGTCTTTAATTATTCACAAATGGCCATTCAATCTATAGATCAAGGTTTGTGATTTTTACAATCAAAATTGAATTAGATCATGCAATAAAATTATTTGACCATTAATGTTGGTAATTATGACTTATGAATTTTAACTTTATTTTTATCTAGGTTCCTGGGTGAATTTCTATGGAAACATTGGAAAAGTACTTATATCCTTGGTAATTTAAACTTCCTTAACTTATATTCTATATTCTAGCATTTCTTATGTAGCAAAACAACCATTAATGAGTATTTGAAACTCAACATAATTTTTAGAAGCTTGTGGTTTTCAAACACTAATTTTTTTCTTGTCTCTCAGCACTCAATAATGCATTGAATTTAATAGGTTTACAAGCATTGCATTGAGTTTTATATAATAATTTTGGTTAAATACACAATCATCATTGTATTTACAACTACATCGATGATGATCGGTGTCATTTCAATAAAATCAAGAAAAAATAAATATAAAATGAATTTTTAAATAGATATATTAGTTTTTACTTATTTTTTTTATCAAATCAGCACCGATCAAGTCGTCATTTCAGTTGTAAGAAGGATGAGGACCGAAAATTAATTTTTACTTTTCTAAGATCATATTTGTCGTCGTTGGAATTTCAACGTCGTCCACGATAAAATGTATCCCTTCACTAAATGGAGGTTCTTTATTGAAAATATCTCTTAAATTTCTTGTAGGACTTTATATCTAGCTTATGAATAATTAATAATTTTTTTTTTTGAACCCAATTACAGGTCACTATATTCTATGATTCTGTTTTAATATGTCAACATTATGTACTATATCCTCATAAGAAAGTGCTGAATTCTAAAAATACTGAAGAAATCCAGAAACCACTGATCAGCTCAAGTCCATTAGATCAACAAAATCATAGTTTAGTATAAATCTATCATCCTCTATTAGAAGTTGGAGGTTCTTTGAGCATGTAGTGTACAAAACATAGATCAATCAACATGTATGAATATTATTATCAAATAAAAACCATTATTTATATATTATTTTAATAGTTTTTGTTCTAATTTAACTTTTTATGTGATAAACTTTTTATATATTATCATCAAATTATCAAATGACTTGTGCTAAAACTATATATCATGCATTTGAGCCATCATATCATTCAAGATATGTCCAAATGACATAGAAATTATGCTTTTGAACATTTGAAATTACAAATAGACAAAAGGGTCAGAAGGAGGCTGCCAATGTTGCTAAAACTTTGGTGCCTAGTTAAAATGTGGTACACTGAAGCTACATTTACAACATCTTTCTGCTTTCACCATGGTTACTTACTTGTAATTTCTGACATTTTGCTTCCAATGCTGAATATTTGGTGATGTATTCTCATGAGTTGTAATAATCTTCATGGAATTTGAAGTTAGAGGATGACCATTCTTTCCCATGAAATTCTTGGTGCCAATGTTTCTCAATGAAGGTCTGTTAGGAGGTAAAGAAGTTTTGTACTCTGCCATACTAAGAGTGGGAGGATGTCTTCCCTCATTAGTTGATTTATAATGTATTGGAGGGACCTGCAAGATAATATAAGACGAACTTTTACCAGATTCTTACTAAAGTAGTTATCAGAGTTCAGATATAATAAATAAGAGTACATTAGTAGAAGATAATGTTTCATTGTATTTTAAAATGTGACGCGAGAGTATTACTTTCAACTAGGTCATGTTGTCTCATCTCTCATAGATATGGACTAAAATATACCTTTCTTGTCTCCATAGTTGATGCTTTCCTTTCTTTGTAAAAATCAGGTAGTGGTCTTGCTTGGAAGCAAAAGCTTTGGCGTAGTTTTCTAATCTCACTCCCTGCTTTCTCCTGAAAATTGGAGGATTAAATATATAATTATTGATTTTTTATTCTCACAATACAATATTTTTTAATCAAGTTTAATTTCTACAAAAAGTTTCATCTATGATTAGTCTTAGAAATCACCAAAACGTCGATGAAAATATTTGTAGGACTAAACTTGACAAGAAGATATTTTATAGAGAGTAAAATTATTATATTTAACTCTATTTGTTACATACCTTGAGTTTTGTATGCAGCTGAACTTTTTGTGTTTCATTAGCATTGAACTTTTCTTCAAGTTTCTAAATTTGACGAAGATCAATAGACAAACAAAAAGACAAGTACTTTAGTTAGTGACCGACCATATGAAGTAAAACTCATAATCAACTAAATTTAAGAGAAACATATAAGGATATTAGATTTGCCTTCTTTCTTCTTGCAGCTCTTTCTTCTGTCCTCAAGCTGAAAGGTGATGATATAATTGGTGATTTCATTTTCTTTCTGCATGCATATACAACATTGGAAAACAATGATAACAAAGAAAGGTAAAGCAGCACCTTCAAGATTAATATAACATATAATACTTAATTTGTCATGTGTTGGTTGATAATGCATGTAGATAATGCTTGTTCCGTTATGATATATCGCTATAGCTGCTATTTAATAACACGTAGATATTATATGTAGATAAAGTTGAAATGAAATTGTTTATGTAAAATGATTTATGTTCGGATTTCATCCACTTCAACATTGAATATGTTTCCAAACAAGCTATCAATCATACACTAATGAAACACCTATATTTGTGCACTTGGTGCCTAATGAGTTTCAATTCATTCCAATAGTTTGATGATCAAAGTGAAAATGACTTACTCTCCAGAGAGCAAGCGCCATTTAGGACCAGCTGTATGGTTGCGCGAGGCTGACGAATCACTAGGTGTTTTGTTCCTATGAATTTACAAAGATTACAATCACAATGTCAATATCAGAACACCTAGACAAAACTTGACACTTAAACAAAACAAATTCTACATTATAACTAATAACATTGTAGACATCAGGTACCTACCTTTTCTTTTCTGTTAATGGAGTCAATGAAGAATGCTTTTGCATCTCTTTGGAAGCCTGCAATTGTTAAAATGACTCACTTTAGCATTGTTGACATCAATTTAGAACTTGGAAGATCACAGCAAAATTGAAATTGAAAACCATGTAGTTAAGAGTTGTAAATAGTGTATTTTGTAATTTTGTCTAATATTTGTATTCGGCCTCGGCACGTTAATCAGGCCTATCAGATTTAGAGTAGTCTATATAAACGTATAAGTGTCTATATTCTTTTACAACTTTAAAATATATCAGAATTATTTTCTAGACGAATCGAAAAGACAAAACAAAAGAAGATGGAATACTACTACCATTGTTGGTGTTTTTAGAGGAGTCACACTGTCCTTTGAAGCCTTGGAAGAAGCACCACCAACTTTTGAACTTTCAAATCTCCTCATCACTGATGCAGTCAATCTATTGAATTCTCTAATTGGTGTAAAGTTAACTGACTTTGGAGTTTGTTTCTTTTTATCTGCATTGCTTAATGCAGCATGGTTTTTGTTCATTGGAGCGACAAAGTTATCTATATTGGAAGAAAAAATAGGAGCAGTGGATTTAACAGGTGTAGTAGTAGTAGTAGTGAACTTGGAAGTTCCATTAGCTTTTAAGAATTTAAAGGTAGAAGAAATTTGTTGTTTCTTCTTGCTAGTTGATGCCAAAACTTCTTGATCATAGCTAGAAACCTGTTGCAAAAACTACCACTATGTTAGTCCTATGACTATGAACTCAAAAAGAGAGAGAAAAAAAAAAATCCTATGAAGTACAAACTTCAGGCGCGACACTTATACTAACACACTCACACAATAATAATTTGAAAATAAAATAAAATTGAATGTAATTATATGTGTCAGTGTCGGATACTAACATATGTCGGATATGACCATATTTTTAATCTGAAATATCGGTGCTACATAGGGTATTTTACACAAACAATAAAATTGCCTTTTTTTTATGATACCCTTGTCTTGTGTATTATCTTAGTACAGTAATTTCTCCTTCTACCTCAAATAGTTAAAGATATAATTGATAAAACTTTGAAACGACTGTTAGAAAGGAACATAAGGAGTAGCATAATAACCTTCAATATTGGTGTCACGATTGGAGGTGTTGCACTTAACTTTTCACTTTGCTCTTGAAATGTGTCAACATTTTCAATCTTTTTTTGCAATTCAACCTTCATTGAATTCCTTAAAACTTCTATTTGTTCCATTTGTGTCTCAGATTCTTCTAACTTGTTCCTTTCAGATACAACACATGTCTTTATACCAGAATCTAAATCACGACTAGTTTCATCTCGCTCTTCTTTGACAACAACTTCATAGTTAGGACTTTTCGGCGAACAATTGTTGCTTACAACAATATCTTGTTTTTCTATAACATTGTTTTGTGCAGCATTGTTGTTTGCTTGTTGTGCAAGTAATGCAGCTGCTTTTTGAGCTGCAAGTTTTTTGTAGTGAGCTTCAAAGAAAGCTTTCTTCTGTGCAACTGAACCAGGTCTCGAAAACCTTTCAGCTTCTTCCACATAGCGGTTTTGAGAGAAACTAGACCATTTATCCCATGCTAGAGATTCTGACATGAACCTCCCAAATGAGATTGATTGTCCAAGTGCATGCATTGTGTTGTTCTGAAATTCACAAGTTTCATAGTTTTTTCAAGGTGAAACCTTCACAAAACATAGGCAGAAAAATGTTTTTTTTTTTTAATCAATTTCACCTAACAATAGACCCCAAAATTTAAGGATTCAACTTAGGTGTTGAATGATTATGGCCGCATGTAGTCACATGCATTTCAGACGTTCCATCAAGATCAAAAGATTTAAATTTGGAAGTAGATTTTGATTCTTTTATTAATGTATAATACCAAATTTGAAATTTAAAGTGTTCGATTTTGATCGGATAATTGAAATATGTGTAAATGAAGGCAATCACTGGATTGTGACTATATACTACCCGAATTCAATAATTAAACCTTGTGTAACTCAATCAATCATCAAAGAATAACAAGCATAAATTAAAAATATATATTATTAAGTCCATGAAAAATTAGTTACAAGGGGTCCCCAATAATAGATCCCAAAAAACATAGGAAAATATAATAATTCTTTTTTAATTAATAGCACCTGAACAATATATACCCCAAAAAACAAAACTTCAATGTTTCATGTTATGGTGTAAGTTGTAACCCAATGGAAAAAAAATGTCATTTGTTTTTTCAATTTCACCCATAAAAGATTAACAAGCAGAATAAGCAAACTCAAGTTCATGAAAAAAAATAAGCAATTGTTTTTTTGAAAATGACTTTTTAATTTTTTTTTTTAAATGACTTTTTATTATTTCCACCCCAAAAATAGAACCCCATCTCCAAAAAAAAAAAAAAACTTCAATGTATCATGAATCCATGATATGGTGTTAACCCAATTCATTATCAAAGGTTCACAAGCGAAAATAAGCAAACTCGGTTAAAAGGGAGGGGACCCTAAGTTGAAAAAAATTTACTGCAATTCAATTAATGAACTCATTAATGAACCCCAAATTAAAAATAAAAAAAAAAAAAGTATTTTTTTTATTATTTGCACCCCAAAAAACTTCAATGTATAATGTTATGGTGTAACCCAATTCATCAATTATCAAAGATTCACAAAGCAAAAATAAGCAAATTCTCAAGTTGAAGAAAAATCAGTTAAAAAATAATTGCAATTCAATTAGTAAAATATCATTAATGACCACCAAATTAAAATCTCATGCTATCATAAGCTACATGCATGACCAAGGAAAACATGAAGTAAAACCGAATAAAAAATAAAATAAATAAAAAAATAAAGAAAGAAAGAGTTATTTCATGGTATTTAAGAATGCAATAATAATACAAAATTAGGAAGATAGAAGTGATTGCTAAATGAACTAACCTCATTGGCTTCATTGTTAATTCCAGAAGCATAACAAAATGGTTGCATGAGACAAGTTGAGTCACCCATGTTTCACTCCAACGTTGAAACCTCAAAAGATCCAAACTTTGCTACAATTATTATGACCCTCTTTGTTTATTAACATTATTTTATTATATTATATTATTTTATTTTATATGGCCGTTAGTATTAGTCTTGTAGTACACATTCAAATTTGAAATTCAAAATGTAAAGCCATGTGTGTGAATGATGTGGAGAAACAGACAACTTTAACAGAACGTTGAAAAAGTGAGATGTGTGTGTGGTATGCAAACATTTTCTAGTTTCCAAAGTGTGGGGTCCACCGTCAAAACAACATGTTTCAAGGTTTTTTGTTTGGTAGCTTTTAATAACTTAACAATATCGATATAGTTAATTGAGTTAGATTTTATTTATCAAATAACGATAGATTATTCAATATTTTATCAAAAGTTAAATATGTTTTTAGTTTTTATAAGATTTTAATATTTTAGTTTTATTTTTTTAAAACAAAAATACAATTTTTAATTTTTACAAAATTATTCAATAAACGATTTTATTTTTTATTAAAATGAGATATATTTAATTGTTCTTTAATTTTGAAAAAATTTAAATGATTTTTTTCAAGTACTTTAAAAATATTTTTAAAAAAAATTTCAAAAAATTAAAAATTTAAAAAATTTAAATTAATTATTAAATAAAAAAAATCAAAATAAAAAAAAAACATAAATTTAGACATAAAATTTAAATTTTGAATTTATTTTTTAGAGACGATGGACCCTAAAAAATATGTACAAGTGTAGATGGACCCTGAGAAATTAAAACTAAATTGGTCTCATGACATGTTATTCCACAAATATATTCAGAGTAAAGCTAATCAAGTTTTTTTCTACTCAGACTAAACAAGTTAATGTAAATCATATTACTCTCCAAACCATAGACAAATACAAAAATTATCTTGTCACCCTAAATTTTTATTATAAAAAAAATGAAAAATACAAAAATTTACTTTTTTTCATAAAAAGGGAAAAAGTGAAAAAATAATAAAAATTATTTTGTAACATTATATCATCGCCACACCCAAAGAATTACAAAACATCCTGTGGCATCATATAAATAACCAACAAAATTGGAATAACATATGGCACATGTCAAAATGCATTTAAGAGAGAGCATTGATTTGTGCTAGAAAAGTGGACGTTATGATCCCATGGAGTCTATTTGTATTTTGGAAAAAATTTAACGAAAATGTGTATGATGTTAAGTCTATATTTTATAAATTTAAAAGAATTTTATAATAAATGGATATATGGTATTATATTATTTTTAAATTTATCAAATATATATTAAAATATAAATTTAACTATCCAAAATCCTCTCGACTAAAACCCTCTAAAAACTAACCTTGAAACCGATCCTTAGGTAATAAACAATTTCTTCAAGTTCCTCCTTTGTCTCATCTGGTTAAATTTATTACATGTTTCTACACTAGGTTGCACTTCTTCATCCTAATTGTATGCAATAAAAAGTTTTATTTCCTTTTCCATAAACTAAAAGTAAGCTTGTTAGTATTTCAAATTGAGATTCCACAACAACAAAATAATCAAATTGAGTTTAATTTTCTTACACTTTTACTGTAAAAAGTTTTATATTACCCTTGTATTGCAATTCTATTATGTATAATTTGAGAAATATTATTACAAAAATCAAATATTTACCATGATTTAATGGTTATTATTGATATACGTTAACAATATGTATAAATTAAATAAATCTTTGAAATTTTTCCTTCTTCAAAATTTTAATTTTACACATTCATTTATATTTTTTAGGAGCGAAGTCCTACTTCAAAGAATTTTCTTTTAATTCAATGGTAAATATTTAAAACTATCAAACTATTGCAATCTCTGTCCAAATT
>JBBPBR010000008.1:4344657-4355737 GCA_037974775.1 Cicer pinnatifidum
AGAGAAGTCTAGAACTATAAAATTGTCGTACTTCGTGTTAAGAGCTCAAAGATTAAAATGTCACAACGAGTTAACTCTTAAAAATTTGATTTAATGTTGATTAAGATATGTACTTTGTGTTAAGCAAAATTAAAATGCCACAACTAATTAATTTTTAAAAATTTGATTTAATATTGATTAAGATTTTTATAATTTATTTTAAAAATGAATGAGAAAAGGAAGAAAGCCCAACATTATGTTAAATATTGCCATGAAACAACACAAATAACAAAAATGAGAAGAGTAAAAATAATAGAAATTTTTTTCACTTTTAATCTTTTTAAAAACCCTCAAATTTTGTCTAAATTGCTAATTTGAATGTGTATTTTACACATATGAATTCATCAATCTATAAGTACTATTTTTGTATTGGAGTGAGGGAAGAAACATTCTTATAAAAATAAAATATAGACTTATAATCTAAATTGTAAATTAAAGAAATAATAAATAAAATAAAATAAAGTAATATAGAATGTATCACCATTCACCACCTCGCACCTCTTGATGCTCGTCTCTTTGTTCATATTTTATATTTATACTACTAGGTATTTGGTTAAGGTCCTTTATGAGATGGACAAAATGTCAAATTTGCAACAAAAATTGTACCATATGCTGTTGTTGCTTGCAAGACTGTGGCAAAATAGCAAGAAATAAGACAACAATAAATGGTTTTTGGTCTCCTCAAAAATCTAAAGAGAAAGGGGTATCTCAAGAAGAAAAAAATTATTTCTTTTTTAACTCTTTCTATCCTATTTTTTATTTGATTTTAATCATCTGATTTTTAAATTAATGAGCTCTAATAATTCGAAGTTAAGTGAAGAGATAAGAAAATTTTAGTAAAAAATTATTTCAGGTAGTGTCCAAATATGTATGTTGCCACCAACCCTATTTCTTGCTACTATGGTCGCTTAACATTCATTATTTGTTTCACTTTTGTTAAGAAAAATTGGTATGGTAGTTAATGTATTTATTTTATGTGTTAATGTTTTTAAAATAATCTAAATATATTAAATTTATCTTTTTATATTTAAAGATAAATTAGTAGTATTAATAAGAGGTGTGTTTGAAAAAAATAATAAATGCACCTAATAAATTAAAAAAGATTGGTTATATTTAGAAAGAAAAAAAAAATCTCTTCCAAATGGTGCTAATAAATAGTATTTTTTAAGATACGAATTCAATTGAAAGAGAAAGGACAAAACCTAAATGGATTTTCCGTTAGATGTTTTAAGGAAATTAAGGTGATGGACCATCACTGATGATAAACTTGATAAAATGAAACATGATTTTTTTAAATTTATTTGACAAAGTTGGGATAAGACAAAAAATATAAAATCAAAAGCTCCACTTACTTCCACCGTCTTGTTTTCATTTCTAAAATAATTAATAGTGTAAAACATGTTAAAAAGTCATTGTAATTTTCAAAAGAGAAAATCAGTATTTTTCAAAATTGAGCATGTAGTGAATTAGCAGTCATAAGATGAAAATGAAAATGAAAGCATTTTGAGAAAATAAACAAACCCTAAATTTTAATTAGGATTATATGTATTTTTTTACTCCACATCTTGGTGATTGACAACTAAACTAGAATCAAATAAATTTATGAAATTACAAATTATATTACACTTTCAAGATCAACATCCAAAACATCACTTTTATCTTTGTGAACCATATTGTACAATGATATTGATGGCTTTAGTCCCAAATTTACCATATCTTGTAAAACAAGCTCAGCTTCCTTCAATTTTCCATCCCTACAAAGAATCCCTATGGTTGAACAAAAACTAGCCACATTTGGAACCATTCCTTTCCCAATCATTTCTTTGAGTAACCTAAGAGCCCTATAGGAGCTTCCTTCTTTGCAATAACCATGAATCATTATATCATATATGACACTATTAGGTTCGATGTGTATCTCACCCAACTTTTTGAAGACTTTGGATGCTTCTTTCATGCTACCACTCATACATAACCCATGTATTAATGCACCATATGTGTAAACATCTGAAACCAAACCAGATTTCTCCATTAAAGAATGTATCTCAAATGCTTTATCCATATAATTTAACCTTACAAACCCACCAAGTAGAATTGTATATGTCACTTTGGAAGGAGCAATGTGTCTTTCTTCCATTTCCTTGACCAAGTTAAGAGCGCCGGCTAAATTTCCAATCTTTGAATATCCTGTAATCAGAGTATTATATGTCACGACTGTCGGCGATAGTCCATTTGACTTCAATTCGTTATATAATCTAACCGCAGTGTCGATCTTTCCAACATCACAGTACCCTTTGATCAATGTGTTATATGTAAATATATTAGGCCTTATGCCAACCCTGTTTACACGATAAACCAACTTTACTGCTTCACCAAGCTTCTTCGTTCGACACAACCCGTTTATCAAAAGGTTGTATGTCATAACACCACACGCTATACCTTTATCACGCATTTCATTGAATACATTAAAAGCTTTATCGATGTTCCCGTCATTGCAATATTCACCAATCACACAACTGTATGCATAAACATTAGGAACAATTCCACTTCGCTTCATGTTTTCGTACAAATGAAATCCTTCCTTTTGAAGGCCTTGTTTGAAAAACCCGTTTATTAATACGCTGTAAGTATGCTGATTTGCAACTAGATCTAATTTTTCCATCTTGGAAAACAACTTCTTCGCCAGATGAACATCGCCATTCTTGCAACAACCATCAATCAGTGTAGTGTATATGACAACATTAGGAGACAAACCTGTCTCGCCCATCATAGCCAGAAGCTGAAAACTTTTCATCAAGTCGCCGGCTTCACAACAACCCTTGATCATGATCCCAAAACTGTAAGCATCCAGAACAACCTTGCTCTTTAACTCGTTGAAAACTAACCATGCTTTGCAAAAACAATTTGATCTAATAAGTAAGTTCAAAAGATTATTGAATGTGTTTGATGTAGGAGTATGGCCCTTGTGAATCATCTGTTGTAAGAAATAGAGGGCTTGATCATGTGACTGAGAATGAACATAAGCATTAATAATTGTATCATACAGAAGAAGACAGGTTGAATTAGAGGTGAAATGGATTTGTGTTAGTTGGTCCATAAGTGAAGAGGGGGAGAACATAGATGACGAGATTTGACCAGAGATTACGCGCGCAAGTACAGATTGAGCCTTGGATAGCATGCCAGAAGAGAGAAGACGATTTAAGATAAACGATACAGATTGGGAGGTGTGTTGAAGGCCTTCAAATGTTGAGGAAATGAAGAATGAGAATGCTTTTTCTGGAGGAACTTTCATCATCTTCTGAATCAAAATCAGAGCTTCATGAGACGGAGACATAATTCTCTTTCAAGCCCAACACTGTCACCTCCGGCATATAACTAAGCTTATGTTGAGTTTTGCACGATACACAGTCAAAGAAGCCACAAATGTAGTTGGAGTTTCATATGGTAAACTGTAAACCAAATCCATAATTCAGTTGAAGGTTATAGATAAACAAAGTTTCACACAAAGGACTAAATACCAACCCAGAATCCCAGATCAGTTTTCCATGAAGCAGGTCACAATCTCTCAGCCATCCATTAAAATAACAACATATTCTTCGATTAAATCACGGTAATCCACTGGAGGACCATTTTGGATCCAGTACACATTATAATGAGCATACAAACTTTCATTTCCTTGAAATTCGATTGAAAATGTTTTTGTAGTATATGAGTACCTCTATGTCGGTTTTCTTTGGTGGGTGCTTTCTTCTAATCTGCACAAAAGGTTAAGATAACATTTTAATAAAGGATCCAGAGAAAACACTCAAACTAATGAACTAATCATTAACTACTGTTGCAAACTTGAGCACATGTTATTATAAACAAATCTAAATGCATGTTTTTTTTGTTGCAATAACCAATGTTAATAATTAGTATTGTTAATATTGTTAGTTTTTTGCTAAGGGTAAAGATTGAATCCACGACCTCCTTATCACTCCAATTCCTAACTCCCCCACCCCACCCCAGCCACCAAACCAAAATTTTATCCCCTACAAATCTAAATGAATCTTTGAAGCACCTTGAAAGAAAGCTTGTTCATGTGAACTTTAACTCAACCAAACAATAAATTACACATTCTCAAAAACCAATATCTACTCCCAAATATGTTACAACAATTGGAAACATGTTAGGCTCAATATCAACATAAGCAAACTCATTGTTACATTTCAACGAACACCTTGTCTGCAACAACCAATGATAAAGGATCTAGAGAAAACACTCAAACTAACTAACTCCCCTACCCCAGTCACCAAACCAACCTTATATCCCCTACAAATATAAATGTAAAATAAATCATTCATTGAAGCACCTTGAATGAAAGCTTTTCCACTTGAACTTTTACTCAACCACACAAGGATCGTGCATTCACAACAAAAAATATCTACTTGTAAGCACACTACAATAATTGGAAACATGTTAGGCTCAAAATAAGCAAATTCATGGCTACATTTCAACAAACACCTTATCTGCAAAATTCAAACCTGTCCCAGAACAGTAACTCTACATCAATCAACACTATCAAAAGGAACAATTCAAGCATAGCAATCAATTTGGCATAAAAAAATGTACTCCACAAGCAAAACCAAAATGAATGGAATGCGCATGAAAATCAAAAAATGAAGGAGTGTGTATGAGTTACCTACGAATAGGAAGGTAAAGGAAGAGAGAGATAAATTTGGAGAAGTGCAGTGGCGCTGCGCTTCTGACGGAGCTCCACGGCGGCGATCTTACTTCGGAGCTGGACGACGGTGAGTTGGCGGTCGTTGGACGATATATGAAGTTCAACTATCACTATCATATATAATTAGCGTATTTTTTTTCAACGTATAATTAGTTTCTAAAATAATGTATAAACTATTTTCAAAATATTCAGTCATTCATTTTCACAATAAAATATGATGATAGAAAAAATTTAACTTGATACATAAAAAAAAAACACTCACTTGACAAATTGATAATATTTATCACATATTTTATATGAGACTAAATATAACAAAATAATAATTTATGGACTAAATTGAGGTTTATAAATAAATAATTTTTTACTCAAATTTATAAATAAACCTAAAAACAAAAAAAAGTTGTTGATGCTCTTATAAAAATTCATAATCTTTTTTTATTTTTATTTTTTTGAAGAAAAGGAGCCACAAGCTCAAAACAAACTAGAAACTTTAAGGAAATATAATACGTGCAACATCTCTCATAATGTAGAGAGGTAGAAATTCAGCCATTTACATTATAAATTCTAGATGTAAATGAGAACATATGAAAATGATAAATGCACATTTTGCACAAATTCACAATGTGCTTGCAACAACACAATGATCCAGAATGCTTGTTATTTGGCAATATAGAACTCAAAATTCACGTAACTCTAGTTTATTATTATAAAAAGTGAGTTGTTACATCAAGTTTCATAGGGATATGATCCTTACAAATGTTACATGAATAATATATGTCAGGACTAAGAAAACTCCTTTTGTAGTCACAAGCCAAAAAGTAAAAGGAAAAGAGAAAGTGTACAGTATTGAACTTTGCCTATTCAATAGGAAAATCCCAAGTTGAGTTTGAAGTGGTAGGTTTCAGCTTCTTGTTCTACACTACAAACACCTTATGATACTTTGGTACAAAATAGTACAAATAATCTCAAATTTAATAAAAAAAATATATATATATTTTCCCTTTACAAATTTCTCACTCATTAATATCCAACCTCATAACTCAGAATAGGTTACCTTGTAGAATGATGTCACACAAATACTCACTCAAGAAACATGCTCTCTAACTCGTAAGTTCTAACCTTTATCTTGTTATCCATGACTCACAGTCTTAGTACATGTTTGAATTGACAGTGACTTTAGCACGAATCAGGGTTTGCCATCGTGTTTTGACAAAAGCTACATTTTGAAGTTTAGCAAAATCACATGGCACCGTGATTTTGCAAAACTCACTGCGAATCCAAACAGACAGTTAAAATTCATACCGGCTAGCCTCTACACCATGAGAATGAAAAGGAGTGGTACATTATTTATAAATCAACATCACGGCCGTGTCGGTCGCGTCCATTGATATCCATGAATCCTGAAGGCAAGCTTCTTCTCCTTCTACTGTGATGTTTCATCCTTGTTCTTCGTCTTCTATGACCCGAATACACCACAAAAACAACAACAATGAAACCAAATCCAGAAAACGCCCATAAGAATACCACCCAAAACCTGAAAGAACTAGGAATCTCATCTTTTTGAACACTCGTCAATTCTTCTGAATGGTTTGTCGTGACACGATTGGTTATCGAATCAATACTTACATCTGTGTTGTCAATCTTTATAGTTCCACTTTCCTCTCTTTTCTCATCCCCTTTTGATATCAATAAGGAATCAGCACTAGGACACTTCTTCTTGTGATGAAGTTCAAGTGCTTCATTAAGGGTTTTTGCACATTCTATACTGAGCGTGTCTCGCCATACATTCTCTTGATTAGCTTGATCAAGAGTTGAGGGCTCCGGTGGGTCCGGGAACTTGGACCAGCATCTGTTGACCATGTCAACCTCCCGCCAGTCTGCTTTGTCGAAGCTCCAATTTCCAACGCTAAATCGCAATCCATAATGAAAAACTCGATATTTGACGTTCGATGAAGGAACATAACCAGGGTATATCAGTATCTCATTGCTTATAGTATGCCTTAATTTCAACTGCATCAAATCAATAACATCATTTGAATTTGCGAAAAAATCTTAAGGAGAATGTTTTAGAACTGAAAAAGGTTATATTTCAAACATTACGACATCCACAATTAATCAAACAAGTGTGCTAAGTATGCATGATGATAAGAATGTAAAAACATAATACCTCAGCGGCGCCAAATGAGTAACCATACATCTCACTGATCCACCCTGATTCATATATATCTCCGGTTATATTTCTCGCATAATGAGCTCTATCAGCTCGAACCTCCTCAGTTTTATGCAGCCATAGCATGGCAAATTTCCGGAGATCATCTATATGCATAATGATCACACCACCAACTTTGTCGCAAGCTTCGGGATGGCTAGTATGTAATTTCGCAAGTTCATTGTCACAGCCAATAAGGTAGCTGGCATTGAAAATATTATTAAAATACGGATTACTCATCACTCATCAGATTGAAAATGATCAATAAAATTTAAGCCATGACCCTGCACTTTAATCAATATTAACAGGTCACTTAAACATCAATCGAAGTCATGAGGCTTACTCGTAAGGAGTTGAAACGGGATGGCCGCGAGAAGCTTTGAATTCCCACGGTGTTATTGGGCCTCTCATGATCATATCGGCATCAAGAATCACTATGTATTCGGCATCAATATTTGCATGATTAAGCCAATGAAGGACTGCAGCTGGTTTATTAATTGCTGGATACCTAAAATGAAACAGAAGAACTATCAATTTTTTTAGTTTATAGTCTAAATGGCAAAACCGAATAGTGTCATAGAGCATAACAAATTGGTCGCACTAATTATCATGGGATATAATACAATTTCACATAACAATTAATCATGAGAATTAACTTACTCCCTCTGTTTCTTTTTAGTTGTTGTTTTAAGGTTAGTTTTGTTACTTTGGATCTTTTTTCTATAATATCCTTAACTATCTATTATCTCATTCTACCTATTTCTTTCTCTGCAATAATAGTTAAGGTAGTATTGAAAAAACTATAGTTAAGGTCGCGTTGAACTTTGAAAACGGAAAATAAATAGGAACAAAATTCCTATGAAGCACCGACTCTGATACAGAACGACATGGACAGAGACACGTCGACACTGCTAATGTCAAAAAACATAAGAAAAAAGACAAGTGCCGTAAGAGTGTCAGACACTGCGACACGCCTAATCCTAGAGGTGTCTGTGCTTCGTAGCAAAATTCTTCTACAAAAATAACAGTTATTAAAGAACACAGAGTACCAAGTTAGATTTGGTCAAAATTAGCTTTAAATATCTATAAAAGAATGATGATACAAAAGTTAGTGCTTTGCTTGTTCCAATATTGATTTCGTAACTACTAACATTGGCAACTTTGTCCGAATCACAATAAACGTCAATGCAGAAATGACGAGCAACAAAAATGAAAAGCTTAAATCACACTATTGAAAATTGAAACACTCCGAGTTAGAAAAAGGATTACCAATCTCCTGTTAATGGATGTCGACTCATAGAAGGGACATAATGCGTAGGAGCCAGATCATGTCCTTTATACTTCCTTAAATCCTCGTCAGAGCAGCTGAGTAATCTGGTTATATTTCCAGGCTGTCCGCTCAAATGAAAACTGTGCATAAGTCCTACTGTTTGCCAATCGAAGTATGTGGTGCATTCTGTGGAAAAAACCGTATGGATTTTCGGATGTGGCTTTCCAGCATCATAATTATCAATATGTGCTTCTGCGGCTTCTTCCTCCATCATTTTTAAAGTAGCAGCATTCACATATTTTGGTTTAGTTAGTTCAGCAAAAGATTTGCTTTTTAAAAAGCTCAAGTATTTTGACCATGCTGGCTTAGGACAACCGTTTGCCCCGTGCTGTAATAGAAGACCTTCATTTATAATGTTTATGCACTCTATGCTTATGAATAGTCCTCGCCTTCGATTATGGTCAAGTTCCAATTGTAATACCTGCAATAAAATGCTTTCCAATATTAGCAAAACTTAGAAAAATCTGTTTGCATTGACGTATTTGAGCTTATCTACTGGTATAAGCACTTGTAAGATTGTTTGGGAGAGCTTACGGAAACAACTTATGACATGTCCATAAACTATTTTCAGCTTATTTCCATAAGCTCTTCATATTAGCTTATATGAAAACAATTTAACTTTATTTTATTTCTAGAAATAGCTTATGCATAAGCATTTATATGATAAGCACTTATGCTACTTAAGTAAGTTGTGTATCCAAAAAGGGTCTCAATATATTTGGACTAAAACTAAAGTTTATGAATACATATGCCATGGAACTCTATGTTTTCGACAAATGGAGCATTGGTGTATTACAAATAAACATGCTTTTTTATAACAAAATTTTCTTCTCCTACAAGACTAGAAGAAAACCATGTGGAAAAGAGCAGTTTTTTGGAAAACAATACACAAGTTTCCTGTTACGAGTATACTTGACTTACATACCTCTTTGGGATAAGGAGGCTCGGGAAAGAGTCGATTACATTCATAAACAATTCCATCATCATGGTGAGCCAATTTATTAAATGACCAATTCCCTACACTATATGGCAGCCCATAGTGAAGAAGAATCGGTTCGATTCCCTCTCGAGGAACATAACCTGGATAGATCATCAAGTTATCATTGATCTTGTGCCGAAGTCCAATCTGTGAACAAGAGAGGGAACATAAAGAAGAAGAAAACACTCAAAATAATTAGCAAAAGCTGAATAATCAATCACAATAATGAAAGTGATAAAAAACAATATCATTTTACGCTAATGAACTCACTTCTGCCGCACCGAAAGAGTATCCATACATCTCACTGATCCATCCTTGCCCATATATATCTCCAGTTATGTTTGTTGACCAGTGTTCCCTATCTTCGCGTACTTCTTCTGTTTTGGAAAGCCACAAGGGAGCGAATCGTCGTAGGTCATCTATATGAAAGGCCAAAAGACCGCCAACTTTGTCACACAGATCAGGGTTTTTTGTGTGCAGCTTAGCCAAAATATTGTCACAACCTCTTAAGTACCTGGAGAAAAAATGTAAAAACCTAACATTATAAACAATACAAATATATATACTACAAGAGATTTAATCTAGTTTCATAGTTAAACTTGGCAATTGAAATGTAGTATTTAAACCGAGCTTTGTACTATGTAACCTTAATTTGTTGCATAATACAAAAGTACAGCAGCCACTATGCTGTCGGAAATGTTGCATAACTCTGTGACCAATCATGCTGTCCTTGCGCATTTCTCTTCTTACTATCGAACATGAACGTCTATTCTAACATTAACAAACCCTATCCTTGGATTCATAAAGTCTTAAGCATTCATTTTTTCTCTCCATATATTGCTAAATAATTTTATTGTCGGTGTTAAGAGTCAATAAGAAACAAGTAAGAAATGAGTGAATACCCATAATATGCTGCAACTGGTCTTCCTTTCTCTGCACCGAGTTCCCAAGGTAAAATCGGGCCGCGGATAATCATGTCTGCATCGAGAACGACAACCCAATCAACATTTTTTGCTTCCTTACTATGTTTGAGCCAGTGTACTACCCCAGCAGGTTTGTTTATTGCAGGGTACCTGCATAGAGGACACAAAATGATCTTTGTTTTTGAATCATATACCGAAGAGTCATAAATACAAGGATTGATAGTTACCCTATTTATCGTAGTTACATAAAATCAATGCATAATTACTCTATTTGCATTAGATTTAACAATTGAAACACACAAATCTAGTGAAAAATTCATAATTTCACTACCATAGCAACCCAACAATATTTGCACATGCAGTTTCAAGAAATAACAAGCATTGTCCTTGCGAAGGTAGCTCAGTTGGTGAGCTAAGAGACATTGAAGGAATTTTAAGAAGGAGGTCCCGAGTTTAAACCCGAGAAACTAACATAAACACTAATATACTAACATTTCTCCATAAACACACACTCACGAAAAAAAACACGTGAAGCAGACTTCAAGAATATGCTAATAAGTTATAACCAACATTGAATTGTATAATCAAAACCAAACTGCCAAAGTCAACCACATTAACATCACTTCACAATTAACCAAAGAAACAAATCCATATTTCAAAATCCAAATTCAAAAGCATTTATAAAAGACCAATCATTAATTACCCCAAAAAATTACCATGTTAACACTAATAAACAATCCAAAAAGTAAAAATAAAAAAAAAAAAAAAAAAAAAAATTAACTTATCAACACTGATAATAATGAATTTACCAGTCACCAGTTCTAGGGTGTCTACTCATAGAAGGAACTAGAAAAGTAGGTGCCAAATGCATCCCTTTATA
>JBBPBR010000008.1:4364724-4377568 GCA_037974775.1 Cicer pinnatifidum
TGGTTTTCATTAAATGGATGATGGTGAATTGGATTTTTTTTTACCCATTCCAATTGATTTCATAAATGGTTTGTTTGTGATTCATTTATTATAATCCGACTAAAAGGAGTTACTATGAAAAACTACTATACTTTGATGGTTGTATGGGATAGTAAATATAATTGTTGCTGAAATGTTCAATGCTACATAGCAAGTATTTGGGAATGCTTTGCGACATTTTAAAAAGTGATTTTAAAATAACAAATTGCAGAATAGACACATAAATATACTATTTTTTTTTCTTAATGTATCAAAAAACTTGTGAAAAGAGCAATAAGAAATAGAGGTAGCATCTCTTTTTATAAATATTTTGTGTCACATTCGATTCAACATTAGAATCATAATTTTAATAGTTCGTAGCGATAACTTGATATAAGTAATTTAATGAAACTTAGATATTCTTTTAAAAAAAAATTTAGAATTTAAATTGAATTTAATACAACTTCACAGAATAAATTTATAGAGTGAAAATTATTTACCACTTATAAAAATTTCGTGAGAACATAACTATCTTTTAAACTTAATTAATGCTAATAAACAAATGGAATGTTAATGTTGTTCTTAAGAAGAAATATATTGATAAAAATTAGTTTGAAGATGCTGCCACTGTGGGGAGACATCACTTGCTATATTTTACTACATGATCCATGAAATAAACATTATTCCAAATATTTGTTTAAAATAATATATAAACCAAAATATTGAAGCTTGAAGACAAGAAAGAGTATTATGTTGTGTGGACCAATATTATCCTCATTTAATAGAGGAAAAATTATTCCAAAAAACTACTTAACTAAATGATTGATCTTGAAGATAGAAGTGTTATTTCTTGAGACGTATGCCAAAAAAATCCTTGAAGCTCAATTAACTGAGGCCATGTGTCGGATCAAGTCAACCACACGTGAGCTGCATTGAGAAGAAAAATAAAACATCAAAAGCCAAATTAAGGATTCAAATTGTACATTTTCTATTTATAAATATGAGTTGTTAATATATTAAGTTAATAATTCTAAATCTCAATCTTAAATTTCTCACTTAAATTAAGCTTTGAGAATATTTCAAAGCCTACATAATTAGATGATCATGTGAAAGATGTTGTAGGGTAGCCAATATATATATATATATATATATATATATATATATATATTAAAGGAAGAAAAAAAAATGGAATGGCTTAGAAATTAGTCATACCTATAGCCCCATTCATTGTCATACCAAGAGACAAGTTTCACAAAATTGTTACTCAAAGAAATTCCAGCCTTGGCATCAAATATGCTTGACCTACAAGCAAAAGGGGGATCATATGGTAAGCTTCATCAAACTAATTAATTAACTTGCAAAACTTTAAAGTCTAAAAGTGAGACAATCAAATTTTTTATTCTCTTTCATTAGTATATTCCTTCACACATTGCAATTAAGAAACTCAAAGGCCTAACTTTGGTCCCCCCTTAAGGATGAAGTTCACATAGAAAGTAATAATTTAGAAATATAAAAATAAGTTTTCAGACAATTTTAAAGGTGGAAAAATGTCTAATGTATATGATAATCTTATGTTTAATAATTGTTTAAAATTTCAACGATGATCATGTCACTACCTGTAAGTAAAAGTTCAAGAACTTCCGCATCTTTAAGATTGAGGCGCGCGATAATCTAATTTATATTGACTTTACAAATTCAAGGAAAAACAAAAATAAGTCGATTTTGAGATAATAATATTTGTTTTTGTTGTTTTTTGTCGAACAACCACCAATTATATCATTATTTTTTATTCGTAAGAATTTACAACTGAACAATACCATAAGTTTCTATTACAAAGAACATTTCAAATCATTTTCTAAATATTCATGGACCAAACCATATGAAACACTTCCTGATGATAGACATCACCACAAATTCAAAACAACAGTAACAAAATCTAAATAAACTAAAACTATTGACTATAATATTTTCACAATGAATGCATGATGTTAGCATACTAATTTAGTAACAATTAGTATAATCACCTGCTATCACCAACAAAATCAGTAGACACAACATCATCCTCTGTGTAACCAAGAATTCCTTTCAAATCTCCCTCAGATGCTTCCCTAAGAAAAAATTTATAGACAAATGAAAATTAGCATTCACTACATTAGGAAAATAAATAAACATTGTCTCATAAAGGAAAAAAAAAAGTTGAATCTTACTTCACAGCAGCTTTAATTTCATCATAACTAGCTCCTTTCTCAAGTCTAACAGTTAGGTCAACAACTGAAACATCTACAGTTGGAACTCTAAATGACATTCCTGTTAACTTATTGTTAAGGGATGGCAATACCTTACCAACAGCCTACAACATCAGTCACACAATATGTCAACTAAAAATTACATATTTATAAATATGTAATTAGACAATGATTCAAACACCAGACATTGCAAGTAATAATTTTTAAAAAATAGAAATTATTGAATATAATTATATTTGTTAGTCTAATATCAGTCTCTTAGACTAATATGTATTGGACATTGAATATACCTTCCATTTAAAGAGATTAATATTCTAAAAATTATAATAAGGATCTAATAGAGATTGTGATGGAGGGGAGTCCCACAATATATAATTCTTAATTGCAGTGTACAACTAACTGAAATTTCACAATAATATAAAGGTTTTAGAGGTTTATGCAACATCATCACAATCATGATATCGTCTATATTTATCTGTATTTTACTATAATATCAAGATTTATCGATAACTACAATACAATTTAAAAGGTCCCTAGCGTATCTACAATATCAAAGTTTGCAATGTACCTTAGCAGCACCAGTACTACTAGGAATGATGTTACAAGAAGCAGCTCTACCACCTCTCCAATCCTTCATTGATGGTCCATCCACAGTTTTTTGAGTGGCTGTGTGACAGAAAAATCAATTTAACTATAAATTATTTGCATCTAAGAAGAATGAATATATCATAATGTGAGATTAAATTAATCTGCATAGTGTTACATAGTTACCAGTAATAGAGTGAATAGTGCTCATGAGACCTTCAACAATACCAAATTTGTCATGAATAACCTAAGTATATATTTCAACAAAAAAAAGTTAAAATTTGAAAAAGAATATTTATTTCAAACTTTAAGAAACATTAATATTAAGAGAAAATAACCTTAGCAAGTGGTGCAAGACAATTGGTTGTGCAGCTAGCATTAGAAACAATATGAGTATCTGACTTATACTCTTTCTCATTCACACCAACTACATACATTGGTGCATCCTTGCTAGGGGCAGAAATTATTACTTTCTTTGCACCTCCCTAACCACAATTTCAGAGAAATATATCAAACATAAACTTAAATAACAATTTCATTTTTTTTCTTTCTTTTAACCCTTAAGTTCATAGAGATAATGAAATTATAGTAATGTAGAGTTTAATTATGAGATAATTAAAATCTGATTAAGAACTGTTTTAGTTAAAATTTAAATTTGAATTCTTTTAAATGATTCGTCTTTAATCAAAGTTCAACAACCATTTTAGAAAGACAACAACCATTTTAGAAAGATGTCTTTAAGCTATATTTTTTATAGTGTTTTTTTTTTTTCTTCATATTATTTTAGTTTATTTCAAAAAAAGAAAGATGAGACAAACCTTCAAATGGGCAGCAGCCTTGTCTTTATCAGTGAAAACTCCAGTTGACTCAACAACATATTCAGCTCCAACTTCACCCCATGGAATTTCTTCAGGATTCCTAATAAATTAAGGAAAAAAATTATGTATGAGAATTTGCTTCATGATGTGAATCATAAAATTTTATCCATATTCAAATAATCTAGTTGATTTGTGACAATATTGTTTTGCATTTCTTTTTCCTTTCTTTACTAGATTATGTTTATGTTCCTCGGTTTTATTTATTTTAGCTAAAAAAATTTATAATTTTATCCATATTCAAATAACTTAGTATTGGATTACTTAGTATTACAATTTAGAGTTAACTTAATTCAATTCTATAAATTCATTAGATGTTAACTAAGTGGTAAAAATTTGTTTTGTAATTTTAAAGTATGAAGTTCAAATTTCTTTTGGAAAACAATTGTCATGATCAATAGTATCACTTTAATTAATAATAATTTCATCTTATATGATCAGTTTATCAGATGCGATGTAATATCTTATACTTAATAATGTATTTTTAGGTCATATTTATCTAATGTAGGACTCTTAAATCTCAACATATTTATTTCGATGACACATAATTAAACAAATTTTAAATATATTTTAATAATATTTTAATTTTTTAAACTAATTTTAACTTAATCTTACCAAATTAATTCATAAAATAAATATTATCTACTATTTATACATACATTTTCAAATTATATCTCATTAGAATTACCTAGCACCAAAAACACTGACAGGACTAGCACCAAAAAGAAGAGTTTTGGTGTCCTTAACCGTAATTTCATGGTTTTTCCAAATCCCATGAACAGTGTCATACTTGAACATGTAAGTCTGCGAGGGAAATATTTACAAATCATTGTTAATTAATTATTATTAATTAATATGGATAAAGTCATATGTTAGTGTGACTCAATGCATGAATATATCGTGAATAAATGAATCTTTGAAACTAAAGAGTGATTGGAATTAGATGGTAAACTCTTATATTTACATCCATACACTTCCTTTTAAAGTTGACCTAAATTCAATCATACTCAACATAAAGATCGATCAATTTAACTGTTTATATATATTAAATTTGACATGAGATTAGATATTAGTAGGAGAGGAAATATGTCATACCTATCGACAGAATTCGATGGTCTAGTATATGACAGGTTTAAGTCAATTTAAATTTTTTATTTATTATAGGTATGATCATTTTTTTTTATAAGTCTATTTAATTAAAAAAAATTAAGTTAAGACTACTTAAAAATCCTTTTAAACCTACTATTTAATTAAATATAAATAAAATTATTATTACTATGATATTAAGTTTTATTTTGTGTTAAATTATAAATTAGGTAACATTTTGTGTAATATAAACCTATTACTTTGCATCAATGTTTAAAATATTTAAGTGAATTATTTTAAAATATAATTGAAATATAATGCAATATAATATTAGATATTCAAAAAAGTAATGGTAGATATCAATATAGAGTTTAAGCTCGTTGTTATGTTAATTTGTTCGTCTATTTACAAAATTATAACGTATCTAGTGTAAAATTTTATGAAAGTTAGTGATATAGATTTTTAAATAAACTTTCAAATATTGTTAGACTTTAAAAAAAGTTAAGTCGAACTTCAAAATTTGTGCTACAAACTTTAAGTTGACTTAGTCATTTTCACCGTTAGATGGATGTTAGTAACATTTCATAAAGTCATAAATATATTTAAAATATTTGTAATTCTAATTACCTATTAAATATACAAAATCAATTAAGAATTTAATGATTTACTCAATTAATAATAAAAAACACTATTTACTTTTATATTGTTTTAATAATATACTGGACCTCTTTTCATACTCTTTATTTTAAAAGAGTCAAACTTTATTTACTATAATATGCAATGCAAAATTAATCATTATATCTACATTAACTAAAAAAAAATATTCACATAAACACAAATTTGGGAGTCTATAACTAGTTCTTTACCATATAATCAGTTGTAATGAAAGGATCATTAACAGCAACAAGCTCCACGTCATCTCTCTCTAATGCCACCCTGGCCACCAAACGGCCAATCCTTCCAAATCCTTCATTCACAAACAAGCAACATTATTTTGTGAGTGATTTTCAAAATAATAGATTCATATGTTAACACATTGGATCATCCAAAATCAAGAACATGTTACTAAACACAAGTAAATAAAAGAGCACATAGTGCTCAAATTTTGCTTTAGGAAGCACTAGGTTTCTTGGATTGCCAATTTTCAATGTAAAAAGTGATTTTTCTCCTTCTCTCTTTGTTGATTTGATTAAGATGTGATGTTTTATGATTATTACTTGATAGTGAAAAAACACAACCCTTGATTCAAAAATATGATTATATGTGATTGTGATCCGTACGGAAATGTAACTCTTCATATGTGGTGTCACTTGCATTATAAATAGATGCTAGATACACATAAGAAAGTACATTTTTTTTTTCATTATAAATAGATGCTATGCTACATACACATAAGAAAGTACATGAAACTGACAATTGTTTTAAGTCATTTATCTCACATTTTATCACTCTTAATCATCATTATCTTCTCTAATATATGAGAGAAAATGAAGAAAATATCTTGATATAAATTACTATTAAAAGATGAACTTGTTGTGTTTGTGCAAATCAAATTGTGATTTTCACGGTCTTGAAGATTTATTAGTCATTTCATTTGCATCAACATTCATGAATGATGAGCACAAATTAAACTTAAAACTTAATATAATATATGTATTGTTGTGGAATTTCTATGTATAATACACCGGCAATTATAATATTCTTTATTATCATCTTCTTTTTACCCTAGTTTCTTACACTTTTATATACATAAGTTACATATCATATAGCACACACTCATACACAAGTAAACAATCTATATGTATTTAATTTTACTTTGTCAAGTGATATATATATATATTCATTTTATCATAAGAATAAGAAGTTAAAACAAGTTGAAAACCTAATAAAAATTGTGAGACATAAACTAAAAAGAAAAAGGCATTATTGGAGTACCATTGATGCCAATCTTGATCTTTCCACCCATGATATGAATCTTTCACACTATGATTTACTAGACAAGAAACAAAAACAGGTGTAATAGAGGATAGTGATTGTGATCAAAATGAAGTGATGGTGTTCATGTATATATATTGGACATAACAGGAGAAATTTAGTTTGTTGTGTAATATGATCCTCAAAGTTTGTGGTTAATTCTTGAATCCTTTGATCTCGAGAGAATTAAGGTTAATGCGAACAAAACATATAACTTTCCAGAATAAGTGGTTTTTAGGAAGAATTAGTCAAACCACAAACATATATGTTACAATTGTTAGCTCAAAAGGTTAGTAGGTACAAATTTTTTAAAAAAATGTTAAACTTGTTATGTCTATAATAAATTTTGTGACCTCAAAATACTAACACATATAATATAGGATCTATCAATCCACATTCATCTATGCCTATCTTCATCCAACTAACTATAGAAAAAATAATTAATAGATTGTTTTCTTATGGAAGAAATTATATGGATTATTAGTGTTCTCCAATTTCTTTTTCCTAAATTTAATGGTTCACGAAAAAAGTTAAATACAAAATGGTGATCCAACGTGGCACTTCAGCAACTAGTGGTGGTTTGGCAGTCAGTGATCGATAGTGGTGCATCAATTGGGCAATTTATTATATAACAAATTAAAATAATACAAACTCATAATTTTAAATTTTAAACTTTTAAAATTAATACTTTTCAATAATTTTAAGAATAGATTGGATATTCATCTATTAGAATTTATTAAATGTGTGATGGATTGATTAACTTTGGTTTTGTAAATACATGGTTTTAATCAATCCATTTAATTCAGTTTAAATTTTATCCAAACATATATTTGCCTTTTTATGTCTTATTTGCCATCCCTTTATATATACAATTTTTCTACTAATTTGCCCTCCTATTTTTTTTTTCTTAATTGCCATCCCTTTATATATACAATTTTTCTATGAATTTTTTTGAAGAATCAAACGCACAACTTTATGATAAATGAATTGTTTAATGATTAAATAAAAATTGAAGACAAAACACATAAAACAGTTAAAATTCATAGATTGTTAAGATGCCTTCAATTTTTGAGTATATAGTTGTGTAATTTGCTTAATGATAATAATGTCATAATTTTATGTCTTATGCATTGATCTATTTTTTACATAAATAAATATAGTATATGGTCTTACATCCACTTGTCGAAGTCGAATTTTTTGGATTACTTCTTAAGCACGCTGCAAATGATCCGTACATACACCCAAAAAATGGTGATCTATAAGGGTGTATCATAATCTTATTTTACTAAAATTTAAGAATGAATGCCTTTATTTTATTTACTTTAAAAATACTATCGCTGTAGTATAAGCTTTTTCCAGGTAAAACAATAAAATAAAAATTAAACCACAACATTTTTTGTCCCATTATCCAATAAGTAATAAGGAAGTAACATTTCTCTTTTTTGATTGCTTCATAATATTGATATAAGTTTGAAAGTACCATAGTAACTTTCCACAACCACCTTTTTCTGGTCAAACATAACCATTTTGAAAGTAACCCAATAACTTTCCACAACCATAGTAGTTCATAAACTGATGGTTGACCAGACTTATCACAAGATAAAGAAAGACATTATACAGTCATGAAATCACTCATTTGACCAAGTCTTGTTGTCGTCTGGAATCAAGATCATAGCACACATTCCAATACGAGTAAATCAAATCCAAATAACAAAGTCAAAACACGAGAATTAATCTTAATCCAACGGTTAAAATTAATGATAGGTGAATGATTGCATGAGAGCAGAAAATTGAAATCCATTATCACTCTATCTGACCAATGCAAACTGGGTCAGAGTGGCTCTCATTCCCTCAAAGTGCTTCCAATATTGAGACCAACAAGCCATATTGAATTGACTTGGATAATGAAAATTGTTTTGAATCACCATAAAGCTCACATCTCTTTGCTTCATGAGAAGTTATTGTCTATATACAACCTCCACTTGGATCCCCTCTCCCAGAAATAAAGGGGAGGGAATCAGGGTCGGCAATTACCTCATGATTTGTGATTATAGCCGAGTCAATGATGTGAAGGCCATGACATTTATATAATGGCAGTACACATCAATGAACAAGAAGATAATGATGAAACACTTGTCTGTAATGGAAACAAACATTGTTCCCAACAAAGCAAACTAAGCAAAACATTGGCTTTAACATTTGCTTAATATTATATAAAGAAACTTCATATCATTATCACATCCTAGGTAGTCACTAAATGGTATCCTATGAGCAATTGTCTTTTGTAATCAACAATCTGAATCTTATCAAGAAATCAAGAACTCATATCTGGTACATATTGTAACAATGGATGGAAGAAAAGGTTAAACAGGTTGGAGAATGCAAATTTAAAAGAATAACGCACAAAAAATTTATATATTTTTCATGAGAAATAGTACATCATAATACACAGGAAAAAATGGAACAGGGGTTACCAAATGTGGTGTGCATGAGGTGCATCCATATCACAGGATCGACTAATCCCACTTTCAAATAACTGTATCTTGAACCAGTCATCCACATTGACGGCAGGGCCTTATCAAGCATCAAAATAAATCAAATATCCCCAAGTTAGTTGGCAGCAGAAAAGCAGCCTGGAGAGAAAAGTTTTCCTCACAGATCATCATTATATCTAGTCCAGTGGCAGCAGAAGAGCGAGCCGAAGCTAATTTCAAGGATGGGGAAAAGATTTTTGCACCAATAATTGCCATAATCTTGTATATCCTACTCAATATGAGAATTCATGACCTCGAAGTGAAATATATTTCTTGACCCAGATGGCAATGTCCTCAGCACAAACCTGAGCCTGAGGGCTTTTGAGAAGTATGTCAAGTGTTGCGAATTCATGGACTGCATCTTTATACTCGAGAACAGGTGCATCAACCTTCACCTTCCTAAGCTCCTCCGAGTAAGCTATGGCACGGTCTCTCATCCAGTCATGTTCCGCCACCACTGTTAATGTTGGAGGCATCAGCTTTAAAGGAGGACCGTGGCCTGGGACGAGGGGATTGGCAGCCGGATGGTCTGGACTAAATTCTTCCTCGGGTAGAAATAGTTTCCATGCCAGCATACACATAGCCTTGTCATAAAAATAAGAGTTTGCCAACTTTATTTCAGAATGCGTGGGCACACTTCCAACAAAAAACGGATACATCAGGATCTGTGCCACCACCTTGACAGGGTCCAGATGTTTGCCTGATTCTACAGCTTTTCGAGCTACATAGTTGGCAATATTTGCTCCACAACTCACACCAAGAAGAACACACCTGATTCAATATCAAAGAAAAAGTCAAGCCCTGAAAGAGTGTGAGACTTAACTCCACAATGAGATCGAAAAATGTGTTTCTTTGACCCAAAACAAGTGGCAAAGCAGCAATTGACAAGTTAAAACCTAAATAATTTAACCAACAGGGAGGGACAAAGGTAATACACCATGACTAATTTTGAGATCCAAATCAATTAGAACACCATATCATAATTCTCTACACAATAACTAATGAACTTCATCATGCATAAAAGAATTATCTCCCTTATCTCTACAACAACTGAAAATCTCATACCAAATATACAACCTGATCAGTTTTTCCGAAACAGGAAGACGCAATAAGATGTGATTTCACTTGAGAACACTCTAAGGAGAAAGCGAAACTAGTTAATCAGCAAAAAGATGTTTTCTGTAGATTTGTTTGCTCTAAATATGAAACCTCCTTAAAAGGTAACCAATCAAACATATAAAACAATATTCAAGCATAAAACTCAAGACAGAAAACTAGCTGTTTACCAGACCAAACTAAGTCACTCCCTAGTACATTGCAATTGATATCAGCTTGAAAATCCCAATTCAAACTTGTTGCCATTAAATTCAAAAACCCTACTGCTACACTACACTACCCATTAGCCCCTACCTAACTCACGATCCATGACCCACTTCTCATCTTACTCTACAAACTCTAATCTCTATATACATTTAAATCACACAATGAAAACCAAATAATGAAAGTAAAACAACCAAAGCATTCAGTTCAATCACAAGTCACAACTAGGTTGATCATTTCATATTCAAAGCAATCCCAACCAATCATTGTTGTTAAATTGGAGGCCATGGCAGAATGGCGTGGTAGATTTTTGGACAACCGCCATAGGCGATTTGTGATGGGATGTCTCGACAGTATTTTGGCCCTCTACCATGGACAACATTGATCCCAATTATCAACTGTACATATTTTGATAGACAAAATGTTAGTTGCTGTTAGTAAATTAGTAGTTACATTAGTTTTAAGAACTAAAAACTCCTTCAGTGACCCTCAGTTCCCAATTAATGTAGTTACAATATAAACAAATCAATCTACAAGAACAAGATCACAAATCACAAAATAAAATAATATGGAATGTACTGCAACCTTGATAAATTTCCATGTGCTGCCAACCAAGGCTCAACCATAGAAGCACCAAAAGAATCAACAATATGCTTATGACCACCATCCATTTTCTTAATCCCCAATGACTTACTACACTCCGCCAAATTCGCTTGTTTCGCCAACCAATTCAAAACCTTAAATCCATCCTCAAAAGCAGCTGGATACCTACTCTCCGGCGCAAGCCGATAACCAACCGCAACAACAACTGCATCACACAGCTTCGCAATCCTCCTACAAAAATAATCATTCGCCACCGAATCATTACTGCCACTCACCCAACCACCTCCATGAAACTGCACCATCACCGGTAACTTTCTCCGACGATCATCCAACGTCGGCAAATAACCACCATAACCACCACCAGAGATCAAATTCAAGCCGTCCGAATCACCGCCGACACTATTCCTCCTCGTCTCCTCCTTCACGGGAGCACCAGAAGGACCGTAACTGTTTCTCCTTGTATTGAACTGCGGAAAGGACGTCGTTTCGCGTTTGGCGTCATTAGGTTCGGGATTAGGTTTTCGTTTAGGTTTGGAATTAGGTTCGGGAGACGATAATGCGGATTCGGGGAGAAAGATTCGAATCGAAAGAGAAGTGAAGGAATCGATGTGAATGTCTTTGGTGGCAACGCCGTCGGTGAAAGAAGGGTTAGGCGAAGCGATGGATTCGTCGGGTCGAGAAGTAATGCCAAACGGGTCGGGTTCTTCGGATGGAGTTTGGATCCGATTTTGTAAACGGTGTTTTAACAGAAACTTGAAGAATACGCTGTAGAGTTTCACGGCTACCGTCGGCATTTCGGAGAAAAATAGGTTGTTGGAGAAACGGTTATGATAATGAAAATGAAAATTTAATCATGGTTTGGTTTTTTATTTTTTATTTTTTGAAATTGGAATGGGATTAAGTTTTGTTTTGATTTGGTAAATAGGTGGGATTAGGGATATTTTTGGGATAATTTGATGGTAAATGGTTTTTGATTTTGAAGGTTGTGTTTCAATGGCGTTTGTATGATATAGCTGAAAACACCAAAGGTAGAAAGACAAAGACAAAGACAAGAGAAAAGGCTTTGATTTTTATTTTTTATTTTTTATTTTCTCATTTTTACTTTTGAGAATTTTTGAATAAATTTTGTGAGTTGTTTTTTATTTTGTTTTTCGGTCAACTTTTTGTTTTGGGATTTATTACGGTGTTTGGAATTTTTTACAATCTTTTTTTTTAGATATGAATTTTCTTCAAATGATGAGATTGATGTAAATTATTTTGTATTGACAATACAAATAGTAGATTATGTAATTATTTTATAACGATAATTATAATTATGTGGTTAAATAATTAAATTAATGCATTTTATTATTTGTCTGTGTTTAATTTTTATTACAGGCACGTTATATTTTTAGACCGAATGTTAACAGAGTTTATTATAATTTTATATTGATATTCAATGAAACATCATTATATTTCTATCTTCAAATAAATATAAAGAATGAAGTGGTGTAACAAAGTAGTTAATTTTCATTGAATATGAGTATGAAATTTGTATGTGTGTAGAAAATTTATATATCTCTACCACATGCGAATAATTTATAGATAGGATGAACATTTTATA
>JBBPBR010000008.1:4381955-4412367 GCA_037974775.1 Cicer pinnatifidum
TTATAAATTTATTATAAATAATTGTAAAATAATTTTATTATTTTATAAGTAATATTTTATATATTATAAATATATTTATCTTATAATATTACTTTATTGATTTGTAATAATTGAATATGATTAGAAAAATTAAAATGAGAGAAAATCATGTTTATCACAATAATTTATAAATTTATTATAAAATAACTTATAAAATAATTTCATAGTAATATAAATTGTAAATTATTATCAAATTGTAAAATAATTTATAAATTATAAATTTATTATAAATAATTGTAAAATAATTTTATAATTTATAAATTTATTATAAAATAATATTATCAAATAGATTTTGGAGGTATTAAAGAGATTGTGGAAGAAAAAGGAAAAATAAGAATTAAAGAGATTAAAGAAGTTAGTAAAGGAGGAGGATTCTCAAGAGGTACACATCAGCTTTTTGGCTGATGTGGATGAAATATAATGAAGTGGCAAAATATGATGAGGTGGCATTCGGGGAGTCTGTTTTAAATATATATAATAGATACTAAAACCTACATTATATAAAAAGAAAAACGCATGTTAATTATTCATTTTATTTTGTCATCTTTTAATGTTATTTTTTATTTAATTTCTCTAAATTAATCTCATGTTTTTGTTTTTGTAGATTTACGAGAGAGGCGACGAAATATGCTTCATTGACTATCATTTCACGCTTTATAAAATTAAAGTCATAAATGTTATTTTATACTTCAATGCTTTTATATTATATTTGTCTTTATTGTTTGTAATCTTCGACTTAAATCTCAAACGATTGTGATTTTTTTTATTAAAATAAGTAAAAGGATCTATAATAAAGAAGGTATTATTTTTTATTATATAAATAATATATAGTATGTCATTTTATATCAATTTAATTTATTTTATGGATTATTTTCTTGAATTTGTAGGTTTCTTGTCTACCTTGTTGAGACAAAAGGAGAAGGCATGTCCTTGGTTGAATATCCTTCATTTTAGGCCTTGTCTATTGAAAACTACTCATGAATCTGAGTTTTAATTTCTTCATGCAAACAATTATTTTGATCCTTAAATGTCTGATACTGCAATTGTTTATATAATTTTTTAAGATTATAATTTATTGTAAATGTAATGTTTGAAATTTAGAAGAAGAAAAATATTCATTTAGTTTTTTTAAAAAATAATGTATTCCAATTAGTTCAAAGTCATGTGGTACTTATAATTGTTGTATTATAATTTATTTATAAAAGATCATTTTTTTTATTGATATATCAGTAAAAATATTTATCTCGCGTATATTTTATATAGTAAATTATAAGATTTTGATAAATTTTATTTTGAAGATATATTTAAAAGACACACTATTAATGAAATATACATTTATTTTTTAAATAATAATTTCATAATTGATTTGTGCAGGACATACTTTAACTAATATAAAACATTTGTCTCGTGTGCAGTGTATATAGTAAATTATCGTTTCCATATTTATGATCTAGTTTTGGTAGATTGATGTTTTATTAACGTGCAATCATATAGGATATATCTTTTCATTTTTAACTTATGCATTTTCTCCTTTTTATCCAATTTTTGTAAAGGTCGAACTCGATTAAAAAAACTCAAAAATATAATTAGATTTTTAAAAAATTTAAAATTTAAATAAAATAATTAAATGTTATTCAAATAAAACTATAAATTAATAATTAATGATAAAAATTTCCCTATAGAATGTTTGTTGAAAAATATTACTCTATTATGAGTCTTTAGTCCCACATTAACCAGGAATGAAGGTAATTGATATATAAGGAGAATGACCATACACCCCTTAAGGTTTTTGGTTGAGATATGATGTCTAAGTCTCTTATAAATCCTTTTTTAGCCCATTCCGTTGTGTTCCTCCGGACTCCCCAACAATATATACAGAAATATTAGAAAAATAGTTAAGAAAAATCAAATGGATGGATATAGGACGAATTCAAAAAACTCAAAAATCAAATAGCCTCTTTACACGAACGGTGTTGGACGTCCTTTTCTGCATTGATCTATTAAATTTTCTTTATGTTTTTGGTTTCTTATAAGCACCTCTTTGTATTAAGTTTGTCTTAGGGATTAACATGTTTGGTACTTTATAATGGAGAGGCAAAATTTTGGAGCAATCGAGAGTTGGAGACAAGCTTGTCATCATTTTACATGTAGCATATATTTTTGTATGATTTATTTGATAATGGTGATGTGTTAGGGCATCGTTATACAGTTATACTCAAACCACCAGTATATGAATGAAAAACCTCAAATTATTCTATTTGTTATATGGTTGATTTAATCTATAGTTAAGTATTTTTAGTTCTTGTAATATGGATTCAATATGGTTTTAATTCTTCATAAATTATATTTTATAATTAAATTATGTCTTTTAATTTTAGATTCCTTCATTGCAGCTATTGATGTCATTTACTCATTAAAAAATTATGATGTGGAAATCGAAATGAGCATTTTTTAGTGATGTGGCTTTTTTTATGCATCTAAGTAAGATTTTTTTTTATAAAATAATTAACTTAAGTAAATTCAAAATTTAAAGATTATGTCTCCTCATCTACTTCATCATCCTCTTTCAAACTCCAAAACTTCTTCATATGCCATAGTCTAACAAACACAAAAAACACTAAGAGAAAAAAAAAATATATCTGAACAAACTGAAATGGATAAAATAATAAATCAAACAAAAGAAACTGAATACAAATTTAATATTTATGTGACTTATCTCACCACTCTTTAGACTCCCTTGCATATTGCTCCCTCTCTTATATATGCATCAAATTATTTGAGAGAAATTTAATTTTTATATTAAATTTCAAACTCCTATAGCCATTCAAAAAGACATCATTCTTTTTCCTTTCAAACACTTTCACTTGATACATAAACTTTACAATCCAAATATGAATAACAAAACTAATATGAGTTATTATAAAAAATAAAAAAATAAAAATAAACACAATGCAATTAACTTGGACCTCACATTCAAGAACAACTTTGAGATATGCATCAACACTCATATAAAGTTGATGATGGATTAAAACTAGCAACCAAGTTTGTATCTTCGGATTGCTAATAAAAAAGTTTGTATCTTTTAAGTTGCTATTAATCAGTCGAAGTTGATTGTTCCTAGTTGTAGAACGAAATCTTAGCAGATTTTTTCGAGTTTCAAACATCTTTTGAAACATTTGATGAATGGTTATTTCCATATAAGATATCCTAAACATTGTTATGTATTTCAGATAAGGTGTGCCGAAGGGGCATTAGAAGAATAATTATTATGTAACGAAAATTTAAGTTGTCTTACATATATCATCTAGATATTTGTAACTGATTCATGTCAAACACAAAATAGACCTAAACTTATGAGTATTTGTGCTTTCATACACATCACTTTTTTTGTTAAAACATTTTGAGTAAAGTAATTACGCATAATAAATCAAATAAAATCTTAAAGTTCAATGAAAACTTCTAAAAATAAGGGCACTTGACTTTATGCTAAATACACAAGAAGTTTAGGTTACATATGAGTGGAGGAACTAAAAATATGAGTTAAGATTACGACCGAGTAGTTCCATAAATACATATCATATGATAGCTACTAAAATATTTCATATACGAGAATCCAAGATATTTCTCTTTCTCCATATATAATGTGCATTAATTTCGCCGCTAAATTGTAAAGGAAAAAAAGTATTGTAGAGACTAGAGAGATAAAATCAAAATAAATAAATAAATAAATAAATGAAGGGAGACAACACTTAAATTCATCCATTTAACAAATACCAAAAATATATTCCAACCAAATATCTATTTATCCCTTTTGGTACTTAAAGAAAAAGAAGATTCCTTGAACTCTTTTGTTAATAATAACACATGTGCTAAAGAAATTGCTTTCAAAATATATATAAAACAACCACAATTCATTACAAAATAAGCTCTAATTCCCCATTAACCTTAAACAACAAACTCAACTACACAAGAAAACCAAAATCAACACTACAAATTGGAAACATAAATGGAACATGTTTCCATCAAAGTGAAGTATGAAAGCAGATTAAACTTGTGGAACTCAAGCCATTATGAGATTCTTTGGTAGCAAATTCACAAATAAACATTGGCCTGATCCATCCATTTATATCCCATGCAATCAAATATATATACATTCTCATGCCTTTTTGAAATTCAAGGATCACTCTGATTGAACCCTACTTGTCTTTACCAAAAGTTGCATGGGACGATGCGGTTCTTGGAGACACCAAAACCGGTTCGTTGGATGAGGCTTTCATGCCTCCCATTTCTTCCAAGCGCTTCCATCTGGCTTCACGCTTTGACTTTATATCGTTTTCCTGTGCTTCGTCTTCTTTGAACTTGATCATGCATTCTTCATAGAATGCAGGATCAGTGTCAGAGAAGATCTTGCAGACGTTTATTGTCAAGCTTCGGACGGCTTGGCTCCAATGGTTCCTTGCATTTTGCTCCAATGCAGGTAAAACTAATGGAAGTATAATTTTGTGATTTTGCTTGATCAAGTTCTCAATGTGATCATTGTTCCATAAGAACAAAGCCCTTTCTGCTACCTGTGAATTCGACGCAATCAAATCATTTGAGATTATACAAGAATAAAATTATGGTAGTCTTTGCATTTCTTAGAAAGTCCTCCAAAAATAAGAATATATATATATATATAGCTAGCAACAAGCTTACTCCAAATTCATACTTGAATAGATAAATGCATTAGAAAAATTACAAATCATAGTTTTACTCTTCAAAATAACAAAGGGTTTACATAGTATCCAAATTATTAAGGTTTTGAACAGCATGATCATTTGAATTTGTTTCAACACTATAGTTACCAAATCATACACTTCTATATGATAATAAAGGTCAACATATGTGTGTAAATCATAGGGAATCTGTGGCAATACAGCTTAATTAAAGAATTAAAGTTTAAGGACTGCTGACACATTGTAAATCTTTAGAAATAACTGTTGGATCACTATAAATATATTTGACTTGAATTATATCCACTTTAAAAGTCATACAATAATAATTTCAAAAAACGAAAGCAATTGAACGTAATCACATGTCTTAGTGTTGGACATTGATATGTGTCAGACACCGGACACGCCTACAATCTAAAGTATCAGCTATTTTGCAATTATAAAGTTACTAATTCTGCACTAGATAATCAATGAGAGGTTGAGAACAGATACAAGAAGTTAATGAGTAGAAAGCAAAAGTTGAGGAAATGCAACTTCACAAGGATTGTGTAACAAGATGACATCACAAAATAAATGAGTAATAGCAGGAAGCTCCAGAAGCATGATATGCAATAAGCACAGTGGTTACATTTCCAATAAAAGTATTGAAGAGAGGATGCCAATTTTTTTTACTCCACATAGTACACAGTCAAACAGATTAGGAGTTGTGAGTTTGTCATCTGAGCGAGGTATTGAAAGTAATCATATCCTTATTTTGTTCTGCACTAATCCTATTGTATACGTTTACAAAACAACTCATTATTATCTCCTATTGGGTTGAACTTAACTCAACCCTATAAAATTGACTTATAAGGTGAGGGATGCATATCTGGACTGAGTCAATGCAAGACTTTCAACACCCCCCTCATACTCATGACTGAACATCTGGAGTGCAACCCAAGTGTCATGGTATTTGGTAGCTCAACAGATCCTAAACAGGCTCTGGTACCAACTCAAAATTTGGATTAGGTCTGATTCAAGCGTACAAAACTGACCTGCAAGGTAAGATATGTCACTCACTTTGAACACATTTTAGGCCATATCTCATCTAGTGTTGTCAAATTTCCGCAATCGGCCACAACACCTATAACATCCACCATATGCCGTAACATAATGTCTATATGGTGGAATTTTGGCTTTCCACCATCTGCCATTGACCTCATCCAATACAGCTTTTATGAATTTGATGATCCACAGGCACATACAGTCACTAATCCAAGTGGAACAATTCTGCCAATCATATCTTCAAAAGGAATGCCTGCCTAAACTTTGAGGAAGTTTGCATACATCGATGAAAGCTTAAATTGAAGAAAGAAAAAGATAGAGAAGACTCTATTTCTCATTGAGTATCCCCACATGGAGAAGTGTGTGCAAAATCTTCTCCCCAGCCCAAACCACATCATTTACATGAGAGTTTTGTTTTCAAAAGTCAAGTCAACTGCTAAGTTGAGTTTCCAATAAAATCTCTATGTAAATCCCCGAAAACCCCCACACAAAAATTAACATAATTACACTCAAATAGTGGTTGCTCTGCTATACGCTATCCCGCTTTTGGAGTCAATCGCTCTGTGCTGCTATCCAGGATTGAAGAACTAGCCACACATATGGCATCATATGTACAATAAATTGTCAAAGCAATGATAGATCACAAACGCCAAAACCAATGTTCATTCACTTCAAAAATCTACCAGAAAAGCAAAAAGAGAGTCCTATGGAAGACCACAGAACATTGGAAACAGCATAATAAAAAAATATCATGCTTAACAATATCTTCCATCAATTTTCAAACATAAATTTCATAGAAAGTTAAAATCAAAGTTCATGTTATGAATACAAAGTGAAAGGATGCATAAACAAACACAAATACAGGGAAATACCTTTGCAACTGCTTCTTATAAATCAAAATATCAAATAATCGTCTATGACATTATGGCTTATTTACTGAGGCCTATATCCCATGTCTAATGAGACAACAAAACAAAAAACAATATCATTTAATATTTTGAAAACTTTTTTTTTTTGTTATCGAAATCTACTGCCCTAAGGAAAAAATCAGGCACCAAATACAAACTTTCAATTTCTTCTTTTTATGAGGAATTCAGAAAGTATCATAGAAAAAATACAAAATGTGCAAGCTGATGAAAAGCACTGGATTTAACAAACCTGAAAATGTGAACTGCTCAAGCAACGTCTTATTTGGTGGAACAAGAGTACCATACATTTCTGAAACTCGGCAGGTTGAGTTGCTTCCAAAACTTCCTCCAACTCCCCTAAGAACATAACCTCCTTTGAACTATTTGTTATCGGCCAGTATTTTAATAATCCGCGTATAACAGTGTCGGCAAGCTTGCAATCTTTTTCAACAAACTGTGTGATACAGTAAGATAACTGCTGGTGATACATCGGAATGCATTTCGGTTTATGAAGAGGAATAAGAGCTCGCACAAGAAACAGCTTGTGCTCTTCTTTCAACGGCAGAGCAAATCCATTGATTATACTTCCCAAAATTTCCAAGAGTTCTGCGATCCCGTTGTGTTTCTCGGTTTCAAAAACGAAACGGTAGAATATATTGTTGATTGATTTTCTGATGAACGGCCGATGCACCATAAATTTCCCGTATATTCGATGAAGAACTGTCTTCAAGTAATCACGCTCTCGAGGATCCTCTGAATCAAAAAGGTCTAAAAGTCTGAGAACGAATGAATGATCAACATATCTTTTCGCTAACTTCGCATCAGTCTCAGGTGATGTGACAAACCTAAGAAGAAGTTCATACACAATTTGCAAGTAAGGCCATGCAGGGTCCATTGAAGGCTCTTCCTCGTCCATATCAAAGGCTTCGAGAATTTTGTTCTCACGGGGTGGAGTAGTCAACGTTCGGAACAAATTTACAGACACCATCTTTACGATTTCTTGCATCATGACATCGGTAAATTTGCCATTAGCCGAAGAAACATAATCCACAAGTTCTACTAATGTTTGTCGCTTAATCTCCTTTTCTCTGACATTCTTCGAAGGGTCAGTATAATCGAATACAACACAGCACATTTGCATCTTTCGTATAAACAAATTCTGCTTCTCCGAAATCGGAACATCACGAAAACTCGGCAAAGCTTCATAAGAAGCTGGCAAGCCCCCATTTAGATTCAGTTTTGAATTCAATGCTTGCACAAGCATGTCGCTGTGATTTTGTCCAAGATTCGAATTCGAATCAACACCTGAAATGGATGAAGCATTTGAATTTCCAAAATTGTAGCCTGCTATATGACTGCTTCTTACACTGTTTGAAGCAGTTGAAGAAGAAGTTGACGTTCCTCCTCCTCCTTCGTTATTTTCCGCCGATTTCGACGGCTTCCTAGGGAGTCTATTCAATATCTGCTTGATCATAACTCAAATTTCTTCAACAAAAATGTTTACCATGCACTTTAAAACACACTCCTTAGTCCTTATTGTTGCTCCTTCAAATCAAACAAAAGCACCAACCTCAATCTGCAAGATAGAGAAGCAAGTGCAGAAACTGAATTCTAGACACAAATAACAACATCCAATGAAACAATAACTTCTCTTCAAGTTCACTTGTACCATAAGACTTCAGGACGTATCAGCTACAGTTATAAAATGGTCATCAGTGTCCTCTGTAACACGACACTTCTGATCAAAGCATGTCACGGTGTCCAACACCATGGCACTTACACGGCACTGACACATTAATTACATTCAATTAATTTATTCTCTCAAATTATTACCAATATCACTGTCAGTGTTGTGTATGTGTTTGTGTCAGAATTCATGCTGTATAGTTAATATCACTTAATAGATAATAATCTCTCCAATTTTTTAAAAAGAAGACTCCATGATTTTTACTTAATTTGTCAACCTAACATTCTAATTGCAAAAAGCCACATGATTTTTCCATAACCCAAACACAAAATTAACCAAACCTCAAATACACACAAATACAACACAATACTGAACACTCATAACAAAACAAACAAAAACTTCACACTTAGACAGAGAAACAAATAACAACCCAAAATTTTAAAATAAATAAATACATAAATAAATAAATAAATAAATAAATAAATAAATATTAGAGCAAAGATTGAAACAACACTTGTTGATTAATACCAACTTAAAAAATCAAAATTTGTGAGAAACCAAAAGGACACATAAACTTTGACTTCTATATTGAACTACAGTGAGCAAAAGGGTTAAAGAAAAATTACCTCTTTCTCCTTTGATAGTGCTTCTTCTGTATTGTGATTTTTCACCAGAAAAAAAAAATGGATCAGAAAGAATTTTTTTAAAAAAAAACAGGATCTGGGTCTGATCCAGAAAGACACCGAAATATGATTATGGAACAACCTTAACAATCGAATTTTGGAGGAAAAAATGGGTACAGAGAAAGTGAGAAAAGGGAAAAGATTTATTTTTATATAATAATAAATATTTAGAGTTACAAAGGAAAAGAATTTTTGAGAATGAAGGAAGTTGGTCTTGCAGGAAAGAGAAAATTGAGCTACACCATTTTTTTTTTGAAGGAGAGAGAGAGAGAGAGAGAGTAAAGTGATATGGCAAAAGCAATCTCTCTCTCCGGCTGAACTTGTATTTTTATTTTATTTTTTAACTGGTTGAAATTTTGGAATATTTTTAATAACCAAAAAATAATGGATTTAAAAAATAAATCAAATACCCGATATTTAAAATTAAACATTAAATATCTTTTTTCTTAAATATCAATTGAGTCAGATACAAATATGGTAAATATGGTAATTGATATGTATATTCTATTTTTAATATTTTAATTTTAGAATACTCTATTTAAAAAAATAAAAATATAATATTATTTTATTTTTTGTGTCAGTTGTTCATCGGGATGCGATCTTGTAGAACGAAAAAGTAAGATAATATCGTATTTTTTATTTAAAAATAAGGTATTTTAAGATTAAAATATTAAAAATAAGATATACATATCAATTACTCTACAAATGTAGTACTAAAATTAATTACTCGAAATTTTTCTTCAAATTTATTTGGTTTTAATTTGATTTCACGTATTTTTAATTATAAGAATAATTTAAATCAATTTTTAATTAGATATAATTGTTATGAGGCAAATCAAATAGTAATACAAAATATGACTTCTAAATTAAAAATATAAATTTAAAAATAAAATATAATTAAAATATAGAAATAATGAAATTAAAAGTTTGAAAATTTAGAAAATTACATTTTGAAATCACTTTGAAAATCATATTAAATTGGTTATCTCGTCAAATAATAAAAACAAATTTTTAATTTAATTCTTGATTTTACTTCTATATTGATATTGAAACTTTAAACTTTTAGTTTTAGATTTTTATTTTCTTGGGAGCTTGCTCCCTCTTTCCCATAAAAAGAAAAAGAATAAATTGCATTTCCTAGATACAACTTGTCTTTTTTGAAATATTTAATGAAAATACATTAAGTTTGACTTTTAATGACTGTTTTATCTATTATTTATCTTTTATTTTACCAACTCTTGTGTGGTTAATTTTGGCATCCTTCGTCAAAATATAATATTAATTGCATAAATAATCTTTTAAGCATAAAAAAAAAAAATAAAAAAAAATCCATGTAACGTTAGAATAGGACAATCACCTTGAGACCACCACTGATCTAAACTGACAAATTCCTAGAATATAATAAATAAATTCTTTTTCTGATGGAATATAAATAAATAAAAAGATAAAAGATACATCTTTTAAATCATCATTAGCATGATAATCCATACCCTATCCACCAACCTCAAAAAAATAGTTACAATTGGATTTAATGTGATAAACTCGTGAATCTCCTGATTCTTCTTATTTTCAACAACGTTTGAATTTGTCGGATTAACTACTAAAGTAAATGTTTTTCCATCCACATCATCTTCATGAGTATTGTTCTCCTTTGAATCATCAATTCCATTATTTTCATTATCCCTTCCAAAAACTTTAGCAAGCATATTAGATATATCAGTAAGGCTATGTTAACCAAATTCCTCCACGGCTTTAGTTGTTTTAGGAATATACATATTTGAACCATTTTCTCATTTTATTTAGCCATTTGAGCAAGCTTTTGCTTCTTATTATTACATATGCTATCCTCAAAAGAATAACTAATCATTTGACTTGACATGACCAACAAAATAATAGAATTTTTCTCATATTCAACTTCAACATAAAAAGCAAAGTCGCTTTTTTTAACAAAAACATATTTATATAATTAAATAAATATTAAAATAATATTAAAATATTAAATAATTTTTTTTTCTATCCCACAATATTTATTGTAGTTGACCACTTCATACATATTAAGAAAATATTAAGAAAATATGATAAGTAAAAGAAAGAGAATAATAATTTTACTAAATTAATATTTTTAATTGTTGATTAATTTTTATTATCATAAGTATAAAGTGAATAATAATAATTTCGGAGTACTGTAGATAATATTAATTAAAGGTATTAATGATAAAAAAAATAATTAATGTTACGTTGAAAATCAAAAATAATAATTTTTTGGCACAATTTATATTGTAAATGTGAGAATTATTATAGAACCGAGAGGAAGTAGTACTTAATTAATTAAAATTGGTAAAAACAATGCATAAAAATCACAAAGATTGAATAGTTGTTAGTATGGTTTTTCTTGAAGAAATTAAAAAATGCTCTGTAGAATAATGTAAAGTGTTGCTGATATCACTTTTCTGTTTCTAACTTAGCTTTTTAAAAGAAAAAACAATTATCATCCAAGTAAAGGAGTTGGTAATTTTTAGAGTAATAAAGGTACATGTGAGTTGAATTTGGGACATAACTGTATACTTTGAACTTTGAACTCATGTTATTGTGAGATGTGAATTGTGACTTGTATGTTTACTACCACTTCATTTATCTTTGAACTTTTATTTTGACTCAATTTGTCTTTGAACTATGCTAATTTAAATTTTGGCTTTTTAAAATTAAAATTAAAAAATTAAAATTTTGGCTTTTTAAAAATAAAATAAAAAAATTAAAATTTTGGCACATTAAAAAATGAAAAATTTAGATTAACCACCCTTAGTTGATTAAATTAATTAAAAAAGACCTAAATTGATTGACGCCTTCAATTTTAAGAAGTAACTTATGGTTTTATAAATTAAATGAGAGAAACCAAATTATGTGATCCCTGTAATTTCAATAACTAAAATTGTGAATTGTTCTAATTTAAATCAATAATCTGTCTGACAGCAACCATATGTGGTCACTCGGTGGTGGGCCCCATTGTGGCTATGATGAATATCGAAAAATGACTCAAAGTCTTTACTCAAATTGCAAGAGAAGCGATTGGCTTAAGAATAATTTTGGATAATAATTCATATTCAATGATAATGATATATTTTTTTAGTACAAATGGTAATGATATTTTAGTATTCTAAAACTAGTCAAAATTCCATAGACACGCAGTCTATTAGTAAATTAATTACCTCATAAATGTATGTTATATAGAGGTGTTAAGGCAAATCAGTGACTCGTTAGAATTAGTTATTGGTTAAAAATTGGGTATAAATAACTGAAGATAAAGATATAATTGACAAACAAAATAGTAGTATGAAAACAAAATAACTGAGTTGCTCCATGTCAAAAGTAACTCAAACTGTAAAATTATTTGTCCATCTCTTTACCCTGCCATATCAACTTAATAGAGACAGTCTAATCGCAATTTTTGGTTATGCCAAATAAACAAATAATGGAGTCATAAAATCAAAGAATCATATTTCCACTAATCAGTCCATGTGCACAAAGTACTGGAAATCAGCCAAACCATATTCTGAAAAGGAACAATGTATGTCACTGCACAATACAAGAAAATAAAGTGAGTTTTCATTTCTATATATGCCAAGATACATGACTCCGAAACGTGAGGGAGTTAAAATTCATATGATTGCCGTGTCATAAAACGTGAGGGAGTTAAAATCCCAGCAAAAGAATAGCATTCCACTGCATCAATCATGCCATTTCATCAATTAAGTCGTTCAGAGGTTGCCCAGAAAAGTTTCAATGGTCTATCAATGCCGATTCAGTCTCTGAGAGAGGGGCTGCAACAACAAAATTCCCAATTCGTCAATTAACCAACATGAAAGAAGTCATAAACAGTTGCTAACAATTACTCGCTCCGTCTCATATTATATCTCATTTGGAATATTTATTTGTCCAAATTATGTCATTTTGTAATATACTAGTACCAATTCAGCATTTATTACTTTTTTTCAATGCTACCCCGTCTCATATTATATCTCATTTGGAATATTTATTTCTCCAAGTTATGTCATTTTGTAATATACTAGTACCAATTCAGCATTTATTACTTTTTTCAATGCTACCAGGTAGACAAATAATAAATGAAATAAAAGGATATTTTAGTCTTAACATATTATTTTGTAGTAAAAATTGGTATAAGTAACCATTTTCTTAAGAAGTGTACACATTCCATAAGAGACAGTTGGAGTATTCAGGAAGCACAACTCCATGTTCCTCTGGATTCCACTCCCTCCCAAACCCGGAAATGAAAAGTCCAATAATTACCACTAGATTTTTAAAAATTTAGAATATACATATAAACCCTTAATTACAGAGTAAATAAAATCCTCAAGTTGATCCTTGAAATTGTAGAATTGTATCATTCTAATCTGTCACATTATCGATATTCCAAAGTGATCCTTAAAATAGCAAATTTTTAATTGAATTCATCCCTCCATTGGTATTTAAAGAGAGGAGAATAATACTAAGTTGCTAATAATGGATAAAAAAACTGGTTGAATAATGTGAAGGATGCATTTGAAAACAGATTTAGACAGAAGGACAAACTTGATTAATATTTTGCAATTATAGGGACAATTTTGGAATATTATTGATACAGCCCTACAATTTCAAGAACCGCTTTGAGTATTCATTCCAGAGTATTTACTCCAGAACTAAATTTCAAACAAGCAAGACATTTTAAAATCATTGGGTGATTAGAACAACCGAAAGATAAACTCTTGAAACAAAAACAGGTTTGAAAACTCAACATACCCAGCAAGTCTTCAAATGGATCACTCAAATTGTACGAGTCCATTAGCAGAGGTGGTGAGAAGACTTCTTGTGCATCCTCAAAGTCGAAAGTCGACCGCTGTGCATCAAATGTATCATTTGAACCAGTAAACGAGAGAAACCCATTTATATCTGGATCCAAATGAGAAAATCCAGTCTCTGAAAGAGGGACAAAGAAGTGCTCAGAACTTCCATCAGAATGACTATCCCGAGATGACTCCGAATTGCACGACTGCAATGACAATGCTGCTTCTCTTACGGACCTCTTCAAATTTTGGATAAAGGAACTGTCGATACCTGCAAAATAGAGCCACTATGTTTCTATTAACATACTGACAATGAAATTCCCTCAAAAGAGCCATAAGCTCCAATATAATGAAACATGTCAAAGATGAATAATCAGTTCTCCTAAAATCTTGAGCTAATATGAGCATGATATATGGTTTAAAATCTTAGTGTAACATCCCGGCCCCTCTTGACCGGCATGTTATTCATGATCTTGTTGCTCCCCCCTTTCCCCCCGTTAGAAATTAGCAAGTTTTTGTCTGTGGAAATCAAACCCAGTACCTAGAAGATAAGTACCACTGTTCATTCATTCCCACTACCAATTGAACGTTGGTAGTGAGAATGAATGAATACTTATCCTCTAGGTACTGGGTTCGATTCCCACGGGAGCCAAAGACTCACTAATTTCTAACCGGGGGAAAGGGAGGAGCGAATAGATCGTGAATAACAGTGCCGGTCAGAGGGGCTGGGCTGTTACACTTAGCATACTTCCTCATGCAAAAGTACTTTCAGCTTAGAATGGCCTGTACACAAGCCCACTTCAGTTTGTGCTGAAATTTAATTGAATTATGAAAAATGGGGATTGAGGAGGGGCAAGGATCAAACTCCTAATCTCTTGTGGATAGAGGCTTTGATACCATTTCACGGACCAATTCTGCTAAAAGCATAAGCTATATGATATAGGCACAAGGATGGTTTTTTATCCCCAATTTTGTAAACCATAATCAAGTTCAACTGTCATGGAACCATTTCTTCGTGCCATCGAAGAGCAACGAGTTTTCTATAAAGCTCGGTACAATTATGAACAATGCATATAATTTTAAATTTCAAGTTGTCTTCTTTCATTCTCTTTGATTTGTGCTTTTTTCAGCAATGATTTATAGTCACCAATTAAGTTTTCCTTTTCTTATCATAGATAGCTTTGGTGATAACCATAAAAAGCACATCCAGTGACTTAATTATTGGACCATTTGATATATGTTTAATGTATTTGTTGTTTACTATGTTTTTGTTGCAGTGATTTTCACTAGAAGCTCCAATGTCAAATAGCTACCTATGAGTGATGAGTCTGATGACAATAAGCCTTATTCTAACAATAGTCAACCTCTTACTGCAATGGTTAAACCCATAGCCTGTGGTAGAAAAGGATTATTGTTGTGTATTAAGGTTCCAGGATTAACATTGTTTTAAAATGGATGGTTTTGTCATGGGTTTTATTGTTTTTTTAAGATGGATTTTTAAATTTGATGGTTTTATCATGGGTTTTATTTTAGATTTGAGTATATTTTTCTCTCCTTGCCCAGCTACCCTCAATATTCTTACTAAATGTTTGAGAGCATGGACTTAGGTAGTTGTTAATTTCAACAATATTGAACATTCAAACATTGCACAAGTGCAGACACTTCTTTTTCCATAACAAACCTCTTTCGTAATGCAGTACGACTATATTCTTGAACAAAGGTTTATTTGACTGCCAAGTTTGTGTATAATTTTTTACAATTCAAACCTTGTTGACATGCAAGGGATATAATTTTTTATATTCTATAAATCAATGTCGGTGGTGAACTGGTTGGAGCAACAAATACAATGATAAGTTGTACTGTCTATGCTATTGACAGTAGGAATGGACTGGGTGTGGTGAGGGTTGTCTTCAGTGAAAATGTATCAGTCTCTGACTGAGACTGAGGTGTGGAGGATTACTCATTAAATCAACAGGCGGTGCTTTGTTTTTGGGACAGGCAGGCTAAAATTGGTGGTTTGTTTGCTGAATTAGTGGTGGGTTGAAGAATGGTGAAGCAAAGGAGCGCGTGTCCTGGTCTAATGGTGTTCTGAATAATACAATTTTAGATTGAATAATTATGCATTTAACTCATGCAAAAATTTCACCCGTACTAAATACTAGTTATGAAGACATAACGCACCTTCTGAACTTGCTACTCCGTTATTTGAAGGAGCATCCAAAGATTCCCTATCAGAAAGGTTCTCTGTTTGGCTGGTTTGATAAGCATTACCGTGCCGCCTTTGCACATTTCCAGCTTTTCCAGAAGATGGGGTCATGCTAAATAACTGAGGAAGTTTTAAAGTGGAGGGAGTAACAGAAACCTTGTCAAGCTGAACATTAGACATTCTTGAAGCCAACTCACCAACATCATCAGTGCTACTTTCCTGAATAATAGTAAAAATTGATAATAAAAAATAGGGCTAAGATCAGATCTTGTTTTGTGAAAGCATCAAAGAAGCAATAGTTTTGCAATAATAAAATAGTAGATTACCATCCTCCCACTACTCTGTGCTTGGATAGTTGATACTGACTGGCTATGATGTCTGCTCAATGGATTTGGAGTTAGATTAGAGGCCAAGCAGTTAACCTTTTCTGTACACTCTGATATGGATTTCTGTATTGTTGGGGCTACGTCTTTGAGTTGGTTAATAAGCACCTGCAAATGAATAATGCAACAATGTGAAATTCCTACAAGGGAATCTTTCTAATATATGAGCAGTAACTACAGGTCAACATTGTATAAGATACTAAACCCCTACTGTGAAAAGAGGAAAGCCATAGAGCAAAGACACATTCATTGATATTTATCAGTAGAACCAGCTGATAATTGACTAAACCAATGTAACTCCACCATAGCACAAGATTTTACTTCTTTCTATATTTCTCATTGGACAAAGCCGACTGGTATTTGATAAGCATCCAAGCACTTGTACTCTCTCTTAAAAGATACCAAGGGGGAAACGGAGCCATGGTTCTTAAATGTGTGTGTCAACTTGTGAGTTCGCATGATCTCGCGCATTTTTCATCTAGCAAGTAGCAACATGGTGGCGTGGTTCAGAAATTGGTGGAAGAAGCGGCACAGCGAGGAAACATGCAAGATCGTAGGAACAGTGATTTTAGTCTCCGTCGAAAATGGGGGTTTTAGACCCGACTTGACCCAGTTTGTTTCCCTTACCCACTTGACCCGAATGTGATTGCTCTAGAAACCCAACACTGAAGTGAAGCAGCTGAACATGAAAGGTAACATTTTGGGACTATGCGTTTTGAATACATCAACTAATTCCCAACTTGGGGAATTTCTCCTTTACAGGGTCAGTGTTTCTTCTTTACTGCTCTGTATCTCATATCCTTTCACATGATCCCTTCTATAAATCATTTGCTCCTCTTCACATCTTATCTCTGCACTGTAATTTATAATTTGTATTTTTGTGGGATCTTACAATCCGTGTTACGATCTCACGATTTATGATTTTTCCTATAACTTTATGTATATACAAGTTCCAAAAAGATCAATTAACTAAATAGTGTCAAAAATCATTAAGAACATTATTTCTCCATTCAACAAAAACAGCCGGTTCAATAAAGTATGGTAGAGGTCGTCTAAAAACTTTAGCAAACGCACACGAAAAATAGAAAATGAAGCTGCCTTTAGAAGCATTTCAACTTTGATTGGATTTTGCATATTTTAAAACATGTTTAACTTTTAATGCATCACCTGGAAGCTAGCCAAGTGTTGTTGATGCTCTGCAAGGGTTGCTGCTAAAGACTCGGCATGGCCACTTGAACCTCCTTCCTGTGCACTGCGCAATATATCTGGACCCTCTCCATCATTTGCTTTTGCCTACAGATGGTTAAAAGTTTCAATATGTAATAAATAAGAGTGAACGGTGTAATCATTTACAACTCTTGTGACTCTCAACTGAACATAACTGCATCAATAAATCAAATTGCCAAGTTTTTGGTGCAATACAGGTTGGATTATCTTATTTTTCAAGATTTAGAACTATAAACAACAAGCCTCAATTATACAGTTATACAATTATACAATCTTAAACAAACATAATAACAATATTGACATAAAATTATTTATTAACCAGTCATCATATGTTTAAGAAAGAGAACTTTATCATGATTTTATAGTTACATAATTATCCCAGGTCTTTCTTGCAGAAATACAACCTTGACAAAAGTAAAATGTTAGCTAATAATATAAAGATGAGTGCATGCTCAAGGTTTGACAAAAGCCACCATATTTGAAAGATTATAACAAAAGAAGTTTGGATTTTTATCCCACAAAACAAATCAAGCTCAATGCTAAAACATTGGGGATTAATAGGGTGGTTTTACTGATTTTCTACTTCATTCAATTCAACACAGACCACCCCGAAATCATTTAAGATACAGAATCCGGATTCGGTTTCAAAGTTCCCAAATCCAAATTTGATTTTGGCCTTATCAAGCTTGACAAACCATGCTTAAGGCACAACTCAGCTCAGTTTTTAAAATTATCGCGAAAAATGACTGAATAGTGTGGCATGTGAAGATTGTGGGATGTTTACCTACAGTTAACCAAATATCTGAATGAGGAAATTGATTCAAAAAGTTATGGGTTCATTTTTAAATAAATTTGATATTGTTTCAAAAATTAACATCTTCATAAAGGTGGCAGCACACAATCCAACATGCTGTCTTGGCAGTTTCCAAGTTCTGCCATTCGCAATTGGCGGCTATAAACCATAAGGCATAAACAACAATGAAAGAAAGGAGCCACAAGACCAGTTTCCACCATTTTAAAGGAAAGTTTGTAAATAGCATACCAGATGGAGTGATTGTTTGTGGATACGTTGCAAAGCATGTGTCCATCTTCGTATAACTTCTGCTACGTCAACAGTTTGGTGGACTCTTCCATTTCTGTCATCAACTCTTGCCGATGTCTCATTGCTAAACTGAGATCCATCAATCTCCTCATTGTTGTCCAGTTGCATTGAAGGAAAATCCCCAGACTGACCAGATATTACATCTGAATAAGGAGCCTGGGAACTCTGGTCCATTGCTGCAAGCAGAGATGATCCAGAGATTCGGTACCTGAAATTTATGTACAAAAATGTTAGCCGGAACATTTGATCTACAGGTATTGGAATGGCAAGGTAAGCTGCATCCTACATTACCTATGTTCCCGGTGAGCTATCAAGTCTTCAATAGGGCCCGATGCAAGAACTTCGTGTTGACCTGTACATTAATATTGAAAAAACTTAAATATCGCTACTAGCCAGCCTTTCTTAATATAATAATTTTAAAGAGATAAAATAAAAGAACAGGCCATGATTGTAGGTGGTGGGCAGACAAAGTGTTGAACCTTAATATCTTAAATTGAGAGGATGACCATACCAATGTTTTGTCATAGGCACTTTCTAGGTACAAAAATATAATGAGAATTAAAGAATTAATAAAGTCAAAATTGACTTCGAAAACCAGCACTTATGCAGAGCTAAACACAGAAAAATGGCATGTGCAGCTTAAAGTACAATGACAAGAGAGAAAAATATTATTATTAGTCAATTAATTAATGAAGAATGCAATTATAAAAATAAATCTCAACCTCAGAAACTTATAATTAATTAGCTTCCCAATTCCCATACTTGATGAATCAAATCAAACTTAAAACAATATACTAGAATTACGTGGTTCACTAGACAAATGCAAAGGGGAACTAAAACATTAATTTTTGCACTTACTTTTACGAGCTAATAAAGACTCCCATAGACGAGTAGCCTTTGAAACTAAATGGGAATTCTGACTCGAACTGGATACGAGATCATCCCAGAGTTCTCCTTCCAATTTGACTTTATTCCTCATGTCGTGCAGTTTTTCCAGCTCTTGTTGCAAATAAGCCTGAATTCAGGTTTTTCAATAAAATAAACGCTTAAAAGAAAGATGCATAAGGAATGTTCAATATTCTTGATGAGGAGAGGGAATATGTACTGTATCTAAAATAAATACAGTAAATAAACTTCAGCTACTGATGCACCTCTTCAGCACATAAGCCACGAAATTCAGCAGTCATTTCATGAGCCAAATTAGACCACATAGCCTGCCGTTGCACAGCCATTTCTGCATTTTTTAAAAATGTCCTTCTTTCAAGGGCTATTCTTGCCTGTAAAAGACCAAAGACTCAACTGAGTTACTTAAGACAAAGTAGCTTATCCACATAAGAACATGAAAGAAAAATCAATAATGAAAAAATAAATAAAAATATATTTATGATCATGATGAGTAATATGATAATGAATTGCTGAGGAAATGGTCAAAGTAAAAGAGGTATTGATACTTTTGCACCAAATCAAAGGTCTTAGAAACAACTACTCCCTCTTTCTCATATTAAGTGACTTGTTTTCAATATTTTGTTGTCTCAAATTATTTGTCATTCTATAACGAAAGAGTATTAATTACATTTTTCCAATAACATCCATATTTACTTGCATCTCAACTACACTGCATTAATGAGTCACTCCACCTAACCCCTATTACAAGGACATTTTAGTAAAAAAGGAATTATTTTACTTTGTAAATGAGGACAATTAATAATTTTCCTAAGGCTTGTGCATTACCATAAACAACACTTAATATAAGATGGAGGAAGTAGACTAAATAGACAACTCTCTTGTGTAAAAACAAAAAATTCAGACTGACAATTTTTTCATTCCGTGGAAAACACGCCAAACCAAACTCCTCATAAGTATTTCAATTATTACAATGACACATGAAAATAATGATAGTCAATTCATCCTTTTCTAATGTTTTATGGATTATCACTAATACCTTTGTAACTGGAAGTAGAGTAGCTGCATGTGAGAATGCTACATCAGTCAATGGCATGGGCAGTGGGTTAGATGCTATGTCGGAAGTAAATGTCCGTCGATGAACCTCTCGTAAAGCATGCAAAGAAAGTTGCCACAAAAGCTCAACAAACCTACACCAATATGTACATTCAAATAATTTTAGAGGCTTTAACAGAATCCAGACATCAAGCTTCTGTAACCAGCTAACCACATGAGATTACCTCATCCAATTCAAATATAACAACAATGATAGAAGCCTTTTCCCACGGTGGGTCAACTCCTCTTTGGAAAAACCATTTAGATCTAAGTCATTTCTAATGGTTTCACTTAACGTTTTTCTCAGTCTCTCCTCAAATAACCAGACTATCATCCACCTAACGAATACATCTTACTCTATTGGCATTTGCCTCACATGATTAACTACTTCACCCAAAATTCTACCATATTTTCCTAGATAGGGTCCATCCTTACCTTGTATATTCACTCTCAATCCTATCTTGTTCTATATGTCCACAAATCTACCAAAATATTCCCATGAATACAACACTTAGCTTCTCCTCTTTTGAATTCTTTTACCACCCAATATACATTATCATAAAATATCACAAGAAAAATATTCTTATTTTCTGATTTCTAGGAGGTAAAGTTCCAGTTACTCAGTACACCCATCTTCCAAGTAGTTTGCCCCCAGGGCAGAAGTTCTATAATCTATTCAGTACTAACTATCACGAATTTCACCGACTACTCAATATCTGTTCAGTAACTACAGAAGCACTTCAATCCTTTCGACCAACAACTCACATATCTACCTATATACTACTACTGAGGCATAAAATAGTTTAATGGAGATGCATTGTCAATGTATATTAATTTTACACTGGCATCCTAATGAAAACTCATCATATATTGTCACATAAGTCCACTTTTTTACCACATTTTAAAAATTAACTCAATCACTAGATTCTCATTAAACATCAGTTTAAAAGTTGATTTCCCCTATTTCCCTGAAATTTTGTACACGCAAGAGGGACAAAACATTCAACTACAAAACAAGCACAGATAACAGATCAACTTAAGGCCTCTTGTTACAACTTTTTTTGTAAAAAATCATTTTTGAAAGTTTTTTTATGTTTGTTACAGCATTTCAGACTCTAAATATAATTTAAAAACAGTGTCAAACGAGAGAAGTAATTTTTAGTAGCTTCACAAAAAAAAAAAACTCATTTTTTATAACTGATTTTTAAAAAATAAATTATTTTCACTACAACATAAAAACACAAAACAGCTTTCGCTTTTCTTAAAAATCTCTAAAAAACAATCAATAAATTATTAAAAACCAAAATCAATGTTTTACAAACTCTAACAAACGTTAACCTTCTACCACTAACAATTACATTAAATTAGAATACCATTACCAACCTAGGTCCACAACAAGTAGCAAGCGAAGAAACTCTGGAATTGCTTCTGGGAAGTGCTCCCTGAGACTCAAGCTCACTAATAATCCCTTGCACAACCTACCAAACACATTCCATCACCTCACACCGTTCAAAAAATCATTCCACCAAGTTCATTCAAATTCGAACTCAAATTCAATTTCAAATTAAATATAAATATATACAAATCCATACCTTACGAAAGTCACGCGATTGTGCAGAATCAAAAATCGGCCAAACCTTATCAAAATCCTGAAAGATCGAGAACAAAAACAAAAAGTTAAAGTTACAGATCATAGAATAAACGAAATATCAAAATCCTGAATAGTGAGATATAGTACTTTTGAAGATTGAATTGGTCCTCTAAGAGAAGAGAGAATGAAATAGAGAAGCTGTTCTCCTAATTTAGGGTTTGAATGACGAAATGCTCCAACACGAGGAGTTGAATTCGATGATCCAACTCCAATAATCGATGGATCCAAACCTAATAGCAAACAGTTTGTGTACATTGCACTTTCTAGCTCGATTTCTCTCTCTTTCTCTCTGTCCATCGTCATTCCCCTCTCCCTCTTTCTCTCTCTTCTTCTTCTTCTTCTTCTTCTTCTTCTTCTTCTTCTTCTTCTTTGTTCTCTCTCTCTCTGCGTTTCGTTTCGTTCGGTTCGGTTCTTTCTTTCTCTGATCCTCTTTGCTCTGTTATGTGAGATGCAACTGTGTTGTGTTTTCTTTTTTATTTTTCAATTTGAAATCCGTTTCTTACCTGTTAATTTTCAAAAATAATCAATTTTATTTTATTTTCATGTCAAAAATATATTTTTTTAAAATTTTCATTTATTCTTCTACCGGTTCAGAAATTACATTACAATTTAAAAATTACTTAAATGAAACATTGTTTTGATTATCTTTAATGATAATTATTCCTTATAATTAGTATTTTTTATTAAATGTTTTTATTATCATGTACAAACAAAAAACAAGTTCCGATTAATTCTTTATATTCTACTTCGAAATTGCGAAACGACACCGTAATTTGAAAAGGGGAGGGGTGATTTTTGAATTTGGAGGCTAGTGGGTGTAGTAGTAACTAACACTGTATTTTGGGAAAAAGCAGAGTTTGCCGATCGTTGCCGGCACGACTTGTTGTCGTTTTGCTTAGAATTTTCTTATGAGTAAATAAACATACTACCTTAATTAAAATTGTGTCACAGTATATCAATTTAATCCTTCATTTACAAAAAAAGTTTTAATGAGGTGCAACTATATTTACATAATTGTGTAATTATAGTTATTTAATATATTATATTATATAATTTTTAATTAAATATATTAATATTTTATTTGGTGACTTGACGAGTTATTATTAATTCACAACACATAATACATCTTTATTAAATCATTTGTAAAATAATAATTTAGTTTTATTGATAAAAATATATCAATAAATTTAGTTTTTTTTATTCATAATTTAATTTTAAAGATTTTATGTATATTTTAATGCAATTAAAGACTAATTAAATCGATGTATATGTTTTATTTTATTTTTTATAATAACATATGTGTTTTTATTGATTGTAATGATATTCGTTAGATAAATATTTTGCATGAATATTAAAATAATTGCATAAAAATAATAATATTGATTGGTATTTTTTAATTTAGGAAACTAAAAATTCATTAAGAGTAGTTTTTAGTTTTAAAAGTTAATTTAAAACAAAAGCTTCTTTGGATACCATATAATTAAATTGATTTTTTATTTAAATTAAAAACAGTTTTTTCATAAAACTCAAAACAAAACAAAAAGTAAATTAATAATTCTTATTTTTATTTCAAAATTAACATCATACCGTCAATTTAGACATAAACACTACACAAACATCTATTATCATCGTCGACCGTCATCACCATCACCATCGACTACACAGCTCTAACCACTTGCCACCACCTCATTTTACCTTTATAGTCACTAGGGTTGAGCATTTGTCGAGTATGGGTGTGTTCAAGTCCAATTTTTTCAAGCCATCCAAAATCAAGCCTACAATTTACATGTTCAATTTCAGCTAGTTTTTGCATTGATTTAGGTGGGTTTCATTTAATGTGGATTTGTTGATCATGCAAGTGAGGTGGTTCAGATGATGGACTTTTAATTTCTTATTGGGGTGTTAATTTTCTTTGACTTTTGTTCATTTATTTTTCAAAAATAATTTCTTAAGCAAAAAACATATTGAACTTTTAATGTTTTTGTAAATACTTTAGTAAGTTTTTATCAATAACTCTTTTATCATACAAGAGATATGATGACTAAATGAGACCGAGAGACTCATCCTAAAAATTTTGAGATTTTGTATCTAGAGTTTTTAAGTGAAACAGTCGGATTTGGGTAACTGTGTGTCTATTTTTCTTCATCTGCATTCGACCATTCAAACCTGAACATACTCACTTTTGCAAACTCGTGTAACTCATGACCCGTTATAACCCTTCTTGTGTATCAAATTGGACTATTCAGGTGGCTCGAGTTCGGTTGGATCAGTTGGTTACGCTAATAGTCACTTTCTACAACTGATTACCACTATGATAACATATGGCTAAATATTATCCTCATTGTCACTTCCTTTTTGCAAATATAGGTCACAACTTTTGTTTCATTTGGATAATTGCCATCAAGTCTTCTTAACATATGGGAGGACAATTGGATTCCTTCCTAAAATGATATAACAATGTCAAATGAGAATCCAAACACCATTATCTTTTATTTGGCAAATTAAAGTGACAAAACAAGCGGAGTTAGAGAAATGATGTGATTGTCAATTACATCGTTTAAAATGATTTTGGTAATATTTTTGGAATTTATATCACTAATATGCATAGTGATAACCCTTTTTAATGGTGTTATGATAAAAATAGTTGTCAATCGGTCAAATAGAAATGCAATAAAACTCTAGATTGATTTTTTTTTTTTAATTGAAAAAGCCAATAAAATATGTTAAAAATGCAAAATACAAGGATTGCTTCGCAAACAGACCAAAAGAAGTCGATATCACATCAAAAAGACCAATCTAAACGCAACTTGAAGTCAATCCCCGCATAAAATCAAAGCAATTACTCAAATTACTCCACAAACTCCAAATCACCAAGATGAGTTGTCTATCGCTAATTTAAAATACATTGAAAATCACTATTATTGCTCTTCAACCACCACCATTATAAAATATTCACTTGGTTGAACAATTGAATCTTGAAATTTGCTTATTTGTAAAAACCATACCATTTCGTGTTTTTTAGATGGTCCAAATGAGAACTAACTTATCCTTAATCCATTTGACATCTGTAAACAATCCACAAAAATATTGAGTGTTTGACAAAAATGTCACACAAGTAATGCTCAACCACCTAAACATTAGGATCCATAAGCCATAATCAGACAAATTATCTTTTGTTGGTAGACAAACAATAAGCCTCTTTCAGCAAAGAAATATCTCCAACAGCTCAACCCGATGACCGCCTATATAATTTGTGAATCTGCATAGAAAAATTAGCCAATATAGAGATACAATCCCTCAACAACTCATCTTCCCATTGGAAAAGATTATGCTCCACGTCCAACTCCCTCACCACCATCCACAACTTCAATCGTAAACATATATCATACACTCATAAATTTTTATTCACAATTGAATTAAATAATTTACCATACTTAACACGATCTATCCATTCACCATTGATATTTTCATAATGATGTCATGTCCATATCTACTGTCAGAAACAAATGACTCATGGACCAATTTATTGATTCCCTATCCCCATTTTATACCGACTAAATATCTTTCGACCATAAAGACTCTCCGATTCTCGTTCTCACCACATTCTTTAACCCCTACATGTACTCGAAACAACTTAAAACCACACACTCTCTTTCTCTATATTTAACCGCCAACACCATTTATATAATTAAGAAAAATTATACTCACAAAAATCTCTTACATCCTAACCTCTTATTCACGAAATTGACCCACCAAAATTTCAATTTAGCTCTCTTTATATAGTGTATGAATTTTAATGTATAATTTATTTTACATATATATATATCTAAACTAAAAGATTTTGTGATGATACATATCAAGATTTTGTATGATCTGACTAAATAAAAAGATTTTTTATGATCTTGAATTAAAGAAAAAAGATTTTTTACGATATTAGATATTAGAGCCAAAATATATATAAATAAATTAGACTTACGAAAATTGGACTCTCACTTTCGATCCTTCCTTAATCGATCTCATTTCTTTCTCTATGGTAGTCGATCCTTCATACACATCAAAAAGGAGAAGAGTCATCAACGATCGTTATTCTATGGTAACCCTAAAAATATCCCCTTTTTCCATTTGAGGGTTTTTCAATCTACAGATGATTATTTTCATGATTTTTTCACAATTTTGTTGAATTTTTGTTTATTTGTGAATCGGCACTGATATGTGTTGAATGAATAATAGGAATTTTAGATTAAATTTTGAAATAACAAAAATGGAATGAATTATTTGGGCGATTGATTTTTGTGTAACACGAAGAGTGTGATAAAGGGTAGTTGAAAAGATGAATTAGTTTTTGGTTCTTGAGTTTACAAGTTTTGATTTTGAGTTGCTTTTTGTTAAAAAATGGGTAATTGCTTTGTGCAACAAGAAGGGTGTGAAAAAGTGTAGTAGTAAAGATGAGTTAGTTGGTTCTTGAGTTAATAAGTTTTGATTTTGAGTTGCTTTTTGTTAATGTGTTAAAAAGAGGGTAATTTATTTCTGTAATGATACAGGGTAATTGATATTTGCAACAAGAAGAGTGTGAAAAAGTGTAGTAGAAAAGATGAATGAGTTGGTTCTTGAGTTAACTAGTTTTAATTTTCAAGAATTAGGGTAAGATGAACTAGTTTTTGTTAATGTGCTACAAAAAGGGTAATTGATATGTGTAATGAAATAGGGTAATTGATGTGTGAAATTAGTTGAGTGAAAAAAGTGTAATGAGTTGGTTCTTGAGTTAACAAGTTTTAATCTTGTGTGGTGGTTTTCTTGATTTGTTTTTCTTGTTCTTTTTAACTTTGCTATCCAAAAAGATTGTACAGAAAAACTTAGCCTTTTTGTAAATGTGATTGAAGTAAAGGGTCAAATAAAACCAAACTATACTATACTATACCAATGGGGTTTATAGGTGTGTGGATCGGAAAACATTGATTATGAAGAATTCACTTTCAAGTTTCACCACTTGATTTTATTGATAAATTTATTCATTACAACACTTAGCTATTTTCTGATGACTTGAAATTCTTTTGTAAGGAATATATGTATACATTAGGTTATATGTTATTCATTCTGTTTCTTTCTCTATGTCCTTTGCATTATCTATTTTCATTCATATCTCTTAGCTGATGAGTCATTCTGCACTAAAATTTAATAGACGGGTTTGGTCAGATGACTTTTGTTAATAAACAAGGATAATTGTACAAGTGTAGAGTTGAATAGCTGTTATATTTCGTCATTTGCGAAGCATCATATCATAGCACTATTCCACTTCCAATGCTATTTTCTCTAGTTGAAACTTGAAATTTACTTCCCTTCATCCCTTGCACTTTGCACTTACATTAATACTATTTATTTTAGTTAAGCATCAGCATGGCTTCTAATTTATTCTCCCGAGTTTCTGTTTGTTCTTTGACTGTTCATGTTTTATTGGCAACAGGAAACAATTGCGAAGATGCATGAACAATTTGGACGAGAGATTCGTGTTTTTGAAACATTATCACTTTCTTCATCACTAAATGCTGCAACTAACAAAGGTACTAGCAAGTTAGCTCTGACGATCTTTAGGCCCTTTGATAAATGTGCAATTAGAATTTCAGGTGTCAATGTTTCTCTTGGTATATAATAATCTATCTACTATACACTGATTAAGCTTATATTTCTTGTTGGTATTTGGAAAGAAGAGGAGACTGATGAGTTCTACGAGTTTACTGCTGAAGATTATTACAAAATTTTGGCTACTAAAAAGCCAGGTAAGATTGATCCTAATGTTTATGTTCTTTTTTTTTCATATAACTTAGCCTAAGATATACGATCAATTATACAGATATTGACAACTTGAATAAATTAACCATTAATAATAACCATTTACTTTTCCAATTGATAAAAAACTGATTATTTAATACTATAAGATTGAATTGATGAATTGCTAAAAATAAATGATAATGTTGTTGCTTATTGATAGTCTATTTTTTGCACCGTTTACATGATATAAGTACCACCATACTTTAAATATCCCTATGCATGACATTGTTATATTTAAATGTGTTATGTACAGATAAATTCTTGAAGACTCGAAAACTCCGAGAAGCTGAGGAGGCAGCTCGCAGGTCAAGAATAACCAAAGTATTGTCTGCCTTCTTATTTTATTTTCATGAATATTAAAATTAAGCAGGTCAATAAGGGGTGAAGTGAACTAATATTTTCATTTTGGTTTGATCTTGTTTTCAGTCTGTGATTAGAGTTCGCTTTCCTGATAATCACACATTGGAAGCTACCTTTCACCCATCAGAAACCATCCAGAGTTTAATCGATGTCCTTAATAAAGTGATTGCGCAACCAGAGAAGCCGTTTTGTTTATGTAAGCATATTGATATTCTGTATATGATTTATTTGAATAATATTTGCTTGTGCAGTGGTGTCCGTGCTTCATAGCTCATAAGTTGTTTTTAGCTTATTTTGTTTGGACTTTTTGACATAGCTTAGGGAAGCAACATATGCAGAGTTTACTCATGCCCTCTCTTTGATTTTCTTCCACCCCAAATTTGATTTTTAAAGTGAAAACAAAACTTGAAAACGCAAATAGTTTTTCAACGTTTAAATCCAAACACAAATAGCTTATTGACTTGAAGCATTGATGGCATAAACTGTCATGATAAACACTTATTTAATAAGTGTTTAATTAAGCTGTTTATCAAAATGCTCCCTAATTCATAGCAACTCATCTACCATTCGATCGGTGTGCCTAAGCACCATCACCATCTTTTGATATGAATTAGAAAATTTCATCCTCTTGAAAGTTGATTTGATTGTGCTGAACTTTAACTGAATCACATGATTTTTTTTTTCAATATAGATACTACTCCTCCCAAGAAGCTGATCAAAGACTTCTCTCAAGACTTCTATACCGCTGGATTCTGTCCTGGTGCCATTGTGTACTTTTCATACGACGTTTCAAAAGGTGAAAATCATTTTCCTGAACATGTCTCACTTTGTTATTTTATAGTCAACTTAGTTGAGGAATTTGTGTCAACTGTCTCGTCTAAAAGACTCCGTTACATTTGTTAGAAACATATTAAGGTCTTCTTCTTTTATTGTGAATATCAGTCATTACGAAACTGTTTTTTTTACTGTTTGCTATTGTGATGCTTTCTAAATAAAGTATGAAGGACTAGAGCAATGTAAATGGCATTTTGCTTAAATTCACTCATTATTTGTATTATTTTGTATAATAGAAAATATAACATTGTTATAATTAGTTATGACTACTTACATTCTATAATCTATAATTGAAAATTCTTGGCTAACTGAGAAGAAACTCTAATAACTTTGGGGTTGATAAGATCTTCGGTGTGTGTGTGTATATATTATCGGCTAATGTTAATATATTAGATATTAAATATTATGGTCAGAGTTTGAATCCTGGTCCTTTAAGCTCTTGATATATTAATAACTTGATGTAATTGTGATACTTAGGTGATAACAACCATGATGGCCCTTACCTACTAGAAGAGGTCATGTCCTTGAAGGGTTTGGATGTTGCTAATGATAAAGGTCAGCCGTCCGATCCTGTACAATCGGCACAGGTGCCTGCTGAGCCTGCCACGCAATCTCCTGCTGTTGAAGAACGGAAACCGGCCGAGAAAAAGCTTGTTAAGCCGAAGTGGCTGAAAATGTGATATCATAGTGACTGGGTTGATGCGGGGAATTTCCCTTGTTCTAAGCATGTATTTATGTACAAGTGGTTCATTTTGGTGATTTTACTTGTGGCTAATTTTAACTTTCATCACGTTGGCAATTGTCATATGGATCTTAATTTAGTGAATGTATCATTACGGTTTGCTCCGGAGTTTAGTTATTTTCTCTTCCAAACTTTCTTAAATAGATTTTTCTTTTTTTTTTTTTTTTTAAAA
>JBBPBR010000008.1:4412634-4435192 GCA_037974775.1 Cicer pinnatifidum
AAGTTGTATATATACCACCATTATCTTTTGTCGGATTCACGGCATCATTACAAATGAGTTTACTTTATATATTCTTTTATAATAATAAATTGGGATTAATTATATAAATTATTTTATAAATAATTATGATAAAAATAAAATATTATTAATGATATAACAGTTTTAATTAATTGTAGATATAAATTCTTTACGTTTAAATTCATTACAAAATACAAACATATAACATATATGAAATTGTATTAATTAACAACAATCCTGATTATAAAATTTAAAATTACAATAAAATATACCATAATTTTTATATTAATTAATCTATATTAATATATGTCATTTTATGTATAGTCAAAATTATTACAATCAATTAACATATATCAAACTCTAATTATCATGTATACTTATATAATTTGATTTTCATAACCTTGTCACAATTAATAATTATTAATTTTTCAATTTTTTTAATATAAATATTTTTTTAATAAAAATTTATTTATCTGTATACATTCAATTAAATTCATATGTAAATTTTTTCATATAAATATCATTTTAGAGAGCCAAGAGGACGAGAAAAATACGTGATTTGTAGTAAATCTGAAGAGGACATCCGAGAGATATGAATATTATATTTATAAATATCAAATTAAACAAAATAAATAATTGAATCAAACATGCAATTCAAACCATCGAATAATAAATTAACGATCTTAAACATAGTCATCGATAAGGTTGATTCCACATCCGACTAATCGGACAAAATCTACCATCACCTCCACCCTCGATTTTTTTTATTGAAAATTATATTTTATCTTTATCTTTAATTTGAATTTTTTCGTCCACATTAATTTATATATATAAAATAATAAATTTAAGAGTGATATTTATTATAATTAATATAATATAATAATAAAAATATTAAAATTATATATATATATATATATATATATATATAAATTATAATTTATAATACTTTAAAAGATATTTAATATGTATATGTTCCCGTGTTGCTACCCCTACTTAAACGAGTCAAACAAAACTAGAATTAAGTATAAAGCATACAGTTCGGTTTGAAACCAGTTGATCAATTAATGTCGATAATTGGGACATACACTAAAAATAAAGACAATAATTGGGTCCCAAAGAGAAATTGGGGAAAATTAAAATTGGATTGCAATTTGCAACACTTGGTGGACTTAAATTGGTTGTGTCTCTATCAGCTATTGACTCCAAAACGCTGAAGTTGTTCAACTACTCAACCAACTATTCCATTTTCGCACCTTCAAAATAAAGCTACTTAGAATCCTCTTCTTTTCTTAAATCATCCAATTTCTTACTCTTCCAAAGGTTTTGGTTTCTTCACTTTCAACCTTACTACCGTAATTTTCAATCTCTTCATTTTTATTTTATTTTCATTTTTTACATTTTTAGGTTAAATTTGAACTTTTACAGTCATTATGACGACTATGATGATTTGATGGCAATTCTGAAGTTTTACTTTTAAATGTTTTTGTTTCATTTTGTTTGTAATTGAGATTTTGATCAGCTAATACCAGAAAAGCACTTTCTTTGTTTGACTGGTATTATATAAATATTTTATGAATATTGTTCTTGATATTGGTGAAATTAGGTTTCAAACTTTTAGTGGTAATGTTAACTTTTTTCTGGAAATTTATCATTTTTTGAATTAAGTTTATTAGACTTGGATCCTTCTGGAATCGGTTGCAGAGGATCCAAGTCTTTGTTAATATTATTGTAGGATACAAGTTGTTTATTTTTTGCAATTTAGTTTTTGTTATTAAATATGAATAGATTTGGATCTTCTGCGGTCGGTGTAAACTATTAGATTAAGAGAGAGAATGATCCAAGTCTTTATTATTGTTATTGTAGGATAGAAGATTATTTATGTTGAAATTTGGTTGATTGTAACATACTTGATTGATATATTATAACAGATACAAGGTTCTGTGGATTATATTGTATTACAAGTTTTTTGGTAGTGCTAGAAGATGGGAACAAGTGATTGTTGGCATTGTGAGCAAAGATCTAGCTTAAAAGATGATTCTCCTCTATCAGTAGATAATGAAAATGGATCTGAATCTGGTTCACTCTCAATTGTTGTGCTTGGTGCTTCTGGTGATCTTGCTAAGAAGAAGACATTTCCAGCACTTTTCAACTTGTACAAGCAGGTACGGTAACATCTTAGTGATACTGACATAGACACCAGACACAATACTAATATTGATACGTAGACACTAATGATAATTTGAAAAAATAGAAGTGATTGAATGTAATCATTTGAATGTAAAGAGTGATACTAACACAACACTGAGACTACCGAGACATGTTGAACATTAGTCACACTTTCAATCTGATTGAAATATCAGTGTGGATCATCAATCATGTGAATTAATGTGTGAGAGCAAAATAAAAAAGAAAAAGTGTATTTTTTTTTGGTTTTAACCCTCCGATTCTCAGGGGGAATGAGACCCCAGTAATCTAGAGTTTGGTCGGGAGGTAAGTAAAGTCTAATGAAGAATTGTTCCAGCTTGGATTCAAACTCGGGTTCTCCCAAACAATTTATCCTTAACTGAAGCTTAATATTAACCACTTGAACTCAATTACTTGGTTAAGAAAAATGGTATTTGATATAGTATAGAATCTATAGATGATGATTGAATTATTGATGGACCATTGAGACACCCTTAATGGAATGTGTTTCAGAATGTTGTTAATTCTATTCAAGCACTGGTTTGTTTATTTTCCTTTTTCATGTATTCTACATGTCAGAAAGATTGGTTTATCTTGACTTGGGTCAAGTTATATAAACATTTACAACAAAGGAGAGCATAGGTGGAGTTTATATCGAAATATGAATTCTTATTCAAACCATTAAAAAAGATTTGAATTTAACTGATCTCGCAGAACAATTTGGTTTATGACAATACAACGGTGTTGATGTATTTGCATAGCCTAGTTCCAAAGGCTTTTGTTGTTAGTTTTTGGTATTGTTTTTCTACTTGAGAATCAGAGTCAATATCTGTTCCTAATTCATCTTTTTACCTGCAATATTTTCTAAAAGACGTTTGTTTCTAATAGGAACCAAAAGTTTTTCTAAATTTTGGTTGCTTTATTTGCAGGGATTCCTACTAGCTAATGAAGTTTGTATTTTTGGCTATGCAAGAACAAAAATCTCTGATGAAGAATTGAGAAACCGCTTACACGGGTGAGGTTTTCTTGCTGTTTCTTTTATAGTTGTTTTATAACATACTTCGTGATATGTTATTAGCAGTAGCATGTACTCCCTCCGGACTCAATTTTAAGTATAATAGTTAACTTCATTTAATTTTCTCGATGTAATCAAATTAATAATTGCATTGCCTAAAACTACCATTTCTGTACATTTAATTTTGTATTAGAACTTGTTTTATTGAAGGATATTTTGATAATAATAGCATTAAATAGGGTAAAATTAGTTAGATTTTGCTTACACTTCAGTCCACCAAATACGACAACTTTTTTGCTTACATTTGAGTCCAGAGCGGTATATATTATCCCTACTTGTTTGACCTGTTTATAAGATATTAAATGATATAAAATTTCTTGTGATTTTAATATGCAGCCATCTTGTTAAGGCCAAAGATGCTTCCCCTGAACAGTTGGAGATTGTATCGAAGTTTTTGCATCTGGTTAGCATTGTCCGCATTGATTCATTATTATAACTGCAGTTTTCTCGCAAAAAATAATCTAATAATTAATCAAATGACCATTCTCTTTTTTTCTTTTTATATTCCCTACAGATCAAATATGTAAGTGGCTCTTATGATTCTGAGGACGATTTCCGTTTGTTGGATAAAGAGATTTCCAAGCATGAATCTAAAACGAATACTGCAGAGGGCTCTTCTCGGCGGCTTTTCTATCTTGCACTTCCTCCTTCAGTATATCCATCAGTTAGCAAGATGATCAAGACTAGTTGCATGAATAAATGTAAGATGATTACATCATCCCTTTGTCTTTGAGATGATTTTTTAACATTTGGTTGCAAATGTTTTTAGAAGGATCTTAAATGAGGAAAAATAAAGATAAACCTGGTATATGTATCATAACACTACTGAGGAATAATTCGTAGTTAGTCAACTAGTCTAGGAACGCCCTTCACAATCCACTTTAAGCTCTTCTTTCCTTTCAAAGTAAAAACTAAAATCTAGACTAATATGCTTTCCTTGGGATCTTTTTCTCGATGAATCTGGAGCTGAATTGAAGTCACTGCTGTTGGTGTGTCTGATAGCTGTTTCCAGTTATTGAAATGTGTTGCTTATATTTTGGATCCACTACATAATTACGTGCAGTTGTGTTATAATTCTGGTTTCTGACGTTAAAAAACAAATAGACCCTTAAAGTCTTTTAGATAGATAGCATCAAAATAAAATCTAGCGCTTCAAGTCTCTCTAGCCTCATTTCTTTTAACAACATATATGTTAGCATTAACAAGTCAATTTTACTAATTAGCTTTTCATATTATTATTCCTATTTTCTTTTGATAGACAAATGTTAGTGATTAGTTTGTTAGGGGGAGGATAAATTTGTTAGCAACAGGGATCAAACCCTGGACCTCCTTCTCAATACTCGATAAGCTTCCCAACCTATACAGCTAGGCTACCCCTCTGGGGCTATCGTTCCGTGTATATAATCTAGATTGTCTAATGTTTCATTGATGCTTGCATCTATTTCCATTTTGTAGCTGATCTTGGTGGTTGGACACGTGTTGTTGTCGAGAAGCCTTTTGGTAAGGATCTGGAATCTGCAGAGCAACTCAGCACCCAGATTGGAGGGTTGTTTGAAGAACCCCAAATTTATCGTATTGATCATTACTTGGGAAAGGAATTAGTACAGAATATGGTAGTGACTGTTCACATTATGGCACACTTCCTCCTCACTTCATAAACCCTGCCTAATCTATCTTTTTCGACTTATATTCCAGTTGGTACTTCGTTTTGCAAATCGCTTGTTCTTGCCTCTATGGAACCGAGACAACATTGCTAATGTGCAGGTGAGAAACTGTTGTCAAAGTTATACTGGGTTGAGGGTTAAAATTCAGTGATTCTATTGAAAGAGAAAAGGCACTATTAATTGGCTTGACAATTCATATTTCATAGTTTGATTCATCATATCTGTTGAATCTTGTTTATGTTTCATGGCAGTGTCGAAATTTACCTTATCTGTCTGATTCGGCTACAACATCCCTCAGCCTTGATATGTCACATTTTAAACTGAGGTTTTATCTGTTTTTCCTTTGGCAGATAGTTTTCAGAGAAGATTTTGGAACTGAAGGCCGGGGTGGATATTTTGACCAGTACGGGTACGTGTAGTAATTTTATACTTTTAATAGTTTGTTCATTAAAGTAGTCTAATGACAAGTCATGGAAATAATAGGTTGTAAAATGAAGCGATATTGAGTGGTCACATGAGAGAAGATTAGAAATACAATTATTAGAGAAAGTAAAAGAAGATTAGAAATACAATTATTAGAGTAGTTCCATTGTAGAAAAGATATTAGAATCTCGACTTAGGTGGCTTCGACATATGTGAAGAAAACTGATAAAAACATCATAAAGGGGAATTGACCAGATATGGCATAGTTTAGTAGTTAGATGTGGAGGGAGACCAAGAAAAAATATAGGACAAACTCTCAAGAGTTATTGAACTATGGCATCTTCTGATCCATGTAGTTGACTCCACCTAGTGGGATAAGACTTGGGGTTGGTTGGTTGTTATATTTTGTAATAATTTTCTATCATTAGGATCAGAAAACCATAATAAATAATATGTTTCTTTTTATTTGACAGAATTATCCGGGATATAATTCAAAACCATCTGCTGCAGGTGAGGTCTTCATTTTAGATTGAAATATAGTTATATATTTTAATAGTTTTTTTTTGGGTGATATCACCTTGTTGTTATGATGTCAAATAAATACTTCTGTGCAATATTGAAAACAAAAAATAATATTAGCACAAAAACTTAACTACTAATTTTTTTGTGCGGAATATTTAAGCATTGTATTTGTAATGTTTGAAAACAACTCATTTTACCGATTAAATAAAGAAAGGCTAGTCGGTTGTTTATGGTTGCTTTCTGTGACCTCCCATTTGAAGTTTTTTTGCCACCTTATAACTAATTTGTGTTTTACTATGTTTTTAACAGACAATAGTAAATCATTTTCAGTTCTCTCATTTTTCATTTAAAGCATTGGATCAAGTTTCAAACAAAACCTAGCAATACTTATAAGCACATTTAAGTCTGCATGGATTATAATTAGTGATTACAAAACTTAATATTTTCTAGATGAACTTGAACACACTTTTTGGTTTTGTAATATATACATTTTTTTCAACCTTGTTATGTCGGACATTTAATAACCTAATTAGGCATATTTATTAACTAGCCCTATGATGATTTCATAATTTTACACAAGACATTTATGAACTTAATATGCGAATCTTATTGTTTTCCGACAAACTCAGATATTTTGCCTAGTTGCTATGGAAAAGCCTGTTTCTCTCAATCCTGAGCACATTCGGGATGAGAAAGTGAAGGTTTGTTTCTTTCCCTTCAACTTATGTGGATATTATTAACCTCTGCTGTCATTTAATTCAAGCCTCTCTAATCCTGATATATGTTAATACTGTTAGTACATAGTATCACATGTGTAGCAGAGAGGCATGGCTCTATTTGGATAAATAGCTTATTTAAGCACTTTGTAGATTAAACACTTATTGTATAAGTGTTTATGTATTAACTCTTTCTAAAACAAAGAAAAACTAATGTCAATTGTTTTGATAAGCTATTTTAAAGAGTTTATGGAAATAAGTTGAAAACAACTTATAGCCATCTTATAAGCAGTTTACATACACTCCCCAAAATAGTCTCTCAAGTGCTCTTACCAGTAGATAAACTCAAAAAAGTCAATCCAAATAGTTGTCCTTTTATGATTATCTAGAATTTTATCCGAGTTCCAACTAGCCTCAATATTGTTTTCCGATTGATGTAAAAAAATGCAGGTTCTTGAATCCGTACTTCCTATTAAAGATGATGATGTTGTTCTGGGACAATATGAAGGCTATAGAGATGATCCAACCGTACCTGACCATTCAAACACTCCGACTTTTGCAACTGTTATTCTGCGAGTACACAACGAAAGATGGGAAGGTAAGTGAAAAGCTTGAGCATTCTTTTTCCTAAATCACAAATTTGTATTGTAGGTTTAGGGAAATTGGCTCTACCTCCCTTTGATTTATTTGTGTATATGCTTGCGTTGAGTGCATGCAGTTTTTATAATCTCTGTTGTATTTTCTGTGCATTTGATCAATCAAATAATTGAGAGATATTCACACCAATCATTGTTTTGGTGTTAGGTGTTCCTTTCATACTAAAAGCTGGGAAAGCCCTAGATTCAAGAAAAGCAGACATACGAGTTCAGTTCAAGGATGTTCCTGGTGATATTTTCAAGTGTATGGCACCATACCTTTTTTTTTGTTTTTTATACTTGCGTGAATTCCCTTCAATGCATGTTTTTGTATCACGCATCTGTTGTTGTCCATACCAATGCTTTTAAAAATAGGACTAGAGATCAAACTGGTGAGACCTCCAGATCATGGTTTAATTGGTTCAATCTGAACCAAATGACTAATAAATAAATTTTTTTAATTAAAAAAATGTGTTATTTTGAAAAAAGGAACCAGTTGAACCAATCACAGTTCAACCCAGTCCCATTCGGTTTTAACAGACTGAGAACCAATCGTGGTTGAACCAACCGACAAATTGGCTTGTTCCAGGTTCAACCGATTGGTCAGGTTCTGAAAACACTAGTCTATACGCCAGCGAATCTTGAGCACAGAATTGGATTAAGATATAGGTTTTTTGGATGAGGAATCAGATAAGTATAATACAAGTCATCACCGAAAGATAAGCCATATGTGTGATAGGACGTTCTAGTTGCATGCTTTTTGTGATTTGCTGTCTATTGTAATGAGTGCACGTATAATAACTTCTATTTGAGAGAATGAATAGAAAAATTAGGCATGTACATAAAATCATCTTATCACTGTGGAAAGTAATCTTTTTCTTTTTCTGAGAGGTTGATCATCTCTAGAACCCATAATCACATCAAACGTGGCATGAAGGAGGAACTTGTTCTCTATTGCTTGAAAAAGGAGCATAATATAGCTATCATGTATTGTTCTCTATTGGTTGATTAATAACTTGTGTTAATAACTTATTGAATACTTATTCTTGTTTAGGTCAGAAGCAGGGTAGAAATGAGTTTGTTATACGCCTGCAACCTTCAGAAGCTATGTACATGAAGCTTACGGTACGTCGATCATTCTGATAACTCTATAACTATAAATATCCTGCCATTTGTTTGAACTGATCATCCACTGACAAATCGCCTATCTGCGTCATCGAGGAAAATGATTTTGTATAGTAATTAGGACATTTGATATGTATAACCTATTTCTATAACAAAAGATAATGTCAAAATATGTTTCTGTTTAATATCCCTAAGTATAGGGATTCAGTTGAATAGGAGTAATAATAGGGATTTAGTTATATAGGAGTACTAGTAGGGATTTAGTTATATATGAGTACTAATAGGGATTCAGTTATATAGGAGTACTATTAGGGATTTAGTTATATATGAGTAATTATAGGATTTGGTTGTTTAGTAATCTAGTATAAATATATCTGATGTATTAACAATATAATTAATTCAAGAAATATATTGTTATTCTAATTCTTGACATCTCTAAAATCCCACAACTTCAACATGGTATCAGAGCCTATTTCGATCCTCCTTGAATGATATCACCTCTATTCCGCTGCCGAATTCCCAACAATTAGGGAATATAATTATAGTTTCTCTTTTCCAACATTCCGACACTGCAAATAACGGTCATCTCCATATCAGGTCATGCCTGAAAGCACGTCGCCAAAAACCGTCACACGCGCTGCAAATCTCTCATGCGAGTAGATCTGCTACTGCTGCCATCTGCTGTTGCTGCATGTTGTCGCTGCTGGAAAAGTATTCCAGCAAATTTTCTGAAACAACCATTGTCTCTTCTGTTTGGATTCATTTTCTCACTCCGTTGATCGATCATGGCTTCGTTTCATTAGAGTTGTGCTGCTTTCTCTTTAGTGTTTGTCATGCAATTTAGTTCTTACTAATAGATTATAACAGTGGCGTTTATTCCCACCGACGATCATTCCGGTGGTGTCCCTTTTCCCACAGATGAATCATATTAGTGATGACTTCTTCTTCCATTGATGGTTATTTTGACGATATCTTTTTATTTTCATGACTCACACTTTAGCATGACAATTTGTCCCAGATGCACTGGCCCTATCTTTGTCCCAGATGTACTGGCCTTGCCTCTCTCTTCTTGAAGCAAATTCAAGTTTAAATATTTTGAGTCTCTGATATTATTGGTTTGAAGCTTCCAAATGCAGTTTTTTAGAAGGATGGACCTTGCTTTGTTCAACTGCTTGCCATGAATTTCTCTCATGCTGATGATCATTCCGGCTATCTGGCTAGGCTGTATTTATAGCAATTCTCTCCGACTTCACCTGCATCCCTGAGTTGCCTTTCCGTCTTTTTTTATTATTTTGTGGAGCAAAACATTGTTTTCTTGTAGCAAGCTAAAGTTAAGTTTTAGCTTGAGGGAGAGTGTTGTACCATTGCCGCCTGGACGTTGTGTCAATAGGAGGAGGGAGTGTTTGAGTGACAGGAGTAGAATCACCGAGTCATTAGGTGGGGGAACAAATTGGTCACTTGGTGGAGAACGAGAACAAAATGTTCTACTTCTCCAAATCCAGAATACCATTGCTTCACTTCTTCAGCATCACACTCAAAGGGAAGATTACTTATAAAAACTGTTATTTGCAAATCATCTTCTTGTCAGATTCCTTAGATGCTTTACTATTTGCATCTTGAACCTTTCTTGCAATATCTGCTCCCTTGTCAAAATCATCTTTAGAAAGAACATCTTCCACTACGACACCATCAGTATCACTATCATCTCCATGATCAGATTGTTTGTCAACATGCTCAACATCATCCTCAGTACCCAGTCAACTATGAGATGAGTCGTAAACTTTGATCCATTGAGTTTCCGAATGGCACTTTCATTGTGGCCCTTGCTTCCGCATAAATTTGCCGCCTTCATTGCGGTTTCTATTTCTTAGCCACCTTCATTGTGGTCCTTTTGCCTTTTGCCGCCTTCATTGCGGTTCCGCCTTCATTGCGGTTCCGTCTTCATTGCGGTTTCTATTTCTTAGCCACCTTCATTGTGGCCCTTTTTGCTGCCTTCATTGCAGCAACTTGAGATTTCTTTTTGGCTTAATTTGCACTCCATATAACTCTTCCCATGACAACTTTGTAGATCTTCTAACTAAAGAGTTGAACAGTAGCAACTTTGAAAGAATTGCATTCAAGCTGGGAATGGAGAACACCTACTCACCAGCTTGAGGGGGAGTGTCAAAATATGTTTCTGTTTAATATCCCTCAAGTATAGGGATTCAGTTGAATAGGAGTAATAGTAGGGATTCAGTTATATAGGAGTACTAGTAGGGATTTAGTTATATATGAGTACTAATAGGGATTCAGTTATATAGGAGTACTATTAGGGATTTAGTTATATATGAGTAATTATAGGATTTGGTTGTTTAGTAATCTAGTATAAATATATCTGATGTATTATCAATATAATTAATTCAAGAAATATATTTTTATTCTAATTCTTGACATCTCTAAAATCCCACAACTTCAACAGATAATATAGTCAAACTGTTTTCATATAAGTTATTAGTTGTTTTCATAAGTTATCGTGAAAAGTTTATGGAAATAAGCTAAAATAACTTATGAACATGTCATAATTTGTTTTCCTTTCAAATAGTCTTATAAGTGTTTATGTTACTAGATAAACTCAAATAAGCCAATCCAAACAGATCCCAAAGATATAATTTTCATGACAGTTTCAAATCAATTTTTTTTGAAATGTGATTGAGAACTTTACTACTTAACATGTGGTTATCTTCTGCAAACATTTGATCTATATCATGTCTGTTATCTTGTGATAATGAAAGATGTTTACATGAGTGCATGTTAAGTTCATCAAGATATGGTCATAAAATTCGACAAATAATTCAAAGATGTTTCTTAGAGTGGACTAACTTGTTCGATGTCTTGTGCAGGTCAAGCAACCTGGACTGGAGATGTCAACAGTTCAAAGTGAACTAGATTTGTCATACATACAACGTTACCAGGGCGTTACCATTCCAGAGGCCTATGAGCGTCTAATTCTCGACACGTACGTTACTTTTCTTCATTCATGTTTATGACATGTTTCAAGATGCTAAAGGGTATATAGAAGAACATAAATGTTATTTGAACATTAATTTGGGAAAAAAAAATCGATAACTATTTAAATGGTTAACACAATTTACACACATGATTAATTAAGTGTTAGATTTGGTTAATAGATACATTAGGTGTTGTTGAAGTTGTGAGATTTTAGAGAAAAGGAGGAGAGAAAAAATAAGGGTTTGAATATTATTGATAATAGTTTAATGTTGACTTTTTTTCAAAAGATTCAATACTAATCTCTATTTATAGAGAAACATAGACTAAATCTTAAATTAAGAATAAATCATAATAATAATTAGAGATATTCTAAGATATCTCTATAATTATAAATTGATCATAGAAAATAATTCAAGATACTCTAATATAATATAAAAGATATTATAAGATATTTTCTAATATTCTAACACTCCCCCTCAAGCTAAAGCTTACTAAGAGATGGAGAGACAACTCAGGGATGCATGTGAAGTCAGAGAGAATTGCTATAAATATAGCCTAGCTAGATAGTCTGATTGATCATTAGCCTGAGAGAAATTCATCGTAGGCAATTGAACAAAGCAAGCTCCGTTCTTCTAAAAACTGCATTTGGAAACTTCAAACCAATAATAATGGAAACTCAAAATATTTAAACTTGAATCTGCTTCAAGGAGAGAGAGGCAAGGCCAGTGCATCTGGGACAAATTGTCAAGATAAAGTAAATCATGAAAATAAAAGACACCGTTAGAATAACCACCAACGGAAGAAGTCACCACTAATATAATTCATGTGTGGAAAAATGGACACCACCAGAATGATCGTCGGTGGGAATATAAACCACTATTATAATCTATTAATTATAACTAAATTGCATGACAAACACCGAAGAAGAAGCAGCACGACTCTAACGAAACGAAGTCATGATCAATCAACGAAATAAGAAAATGCCTCCAAAATAGGAGAGATAACGGCTGTTCGAACAACGACACGTATTTTCGTTGATCAAAATTGGAGAGTTAGGACAGATCTGGAACCATCGAAGAGAAATAATCGGGCACCAAGAAGAATCCCATCAATTGAATTGCAAATCTTCCAAACTTGTCAGCTAAGAGCCCACTCATAAGGGCTGCAACGACAAAGGCTGGAGAGTTTCCTCCACAAAAAATCTGATCCCACAGTCCACTTCCCAAGGACACCACAATCTGTGGGACCACTATTCCCAGAATCAGAATCAGGACTCCCATTCAATGCCTCCACATCATTAGCAGCATTGTCTGGATTTTCAAAATTGACAAAATCAAAACACTTTGATCTACCATCTGCATCTCTCATCAAAACAGGACTAGTAATGGTGCCATATTCTCCAAATACCTTTCTCAAGTCATCCACTCATATAGGTTTTTTCACATAAACATTATTAAATTGAACAAAACCATAACCATTAGACTGACCAGAACCATTTAACTTATCAATTAGATTCTGAGCAGATTCTTCAATGTCAAATTGAACAGCATAGTGCTTCAAGTCTCCAAGCTCAGATAGAAGTTCCCTTATATCTTCATTGGTTACTCCACGGTCCAAGTTGGAAACATACAACTTTGTGTTGGCTTCTACTCCTTGAATTCCTGCAGCTCTAAGGCTATCCTCAAAAAAATCATTCTGCATAGCAAATCCAGGATCAATAACATAGACTATACCATCAATTCATCCTTCTTCTCCTCCTCCTTGGCAGCAGCAGCAGGGGCAGCACCAGAATCAGCAGCTGGGGCAGTAACTGCAGCTACAGCAAACTTGCTTGGGTCCTTTAGGAACTCCTTGACCTTGTCAGCCTCAGGGAAATAATATTCTGTTGCAACTGCGACGGCAAAAACATTCTTGTAGGCATTCACAAACATGTGAGGAGCAGCAACAAGTGTTGGGTATGAGATGACCAACGAAAGTGAAGTCACCACTGAGACACCGATAGCAAACTTCTCAATGAGAGCATCCTCACTGAGATCAAGAACCTCAGGGGTAAATACTGAACCATTATCATAAACGGAAAGCACCACAAGACCATATGAAAACGGCCTTATGCCTAGCTTGGCAAGCAATGCAGCTTCTGATGAACCAACCTTGTCTCCCTTCTTGACGAGTTCAACAGGGGTAATGATTTCAACAATACCCTTGTTAATCTTAGCTGCAGAGTCGTCCACGACGTCGAATAAACTCATCTTCCTCTTCCTCTCCGTACCCATCAAAACCCTAATTATCTTCAATTGTTAGGCACCGTTTCAACGATATACGAATATACCTTTTCACAAATTCCACAATAATAATATATTGGGAACTGTGAGTGAAACGAAACCCCTAGAAAATACACAGGCCTGTGAGTGAAACGAAACCCCTAGAAAATACACAGGCCTGGCCAACGTTAGCCGGTTTTAGGGTTTCGGCCAGAGAGCTTATGTGTTTAAATAGACTAAGGATAAACCTGTCGGTGATCAGAATGGATAAGGGATACAGTGGAGAAACTTAAACTTTTTTTTTTTTTTTGGAAATGAACAATACCAGCACGATGTGATGCACAATGCTGCGACTGATCTGCTGAAAAATAAACGAAAATCTACAAAGAAGGGGTAAATCGGAATTGGGATTAGAAAAAAGAAACTAATTAATTTCCGTAATTGTTGGGAACTCGGCAGGGGAATAGAGGCGAGATCGTTCAAGGAGGATCGAAATAGGCTCTGATACCATGTTGAAGTTGTGAGATTTTAGAGAAAAGGAGGAGAGAAAATAATAAGGGTATTGTTAAAATATTAGAAAATATCTTATAAGATCTTTTATATTATATTACAGTATCTTGAGTTATTTCTTAGCATCAATTTATAATCATAGAGATATCTTAGAATATCTCTCATTATTATTATGATTTATTCTTGATTTAGGATTGAGTCTATATTTCTCTATAAATAGAGATTAGTATTGAATCTTTTGTAATAAATTCAACATTAAGCTATTATCAATAATATTCAAACCCTTATTATTTTCTGTCCTCCTTTTCTCTAAAATCCCACAACTTCAACATGGTATCTAGAGCCTATTTCGATCCTCCTTGAACGATTCCGCTTCTATTTCGCTGCCGAATTCCCAACAGTTAGGGAATATATAGTTTCTCTTTTCCAACATTCCGACACGTTTCACTCGTTTTCCGTTAGTTTGCTGTTGTCCCCGCTGCCACTATTTCCAGCAAATTTTCCAGCAAACAATGTCGTCATCTCCATATCAGGTCATGCCCGAAAGCGCGTCGCCAAAAGCCGTCACATGCGCTCTCACGCGTTGCTAATCTCTCTTGCAAGTAGATCTCATGCGCCGCCGTCTCCACAGCGTGTGATGACGCGTTTTGACGCCTCTCAGTTGCTGCGTGGTCAGTCAGTCAATCACACCTTAACCTCACGATTTTGAATCTGCCCGAGTATTCTAGTTTCGGGCTACAGTTACACCTACTACCTTCAAGATCCGCCATCCCGTGCTGCCTTTCATCTGTTGTCGTTGCTGGAAAAGTATTCCAACAAATTTTCTGAAACAACCATTGTCTCTTCTATTTTAGATGCATTTTCTCACTCCGTTGATCGATCATGGCTTCGTTTCATTAGAGTCGCATTGCTTCCTCTATGGTGTTTGTCATGCAATTCAGTTCTTACTAATAGATTATAACAGTGGCTTCTATTCCTACCGATGATCATTCCGGTGGTGTCCCTTTTCCCACAGATGAATCATATTAGTGATGACTTCTTCTTCCACTGATGGTTATTCTGACGATATCGTTTATTTTCATGACTCACTTTATTTTGACAATTTGTCCCAGATGCACTGGCCCGATCTTTGTCCCAGATGTACTGGCCTTGTCTTTCTCTCCTTGAAGCACGCGTCTCTGACGTTATTGGTTTGAAGCTTCCAAATGTAGTTATTTAGAAGGACGGACCTTGCTTTGTTGAACTGCTTGCCATGAATTTCTCTCATGCTGATGATCATTCCGGCTATCTGGCTAAGCTATATTTATAGCAATTCTCTCCGACTTCACATGCATCCCTGAGTTGCTTTTCCATCTTTTTTATTATTTTGCGGAGCAAAATATTGTTTTCTTGTAACAAGCTAATGCTTAGTAAGCTTTAGCTTGAGGGGGAGTGTTAAAATATTAGAAAATATCTTATAAGATCTTTTATATTATATTACAGTATCTTGAGTTATTTCTTAGCATCAATTTATAATCATAGAGATATCTTAGAATATCTCTCATTATTATTATGATTTATTCCTGATTTAGGATTGAGTCTATATTTCTCTATAAATAGAGATTAGTATTGAATCTTTTGTAATAAAATTCAACATTAAGCTATTATCAATAATATTCAAACCCTTATTATTTTCTCTCCTCCTTTTCTCTAAAATCCCACAACTTCAACAGGTATGAATATTATTGATAATAGCTTAAAGCTGACTTTTTTTCAAAAGACTTAATACTAATCTCTATTTATAAAGAAACATAGACTAAATCTTAAATTAGGAATAAATCATAATAATAATGAGAGATATTCTAAGATATCTCTATAATTATAAATTGATCATAGAAAATAATTCAAGATACTCTAATATAATATAAAATATATTATAAGATATTTTCTAATATTCTATCAGGTGTTCAAATATTTTTTGTTGTTCTAAATTGATGGTCAGATAACATTTTTAATAGAAGGACCTGAGTTGCATGAATTACTAAGCCATTAGTTCAGTTGTTTGAAAGAAATAGACTTAAATTTTATACTAATGGAAATTGCAATATCTTTTACAGAATCAAAGGTGATCAGCAACATTTTGTTCGCCGAGACGAGTTAAAGGTAAGATCAGTATATACCACTTCATACATTATCACAACAGGGTCTTGTTAATTCACTAATGGTTGCAATTTATCTCTTATGCAGGCATCGTGGGAGATTTTTACACCACTTTTGCACAGAATTGATAAGGGAGAATTCAAATCAATCCCTTACAAACCTGGAAGCAGAGGTCCCGCAGAGGCTGATGAATTGTTGGAAAAAGCTGGATATGTTCAAACACATGGTTATATATGGATTCCTCCTACTTTGTAAAAAGATCAGTGTCATACACTGTACTAGCTTACACTGCATGAGGATTTTCAGTTGCTTATACTCAATAAGCTTGAGAAGATTACCTTGGAATTGGAACTGTGATTTTCTCATATAATAAATAAGGCTGGTATTGTATTAAGCTTTCAAAATAAATGTCAAGTCGTTCACTTGGTTTTGTGTAACATTATTATTTTTCTATGATTGAAAAAGAAATGGAAAGTAAAGTTCATTCCTTTTATGTATAGTTTCTCTCTAATTTTGCTTTGATTGTAAAAACAAGTAATACACAAACTCTTATTAAATAAGTTCTTAATTGAAATGTTTTACCATATGAGTCATTTGTGTTGGACTCAAATAGTTAATGAGTTTCAGTGAAGGTTGAAGTACTTGAATTTGAACTTTTACTAGAATAAATATCAGCTATACTTTATTTATCTCGTGAATGAACTCTGAATTATTATAATCTCTTTTTCATAGGAGTTAGATGATTAAGACAAAAATATGAGTCCTCTCTATCATATTTTTCTCTACATTCCTTTTCTCTTTAACTCCTGAGTGGGATTGGACATTGGAGATGCATGGAGTTATATTGATTATTGACTATATAGTTTTTGGAAGAGACAAAGAAAAGAGGCTTGATTGTGAAAGAGGAAAAACTTTGGGAGCCCATTTTTCACAATTAAATCAAGGAGGACCCAATTTGAACAGGTGCTGAAGGTAGAGAACTAAAAAATGCAATTAAGCATTTCTGTTTTGAAGACAAACATGTAAATTAAAGAAAACACAAGATGATGGCAAAAAGCTGGGCTTATTGGGCCTTACTAAGATTTACATTACAATTACTTTCACTATTGGACTTCCTTTGGGCTCATTTCGGTAGTATAAATTTTGAACAAAACTGTTTCACTATTGGACTTCCTTTGGGCTCATTTTGGTTAATCCCTTCAGGTTTTGTTCATATTGAAAAATAATTTTTCCTTTCATTTTTGTTATGATTTTTTTCACCTGTCCATACTGAAAATAGTATTTTCATCCTTTTTTATTTTTTATTTATTTTTAATTTTGTAAAATCTTTCTTTTTCCTATTTTTTGTTCCTTTGAAGTTTTGTGTCATAATATTTTATTCTTGAGGAAATGATGCCATTAAATTTTGAATACAATTTCAAGTGCAATTTTTTTGTGCTGGAAAAATATAATTTCTTTTTAAAAATATTGAGAAAATAGGTTGCCTATTCAATTTTTGGTCAAAGTAAAAAGCTTTTATATAAATATATTCACTTGTCGTTTAAATTCTAATTGTTGCATTTGAAAAATTATGGATAAGTTATCTACGGTCAATTAAAATCAACCACACTTCACAAACTTTTTTTAAAATAAACCATGTGGATAACTTATTTGAAGAATTTTTTTAATTTCTTTTAGTTGAACATACTCTCGGAGTGACTACCTATTTTTTGTTTTCTTAATTTCCTTGCAAATGTTTCACTTTGATAAATATTTGTATGTATTTTCTCCTTTTGTTTAATTGAATTAGTGAAGTGCTACAAACGATAAGTGACGACTGAAGTATCAACATAGTTGAAATGTCAACTTTCATTGTATTGACTATACATGCCAATCTCTGCTTAGAAAAAACTTATTTGAAGAAATATGAATATAGAGATTTGTTATGATTGGTGTTGTTTTTAGCATATGAATCATGTTGCAAAAACTTGACATATATTATATAGTTTCAGAAATAAAATGTGAATTCAAATTTTTGCTTCTTGCATACTCGGACCCTCATAGTTTATTTATTTATTTAATTTTTTGATTTCCGAAAGAAAAGAGTTATAGTAATTTAGAATTCGATTTAAAGGTAAGTAAAACATGATCACAAATTGTTCCATTTCAAACTTAAGCTATTGCAAATAATTTGTCTTTAACTGAAGTTTATTAACCACTTGAGTTCAATCACTTTATCTCTTAATTTTAACATTGATATATAATTTCATGAGTGGATGCCACCATCTCTTGCCCCCTTACCTATGAACTAAGCAGATGGGTTGTTCAAAATAATACATCACTTTTGGATGTTCACTGGAAATTGCATATGCTATTTCCCTTTTATGTTCAAGATTAGTCTTGTAGGGTAATGGGTTTGATGAACTTTATAATTGCTTTAACTAAGATAGTATTTGATGCATACATATTGACATAATGTGTGTAGATCATTATTTAGTGGTCCCTTACTATGCCTCTATCTTTAATCTTGTTTCACAGTTGTGGTCCAAAGATTTAGAAAATAATGAAAATAAAAACTAATATATTGAAATTAACAATTGTCTAGTATTCTCTACAAATAAAATAAATGTAGAGACTATTTCCCTCTACATATAAATATTAGAGACTATTTCCCTCGAGGTAGTTGCATGCAATTCATTTAAGATATTCAAATATCTACTATTCCTTTCACTCTATGTTGGTTAGTTAAATGGACAATTACATTGTTTATGTTAAAGTATTACATCATCATTTTATCTTGATTAGTAGTCATTTCAACCTAATGAAGATGTATTATGATTATTTTTCTTTTGAAGAAAAATATGATGATTATTGATATTGTTTTCCTTGTATCTACTTACATGTAATTAGATGGTAAAATCTTTGGAGTATGCATCCATAAAACGCGTCACTTTGCATAATCAAATTTGTATTATGTCAATAGGAATCATGCATTTGACACAATCTCACAATTCAAATAGTTATATTAAGATGGACGATTTCTAAATTTTGATTTTTGTAAATTAAATCTAAAATAAAAAATTAAAATACTGAGTGTTTGATTTTAACTTAACAATTTAAATTACCGATGAAATAAAATTGAAGTAAATCTAAATTTTTATATAATTTAATTTTGTTTATTATCTTAAAATTTGAACGAAATACTAATTCAATTTAAAAAAATTAATTTATAAAATAGATAACGTCTCTTATTTATAAACACATTAATTTTCGGATTATATATAATCTAACCTAAAATTCTCACTACATTGAACTAGATATTGAGAAGATATTAATGATGGCTATGTGCTCCTTTGAGTCCAAGTATTCTTGCATTCATTTTCAAAGCAAAAAATAGACTAATGGTAGAAGATAAAAGAACAATAAAGATTTTTTAATAATTTTTGTTTGTTTTTGAAAAAATAAAAATTATTTGAAATTAAGACCATTTAATTAAAATTGAATGGTCATGCGAGTCATTAAACGTGTGAATGCGTGTATCATCAAATACAAATTCAAGAAAATGATAGTAAAGAATGGTGGAATTAGACATGACATATTGACATCCATAATTGTTGTTAAAAGCATGCAACATGAGCTATATAGCTTTTTTTTGGATGCAGTAGCTATGTTAAAAGCTGCTTTTTCACATGTTCCACTTTTGCTTTTTTGTGATTTCAAGATCAATGAACATGAATGGTTGGACTCATGTCACTATTAAGTACCTAGCAAAGACAGCTCACCAAAATCTTTAGTAATCTTTGCTACCATCATGTACTAAACAAGGTGAACTAACAATATCTAAAAAAGGAATTACCAACCTTCATTTAAGGTTATTGATTCTCATAATGTGTTCATTACTCAAATTGTATGATTGTTGAATTTGTTGTATGGTCATAACATTTTTTATTTTTTGGTTTAGGAGATATAATGGTGGCTTAGCTGTAAACTACATTATGATTTGCTAACCTCCTAATTAAGGAGAAATAAATTATGGTTAACAAAATTTCTCAAGAATATTGACAAGGTTAGATATGAAACTAAGTGTGTGTTTGGACTATCTTTTTGATAGACCTTATTTTTAAAATTTTGAAAATTTGATTTTCTTACTATTGAATTTGAAGTGAAATAATTTATGTTTAAATTTTGGATATTCTCAAGAGGGCAAATCAGCCATGTCCCCCATGCGTGCTTGCTTGCTTTCTTGTCATTTACACTTTCTAGCTAGCTTATATCATAATGTCATCTTCACATTTTCATTATATTAATATATGTTAATTTTCTTTGTTCACCCTTTGCAATTGTCCTAGTACATTGATTAAATCAACAAAAGCTATTCCTAGTTCTTGTAAAAGAAACTCACTAGTAATTCTTTTTGATAAAATATTTGATTAAAAAATATTGGAAGTTGTATATTTAGTTTCATAAAAGTCCAAATTTTATTTATTTTTCAATGTAAATTTTTTATTTTTTGATTCTTTAATAAGTGTATAACACAATACAAGTTAAATAATAGAGCTAGTTTTATGGGTATTAGATATCTAACACATCCCTTAAAATTATGACTTTCAACCAAAATATTTAGGCTTTTATGATGAATTTAGGTTACAAAATAATTTTAGAAGTTTAGAATAAGGAATTTTGTAAAATTTTAAAGAATCTTGTAGAATATGATTTGCAAAATTAGGGTTAGAAGAGGTGTAAATTTAGATATTTTGTGGGTAATTTTTATTAAACTTTAATGTTTTGAGTGATAAATTTTGTATAGAACAATATTTGAAAAGAAAAATTATGAAAGGGGTTATAATAAATTAAAATATTGACATTGAATATAATTGTCAGATAGATGTGAGTTTGGTGTTGCATATCTTGAATATTTTGAGACAGTTAAATCATTAATTAAATAGTTCATGCCTTTGTAAAATTTGGTGTTCATGGGTTTAATTTTGATGTAACTTTTGACATTATTTGTGTGTTTGTCTCCCTCACTTGATTAATAAAAGTGCTGTTGTGGACATATAATTTGTTTTTCTTTGTTTCTTTTGTTTTTTTGCTGCTTGAAACTTTAGCCCCTTTCTTTGAATATAGAAATAATTAAAATGTAATTGAGCCAAATTTACATATATTCCAATTTCACACAATACTAATGCTTTATTAATTTTTTAAAAAAAATGTTTTATCTCTAAAAAAGAGTTTGTTAGGGAGTTGGACAAACACAAACTAATTGTTTATGGTATATATCATCGATTGATGCTGACGTGTGAAAAGTCTCATGATCAAATAAAAAAATTTCTCAATTTTTTTTAATAATATTTTTCAAATTCTATTAGCTTATTCTGTTCATGTTGCCATGGCATCAAATAATTGGTTGATTAGGTAGCCAAGTTTTTAATTATTCATTTTAGAAGTTGAAACTTTAAGGTCGTTCACTACATTTAGATAGTATATTTTAATATATAATTTTAATTAATTAAAATATTCTTGAATTAAGTAATTGAATTTAATTGATTAATAAGTTTTAGTTAAAGAGTTTTTATCTAAAAAAAAATTAAATTTTAGTTAAAATAATGATTGATTAAATTTTATTTATTTTTGATCGAATTCTGAATTATTAGAACATATAACACAGTTAAATAATTTTTATTTATTTATAAATTTCCTTGAAATATTAATTAAACTATAAATAAATATCATCATTAGATCATGTAATTAAGATTATATTATTTTGTATTATAAACCTAACTAATTTTATATTATTTTGTTGACAGAAGTTAATTTTATTTTATTAATAATAAGAATGTATAATGTAAGATGGTAAGATTACATTTGACATTAACATATTTCAAGTCATATTTGAAATCTGACCAACTAATAAGCCGATGCAGTTTCCCTTTGCATTACACCAACCATTTCTAGCCATACATTATACATAGATTTGTTTGCATTAAACTATTAAATCAGAAAGAGGCATCGAAAATGAGTGTTATAGAAAAACACGAATAATATATATTTGGTTAAATTAAATCTATGGTCGTTTATCTTTTTTTTCTTTTTGAGTTGATTATTTATTTTAATTTTAAGTGATAATTTGATATTTTATATTTTAAAATTTCAATAATGTTATCTTTTTTTATACAAAAATTTAAAAAAAATCATCAAAATTTTAAACCAAAACTCATAAAATTAATAATCATCTTCAATATAATGCAAATTTTATCAAATTCATAACTCAAATATTCAAATACACTCATATTTTCATCTCCAACAACATCAAATAAAA
>JBBPBR010000008.1:4470725-4483708 GCA_037974775.1 Cicer pinnatifidum
TGTACTCTCACAGTTTTTATTAATGTGCCAATTTGATATATATATATATTTTTTTTTTTTTGAATATTGCTTTTTTTTAAATAAATAAAAAACAAATTTGATATATATAGGGAACAAATATAGTTTTCCACATAATAAGAAATAAATCAAATTATTTTATAATTACTATTTTTTTGGAGTCATATAGTTTTTTTATCAGTAGAATGTTAATAAATGAGACTTCAACGTGTTAAATCAATTGAAGTTGATACAAATGATTGGACCTTCTACTCACACCTTGAGTTCAAGTTTGCAAATAATGGTTATATATGTAAATTTCATTTTAATTTTTTAATAAAGTTGGTCCTACAAAAATTAAATAAATTATATCAATATATTATTAATATTATTATTATTATTAGATACAAATAAAATTTAAAATATTTACCAAACTAGAATATATGTTGAACAAAAACAGGGGAGCATAATTTGTAACAACCTAATATTATTCTTATCTTTTCCCAAGTTAGAGTATTCATGCTATATCTAGTACATAGTTCACATGGTGGTGTTAGTGAGTTGCATTTCTTATGTTTTGGAACAAACCTAAAAAACCTACCCAAGATAGACCCCAACATAAATTAATTGTTCACATGGAAGAGTTTCTCATACTTAACTTAGGTATTCTTCCATCATAAGAATTGCTCTTTATATAAAATTAGATTGAGAGGACTGAATTTACTTTGTGTACCCCACATTACTAAATCGGTGAAAACTTCGTAGCAATAACATGGTAGCAAAAAAAGAGGTTAATTAAACGTCATATTTTTGGTAAATTTATAACTCAAAGTCCAAAACTATTGATATTCTTCAACAAGCAAAATCATTGACTAAAATGCTAATCACAAAGAGTTTTTGTTCTTTGATAAAGTGAAATTTTATTAATATATTGTCTAACCCAAAATCAAAATGAAAGTTTTCTATCTATTTTATAAGTAAGGTTGAAGAGATCACACCCCATCATGTGCTAATAACAAAGTATTACACTCTACTTTGATATTTTACTATTCCAATTCCATTTTGCACAAAATGTATATTCTTGTGAATGTTAGAGCCTATTTGTATTAATATAGTTGAGTACAAATAATTTTTGTTTATATTTTGTTAAGATGAAATTACATCTTTATCTTATGTAGTGTCTCTTTACTTTAAGTCTTTTATGACACCTCTCATTATAAAATTAGAAATAAATATTCTTACTAATTGTGTCACGCAGTTATAACTTTTAGACGTCTGATTTTTATTTATCTTTCAAATAGATTGAAGATAAAACAGAGAGGGAGAAGAAAATTGAAGAGTGGCTACCAATTAATGCTGATAGGAGTGCAAAATGGTGGTACTCTACTTTCCATAATGTCACTGCAATGGTTGGAGCTGGTGTTCTTGGTCTTCCCTATTCTATAGCAGATCTTGGATGGTATATTTCAAACTCAATTTATACTTACCATAAGAGTATATTCTCTAAAATAATATAAATTAATATTTTAAGATCTAGTATATTTTTTAAATTATGTAAATTTTACTTTTTAATAAAGAGGTAAAAAACTTTTAAAGTGATCTAAAGATCTAAACTTAACTTACAATGTCGATATCCGACTGAGACTTAAGATGTCAGTCATTTTTCAAAATTAGAAATGTCATTGGAAAAATTCATATGGCAAGTGACACATAGACTTCTTTCAGTCACATAGATTAAAATTTAATAACATAAAATAAATGTGTTAATGGAAAATATTTAAAGGACTAAATATGATGATAAAAATTATATAGATTCTAAATAAAATTTGATAACTATATATGAAATAAAAATATTATTCAATGAGTTATTAATTTGAGAATGACAATGCTCTCTCTACTCAGGGGTCCAGGTGTCACTATACTTATCCTTTCATGGATCATAACATTGTACACACTTTGGCAAATGGTTGAGATGCATGAAATGGTTCCAGGAAAACGGTTTGATAGGTATCATGAATTGGGTCAACATGCATTTGGTAAAAAACTTGGTCTTTATATTGTGGTGCCTCAACAACTTGTAGTTGAAATTGGTGTCAATATTGTGTATATGGTTACTGGGGGTGCTTCATTGCAAAAGTTCCATAATACAGTGTGTCCAAGTTGCAAACATATCAAATTGACCTTTTTCATTATGATATTTGCCTCATCTCAATTTGTATTGTCCCATCTACCAAACTTCAACTCAATTTCTGGTGTATCTTTGGTTGCTGCAGTCATGTCATTTTGGTACATCATCTTCTTTATATTCTCTATATTATTTTTTAACTTTATATAGTTGATTTTTATTCATTGTCATTTTTATTAATGTTTTTGGTCTTTTCCTAAAATTTGATGGTTAAAACTGATATTAATAAAAGACGAAATTAATCATTTAAGGTTTTTGTTTTTTTATTGGATTGGTCATTTATGTCTCAATACATGTATGTTGTTTTTATGTGTTTGTTTGTTAAATGACCAATTTAACAAAAAAAAATTGAAAAATCAACTTGAAAGTCAAATTTAGAGGATGGCATATTTAATTTTGTTTTAAAAGAGATGAAAACTAAAAATTGATATTTGTATATATCAGGTCCTTTTAAGACAACTATTAACTAGCAAAGAAATTAATTTTGATGCACTATTAGTATAGTTTTTTTTTTTTTTTATATTATCAACCAATTAAAATCACTTATTTTTAACAATATAATATTTATGATTGTATATAAAAAATTTACATATGAATCTAATAATTTTGCTAATTGAATGTGGAGTGAAACATGCTAAATTGCTAATTTAAATTATTGACATTTTGTATTTGACAACAGTTACTCTACAATTGGTTGGACAGCAAGTGTACATAAGGGGGTTCAAAATGGTGTACAATATAGTAACAAGGCACAAACTACAACAGGAACAGTCTTTAATTTCTTTAATGCACTTGGTTCTGTTGCTTTTGCATATGCTGGACACAATGTGGTACTTGAAATACAAGCAACAATTCCATCAACACCTCAAAAACCATCCAAGGTTCCTATGTGGAGAGGTGTTTTTGTTGCATACATTATTGTTGCTTTCTGCTATTTTCCTGTTGCTATTATTGGTTACTTGGTGTTTGGCAATGATGTTAAGGATAACATCCTCATCTCTTTGGACAAACCAGCTTGGCTTATTGCAATGGCCAATTTCTTTGTTGTTCTCCATGTGATTGGAAGCTATCAGGTAAAGTTTTTCAAATTTTATAACTTTGAGTTAATTAATCATTATTTTAATAAGACAACTCACATTTTAGCTGATTTTATTTGGACAGAAAAAATCTGTTTTGATTGAATTCTAGTGTGCATTTTCTATGAACTCAAGAGCGGAATTAAATTTGGGGGTGTTGATATCAATTACGTCTATAAACCACTCCATTAATAATATATACATATTCAATATATTTATCTATTTAAATATTAAAAATTATGATCTTCTCTCTATTTTGAAAAATTATTATAGTTACAAAAATATCAATTAATTTCATATTTTGATGGTTGGTGTAGATTTATGCAATGCCAGTGTTTGACATGATTGAAGGTGTTTTGGTGAAGAATTTGAATTTGAATCCAAGTAAAATCCTTCGTTTTGTTGTGCGTAATGTTTATGTTGGTAAGTGGAATAAAGTTGTGTAAAATTTTAATTATCATGCTAATATATTTTGTATTCACAACTAATTATGTATTTTCTTTTTATATCAAAAGAAGTTATGTATTTTCTTTGATTTTGGATATTAATATATTTTTTTCAGCATTTACAATGTTCATTGCTATTTCCTTCCCATTTTTCGGTGGTCTATTAGGATTTTTTGGAGGATTTGCTTTTGCTCCAACAACATACTTTGTAAGCCAATGAAAATTATAAATATAATTCAATTAATTTTCCTTAAATTATCATAATATGGTTTAATTGTTTTTTATTAAATTTTCAGCTTCCATGTGTCATGTGGCTTGCCATCCACAAACCACAGAGATTTGGCTTGTCTTGGTGGACTAATTGGGTAGGCATCTTTAATTATGTTTATGTTTATTTTTATATAATTTATTATTATTATTATTAATATTATTATTATTATTATTATTAATATTATTATTATTATTATTATTTCAATAACAAGTTTAATTTCTTTGTTGATTTTATTACAGATATGTATTGTGCTCGGGCTATGTATAATGATTTTATCACCTATTGGAGCATTGAGGAACATTATACTAGAAGCCAAGACCTACAAGTTTTACTCTTAAGCTAATTGCCTATTTGAATTGAATCATAGCATGTTTGAATTCAAAGTGAGATTAGTCCATTCATGGTGAAAAATCAAGAATTTGAAAAAATTACACCATGACTTTTGTTAAAAAAATTCATGTTGATTCAAACGTACACTCAATTCTTGAAAGGTGTCATACAGATAAGAAAATTATTATTACTTTGCCATTGTAATAATGTAATCACTTTTCTCTATGCTTTGTTTGTTCTAAAATCCTATGACAATATCTATTTTCCAATTGCAATTTATATGATGGACCAAACTTTAGTAATTCAATTATTTTGTTTTGATAAATAATCATTATAGTACTTGAATGTGTGAAATATTGTTATAATAATAATTCAGTATATCAAAATCAGAGATATATACCTATCTATGTCTATTGGTAGTAATTTAGGTTATCTTGATTTTAGAGAAGCCTTTTTTGAGACTTGGATTAGTGTTGTAATTTTTCTAATAGATGCTTCATAGAAGTAGAAAAAATTTAGTTTTTTTATTTTTTATAAGTCAAACTGTATTAAAATAAATACAAGGGACACTTAATCATTACATCAAAATAGTATTAAATACATTAAATAATTTATTTTTTCAAATAATTTCATTTCTCTCCAATCAAATACTCCAAACGGTTGATAACCAAATTAAAAGAGACACATTTTTTCCACTCTTTCCTCTACTCTTCGAATTGAAATTCAAGCAATTCTTGGGCCTTCACAAGTTCATCCAATTATTACTTAATTGCCATGCCCAAAACTCATCCAACAATTGCCCCATTGCACCTAATTTAGTTGTTTTGTCACATGATAGTATATAAATATGTGGATAGAGCAGCTATAGTAGTTGATCACCTAACCACAAGTCCTTGAATTTAATAGAGTTGTCGCTTTGGAAAATATTTAAAAACTAAAAAATGGTATTTAAAACTATATTTAAGATCCAAGAGTCGATTTAGAGTAGGAAATGTATTAATATTTTATAATATTATTTAAAAACAGTTATTTATAATTAATTGTATAAAAATTTATATTATTTTTAAAATATTTATTTATCCACATTACTTAAATATGAATATAATTTTTTTAAGAATGTGATGCTAAAATAAAATAGTACTCAAAGTAGAAAGGAAAAAATACATATTTTTATTTATTTATTTATTATTTTACATAACAAGAGTGTAATTTTACGTCTATGTATCTCCATGTGCAATGTAAAAATTAAAGTTATACAATTCTTTGGTATTGAATTGCTTTTAATGAAAGTGTGTTTTGTTGTTGATAAAAAAGTTACATAAAAAAATGAATTTGTTTGATTTAGATAATTTTTTTTTAAATAAGTTTAAGACTATTAAATTATAGAATTTGTGTCTAAAAAATTCAAAGATTATTTTAAAAAGATGTTAAATCTAATTAGTCTATTTTAAACTTTTTTTTATAATTATTTTCGTTATAAAAATAAGCTCTAAAATCACCAAATTATATAACATGTGTCTTAATAAATCAAAAATTAAAAATATGTCACATCTAGGTAATCACTTTAAAATAATTTTAGTTTTATTTGATTTTATTTTTCCAATTTTTTTATAAGATTTAATGATTTGATAAAAATTACAAATGTAATAATAGAGTAAGCCGACCGACCCACTATGTGCAAGGTGACATGTCAAGGGTAGCTCAAGTTTCAATAAGTCAACATAACAATAATTAAATGTCTCATTTTTTTTTTCAACAGTAGTTGACTAATTGCTCTAGAGCCATATGTGAACCACACGAGCATACAAAAACAAATACTATTTTCTATTTTTAAATTTATGTTTTTCTTTAGTATTACACAAATATGATCAAACTATTTTTTTATTTTATGTTTTTTTAACTAGGAATTCCAAATGAGTAACTATTAATGATGATCCAAAATTTATTGATTAAATAAATGTGTTAATAATAATAATCTAACACGAACTTAGAGAAAGAAGAAGAAAAGAAACTATTGGCTAGGATTTCATATAACAAAATGAACAAAGTTTATATTTGTTAGTGTTACAATATGTATATATATTAGAGAATAGAAAAATCTAAAGAATTCTTACTACTGACACATAAGAATAACAATGCCATATAACATCTTCCATCAAACTCACAATGCATTAATATATAGCATCAAGAATTTCTCAACCAAAAAATAAAAACGTTTAATTGAATACATCTTTGTGAACAAATCAACAATTTGTAATGAGGATGAGACAAACGGTACAATAATGGTTCCATGCAAAAAATTATGACGAGTGAGATGACAATCAATATCAATGTGTTTGGTGTTTTCTTGAAAGGCCAAGTTATGAACAATTTGAATAGCACTCTTGTTATCGTAGTGCATTGGAGTTGACTCAGAAAGAGAGATACCTATATCAGATAAAAGTCAACGCAACTAAATTATATCATAGTAGTGGATGTCATAACACAATATTCAACTTCTGTAGAAGAGCAAAAGACAATGTCTTATTTCTTACTATTCTAAGAAATAAGATAGTCTCCAAAAAAGATACAACACTATGTGGTGTACTTGTGATATGTGTGATCACCAACTCGATCTGCATCAGAATAAGCATGTAACTCCAATGAAGACGACAATGGAAAGAGAATGCTTTGAAATTGAGTTCTTCAAAGATAACGAGGAATACGAAGAATAGTTTCTCAATGTACTATAATTGGAGAGACAATAAACTAACTAACAATATGAACATCATAAGCAATATGAAGTTTGGTAATTGTAAGATACACCTAGTTGTCAACCTAAGTATGGTACAACGTGAGGATCTCGTAAAGGAACACCATTAGAGGGAACAAACTTTGCATTCAACTCAAGAGGAGTATACGCTGCTCTAGTATCAAAAAGACGAGACTGTTCAAGAATGTTGGTAATATAATTAAATCGAGAGAGAAGGTAGTCTCTTGGAGAGTAGGAACTTCAATCCCCAAGAAACATCGAAGAATGCATAAGTCATTCATCTCAAAATGCTTGCCTAACTATAATTTCAGCTCATTGATTCCACTAACATCATCACATATAATAATCATATCATCAACATACAAGGAAAGTATAATACGGTCATAAGCGGTGGATCTGATAAATAATGCAGAATCATGTTCACTACACTAGAAACCAAAAGATGTGATCATAGTAGAGAATTTCTCAAACCAAGGTTGGTGAGTCTATTTAAGACCATATAGAGTATTTTTAAACATACACATTTTCCTTTGATTATGAGAAACACCTTGTTGAGGGTCCATATAGACTTCTTCAATAAGCCACCATTTATAAATATATTTTTGACATCCATTTGAGAAATATGTCACTGAAAAATATATGCAACTACAATAAAAGTACAAAAAGTGGTCATCTTGGCTACAAGAGAAAAACTTTCTTCATAATCCATACTATATTATTGAGAGAATCCTTTAGCAATAAGACGTGCTTTGTAGCGCTCAACCTACTCATCAAACTTAGTTTTGATCTTGTATACTTAACGAGACCCAATAGCACAATTTTCATTCGGAAGATGTACTAACTCCTAAGTATTTGTTTTATGGCAATGCAGAGAGTTTTTCTGTCATAGCTTGCTAGCAAAGAGGATCAAGAATAACCTTTTTATAGGAAAATAGTTCAGACAAACCATAAATACATGTACAAGAAAGAAAGAAACAAAACTCAATAAATGGAATAGAAAAAATCAAGTAACTAGAAGCTATTACCATAAAATAGTAAATGGAATATATATATATATATATATATAGTCCTAGTTTATTTGAAGAAATTAGAAAATTTTATTATATATGCTAATGGCGAAAATAAAGAAACAATAAGAGAAAAGATAAAAATATCCTATTGAAAAATTAAATTATTGTTTACAAATAAAAAATGAAACAAAACAACAAGAAACATTAAATAATAATTGAAAAGACATCAAGATTCGTCAATAAAGCTACAAAATATATATATATATATATATATATATATATATATATATATATATATATATATATATATATATATATATATATATATATATATATATATATATATATATATATATATCATGAGTACCATTGATTATATAATACAAATTATAGAAATTTTAATGAAAGTAAGGTTTAATTGCAATTTTGATCCCCTATTTTAGCTGAATCGCGAAAGTAGCCCCTCTATTTTATATATCTCCAGTTTTGGTCTGCAAAGTAGAATTTTAGTCCAAAACTTCATGAATTTCATTTTTTTTTTTTTGCATTTATTTAAGTCACATGATACCTCAAGATCTCATTTGCAACAATTGTACCTGAAATATATGATCATAAATGATGTAGTACGACTTTAACAAATGAAATTTCATCAAAATTTGGACCAAAATTCTATTTGGGGGACCAAAATTGGGGAGAAACAAAATGAGGGGACTACTTTCGTAATTCAGTTAAAATAGGGGGATCAAAACTGCAATTAAACCTAAAAGTAAAATCAGAAACCATTTTAAATGAAATGCAACTTGATAAAATGGAACTTGAAAACAAAATGGCAACGTCTATTCAAGAGTGATTACTTATTGTTGGTGGCTCAAATAATTGTCATCGACTTATAAGTTACAAAACTTATGTCATACAAAAAGGGCTTATGCAAAATTGTGAAGCACATACTTTGGTAAGCGTAATCCAAAATTCATCTTCTCTCTTCTATTTTCCTTTCTTTTTCTATGTTTCTATACTTTAGAATATTTGGATGTTGTTTTAGTTATTTTTATCACATAATAAATTTTTAGGAGAATAAAAATGATAATAAAAGTGTTTGAAGTTGATTGAAGTATCTTAGCATATGTCCCACATGGCTCAATATGCTGAGGTAAGAGGGAGGTCAAAACTATATATATTGAATCTAGTTCTTTACTATACAATGCAACTTTGGAAACTTTAAATTGGTATCTAACTTAATTTTTCTATGTTGTTTTTTCCCAATAACTATTATCAGAAGCTTTAGTTTATTGGCATATTAAACTCTTAGTATGTTTGTCTGATCTTCAACATTAGAAAAGAATTGTGATACTATAAAAATATTATTTTTGAAAGGTTTAAATAAATGGCAAAATATTTTATTAGTTCTTTGTGACTCACATCTTTTTCATGAGAGTCCAACTGGTGTCGTTTACAATCGACATACAACTACTATATATATCAAGTTTGTCATGAAGTTGAAATAGATATATCTGATGGAAGAATCAATTTTGCTTTGTGAAAATTTCATGTCAAAGATGTATTGATTCAAGCAAAATTACACAAGACGCCTGATAGAAACAATGCTATCAATGATTTTGATAAATTTATTTTTATAGGATTTTAATAGGGTATTTACCCTCTATTTTGTTTTATTTTATAGTTTTAATTTCAATGTCTTCTTATTTATTCATTAATTTATGATATTTGCATAATTGATTATGAGATGATAAAATAAGTCAAATTGATCAAATGTACTAAGTTTTTAGTGGAAAAAAAATATTAGTTTAATATTCCAACTAATGAGTACAAGAAGGAGGTTTGTTTCACACTTCAAATGTTGAATTTTCTAATTACCAAATGTTGTGAAAGAAAAATGAGAAAGTTGATGGCAAAGAAGGGGGAAGGTTGTTGCAAAAACATTAGGATCTCATTGTATCATTAAGAGCATAAACGATAAACACAACAAGGGAGCCACACTAAAAACATAATCGAAGAAGCAGAAAAGAGAAAGAGAAAATAAAGAGAAACAACTTAGAAACTTAGGAGTGCTTGGAACTTGAGTAATGTGTCTCAAATTTTAGAGCAAAAAAATCACACTCTTTCTTTTTCCTTTACTTGATGAACACTTTTGTTATCAACTTTATTTTCTATACGTCAATGAGTAAGTAAGTTCTCTTATAAGGTATTTGGTGAATCTTGTGATTAGGATACCTTTTTACTATGTATTAGTTTTAAATTCTAGTTTTATTTTAGATTTTTGTTATTTATCTCAATTAAATTATTCTATTGATTTACGTACGTGTTTGAGATGACCAAGATTTGCATGTCTTAATCAATCAATTAACTAGTGACCCGCTACAATTAATAGATAGATCTATAGAGTAATTGGATTAGAATTCTTGTATGATAAAATACAGATATTAATCTTTATACCATTCAACCTCTTGGTTCTTTATGCTTTCTCTTAATTATATTTATTGTATGATGAATCAAATAATTAATTTAGGAAAAATAATATTATATTGAATGACAAATCTTTGTTAACATTTTTAAATAGGGAATGATAATTGAGAAAACGAATAAGAATTAATATAAAACTAAGAATTGAGGTATTGATATTACAAGTGAAACCATGAACCTAGGTTTACTTTCCATTAATTCAAAGTTGTGTTGTCATATACTTTAATTATAATTTTTATGTTATCTTTACGTTTTTGCTATAACAAATCAACAATAATTTTTATTAGTCTAAATAATAAAAAATCTTGATTATTTTGGTAGTTGTTAAATTAATATATGTGGATACGATAATCTTATATACTACTACTTGGCAAACCCATACACTTGCGGAATTTTTCGCAACAATTTTCATCTTATAGAAAGGGATCTTCTCTAAGAATGAGAAGTGTATCCTCATGGCATAACCGTCGTGCCATGGGAAATGATAAGTTCTTGCTAGTAGATTCATGATAGCACACGAGTATGGGTTTTCTTTAATGTGAGATATGTTTGTGAGGTTATGTCAATTGTTGAAGGGAAATAATCAGTTTTTGCTAGTAGATTCATGATAGCACACCAGCATGAGTTTCTTTGATGTGAGATATGTTGTGAGATTATGTCAATTGTTGAAAGACTAAATAATAAAAAAATTTGATTATTTTGGTAGTTGTTAAATTAATCTCTGTGGATACAATAATCTTATATACTATTATTTGATAAACTCGTACACTAGCGGAATTTTTTGCAACAGTTTTCATTATTATAAAAAGGGGATCTTCTCAAAGAATGAGAAGTGTATCCTCATGGCATAACCATTGTGCCATGGGAAATAATAAGTTTTTGCTAGTAGATTCATGATAGCACACGAGCATGGATTTTCTTTGCTGTGAGATATGTTTGTGATGTTATGTCAATTGTTGAAGGGAATGATAAGTTCTTGCTAGTAGACTCATGATAGCACACGAGCATGGGTTTCTTTGATGTGAGATATGTTGTGAGGTTATGTCAATTGTTGAAAGATTTTGTGAGACCACCAACACAGAAGTTGCACAATATTTTTCAATATGGTTTTTTATATGCAGAAAATCTTCAAGTAAAATATATTATGTACAACAATGATACATGTATACCTCAAATTTCCAAATATCACGTTTATTTATCTCTTCCTATCAATTCATCACATATCATATTTATTGTATCACTCTTTTTTATATATTTCTCTCTCAAGGTGTATGCACTTTATGGGGTGTACAACCACTATAAGAAATTTGTCATATACCAACAATTGTTTTTAGTGACACATAAATGTTGTAGGTATAGATATAATATGCCAACAATCACTAAACAATAAGACTTAGGTTAAATAGTTGGTATATCATAAAATAAAAAAAATTGAGTCCCGCTCCAAAACTTTGAGTTCCCGCTACCAAACACCTAAATCCTCTTTTACATGTTGTGTTGCTTTGAATTACCCTCCTTTGCTGCAAAATCCCTAAACGTACAAGCTATTTTGAATACCCTCCTCTCCACCCAACACCTCCATTCGCAACCTCGTCGTCATTGCTGCAATCTTCAACGAGCAACCTTCCTTTAATGAGCAACCTCGCCACCGCCGCTACTTGTTGCCTTCATCCTTGCAATCTTCAACAAGCAACCTCGTCGCCGCCGCTACCACATAAATCTTCATCTAACAACCTTCTTTCAACGATAAAATGAAAGATGTATCAATTTTCAAATAAAATGGAGATTGTTGGAGTTGATTGAAACACTTTGGTATAAGTTTCACATTACCCAGTATGGTAAGGGAGGAGGAAGGTCAAAGTTATACATATCTTCTTTACAAAATACACCAGTAAAACATATTAAGTTTGCATTCAATTTTCTACTTTTTTTCTTATTATTATCTTGTCTCTAAGAGTATGGTGTAATGGAGTTGTGGCGTGTCTAGAAAAAATATGTGTTGTAAATTTTTTTACATAGTATTAATTTTTGTTGTCATTAGACAACAACCATTTATTTTTCTAGTTAAGTTCTCTATGTTGTTTAATTAAGTACTATCAAACACAAATTAGATTATTATCAAAGAGAGAAAATAATAGTGAAATTGATTGAAGATCAAAATACTTTATAGAATATGAAAACAAACTATACATATATAAAGAAAGATTAACAAAATTAAGAGATTACAAATGTGCATGTTCATCATTTAGTTGTGCTTACCAAATTATAAATTTTAGTGTATAGGTTCCTACAACAATTGCACAATACAATAGTTGTAGAAACAATTAGATCTAGAAGAAAATTGATCTATTTGATCTTACTGTTCTGATAGATGTTGCACCATACATCTGTTGTGAAAGATCTAAATATATAAATTTCAGTATTGTTTTTTTTTT
>JBBPBR010000008.1:4504708-4540959 GCA_037974775.1 Cicer pinnatifidum
TATATATATATTAATTTTTATATCTTTTTAGTGTAAAACTTCTGTTTTATTTTTTTTCAGTACAACACTCACGTTCATTAATTGCTTTTTTTATTTATGTGGAAATAAAAACCTAAACAACACTTACAAAAACAAGAGTAGCAATCTTCTCGATTTCTCCATTTCTTAAAGATAATAACATTTATTAACATGATTTTGGTGTATACAAACATAAACATTCAATTAATATCGCTAATTTGAGAAATATATACTTTATATCTCCATTTCTGTTGAAAACTAGAGAAAATCTTCACCCGATTTATAATTAAATACTACATACTAAGGGTGTTCATTAGCCAACGACATTTCATAAAAAACATAAAAATAAAACAGTTGAATTTTATCTATTACAAACTTTAAGCAAAATATCATCAATAGTTTATCAATAATGAACCGATGGTATCACAGCAGAATAAAAATGAAGTAAAATGATTTCCAACAAGAACATTATGACCCTCCCTTTTCCCTTTTTTTCTTTTCTGAAGATAACAAAAAATAAACCCCAATCACGTATCAATTATCTAAAACTCCAGATTAAATAACTGTATGGGAGTAGGTAATAAATACACATGTTTGAGAAAGGGGAAGAAAGTAAAATGTATCTCACATATATGGAGCAGCTTTATTTCTACTTCAAACAAAAACAGAACGTGCTTCTGTAACTCCAACGAATTTGACATGATGAGACTTGGCAAAATTATTGCCAACAATAAACTCTTTTTAAACGAAAAACGAAACTTGAAGGCAGCTTAGTTGACAACATCAAGAACCAACTTGCGGGACTTAAGAACAGACCACCGGAGGCGGCGATAATATGCGGCTTGAAGTAACGCCAGTGAAAGTACAAATATCCATTTAAATCCCATCTGCATGCAATGGGTTAGGAAATCAGATATTTACTTCGTTTGATATGTAAGGAGAGTGAATAAGAGAGTAAACAATCATTTTGGTTCCTAGATGTGTGAGGTGGTGCTTTAAAATCATCCTTCGGTGCTTTAAAGATACATTCGTGAATATTTGTGATTTTGATACATTCAACTATTCAAGGACTATAGTGATTCCTCCTGACATATTCAAGGACCCAAATTAATGTTTACTCGAAAGGTAAGGAAACAAACCAATTTTCTCTCTTCCATCTCAGGTTCCGCAGCCCAAGACAAAAATGAGACAACATCTTTCCCCATCTGCATCAACACATAACAGAACAAAATGATTGCTTCATTCTACCCAAGTTCATAGATAATCAATTATGATAAAATTTATTGAATGAAAATATGAAATCCTCAACAAACAAAAAGTACCTGAGCTTCTGTAGCAGGGACACCATCTTCATATTCAACAGCGCCATCATTAAGCATCTTAGGCATGGCAATGGCTCCACCAGGAAAATAAGGATTGTAGTGCAGTCCTTCTCTAATCTACATCATAAATTAAAAAATAACCATAAACAAAAGTTCAAGAACAGTATTGACATGGAGAGAATAGATATAAACTTGTACTGAATATTAAGATTTGAGGACAAGAATACAAAATTGAGAAAGTATAATGGAGTTCATCACTCATCGTTAATATCCATATACATGCATGACTGACCACTGAAGTCACATATCAGTGCAAAGAAACATTAATAGTGTGTTGGAATAATGTTTCATCTAGAAATGGCAATCAAATTTCTTAAGCAAATGATATGCAAAGAATATAAAGCTATCATGCACAACTCGCCAGGCATGCATATTTTACTCATTGGTGTGCAAGGAAAAGGAAAATTGGAAAGAAAAAAATATTATCAACCATTGCTGTACTAACGCAGATTTAAAAGCCACCACACAATTCAAACAAGATTTTGGATCCAAACCACCCACCAGGTGGGGTCCAGCAATTTCAACATGACAACTTCTGAAGTACGCAAGCTACTATAATGAGTATATATTTAGTTTTAAATAAAAAGAATTGAAGAATATACCGAAACACCAGCAGGTGGGTCACGGTAACCAGTTAGCAGGGCAAACACATAGTTCTGACCATTGTGACGAGCCTGAAAACACAGAGAGCAAAGATATTTTATTAATACGTACAATTGAAAACCCAAGGAAGTTACTAGCAGGCAACTGACATTACTTTGGTAATAAGACTTAGATCTGGAGGATAGGCTCCTCCATTAGCAAACCTAGCAGCTGATTCATTGGCATATGGCTGAGGAAAGCGATCACTGAGTTTACCGGGACGTGTAAACATCTCACCCTCATCATTAGGGCCATCTTCCACCTCAATCTCAGCCGCCATAGCCTTTACCTCTTCTTCTGTGTAAGCAACACCAACCAAATCACGGTATGATATCAAAGACATGGAATGGCAGGAAGCACAGACTTGTGTATAAACTTGATGACCACGGCGAATCCTGCTCATTTAAAGAGTTAAATGTATCAAGATCTTAATTAGTATTAATGTTAATGTGAATTTTGGGTTAAATATACGATGAAGGTATAGAGCAAACTAGAAATTCACCACATATAAATCCTGGCCCAGATAAAAGCCAAAAATAGAAGAGAATGGGGTTTATCAAAGGATCTATAAATGCAACTATTTCTTTGGGAAAATTCCATTCTACCCATTAATGCAAGATATTTTTTGGATAGAATAAAACAATATATTTTAATAAATTAAACATATACCTATAATTGACTTTAACAACGATCACACATTAAAATGTTCCAGGGATTACTTTGAGTGTATGAACATTGCTAACTTAACAAACGATATTGTTGAGCCAAAATGTGGAGAGGAAAATAAATGGAAATTGTATAAAAAATAAAGCAAAAATTCAGGTCAAACTTACGAAGCATGATCATATGAACTGAGGATGCCCTCGTGAGGCCATGGATAGTTCGGAGATGCCAGGCCATGCTCAGCTTCGTCAGCTGATGCTGTTGTTGCAAAACCCAAAAGACCTGAAACACCAGCTCCTATTAAAGCTAGGGCTCTCAAGGAGCTGCTGCCGGTAGATCCAGAACCCTCTGCCTTTGAGAAAATGGATGACACTGAAGGACTCTGCAACAATTATATAGCCGTGATTAGAAAAAAGACATGATCAGGACCTTCCAAGGGACAAATTGTTATAAAATCATGAAAATTTATGACATGAACAATCATGTATTTCCACCATATCAATCCAGAATGGTTGTTCCATTATGACAATCAAAGAATATAAACCCGTAATGTAAGTCCATCTGACGTTACCCTAAATAATGACTGATGAGGAGATCCGGCATGATTGGAAGTCAGAGATTTGCATTTACTTGGTATTTAACTTGGATACAATATTTATTCTGAATGTTTTATAGTATGCGTGAAACATATGATGCTTGCCACCTGAACAGTCAACATTTTACTAAAGAAAAATCTTAACTACTACAATGATGACTGAATCCCATTCTTTTTTACAAATAGTGTTAACCTTTTCAGTAATATATAGACAAAATTAAACCTCTTAATATGTAGCAGTGTCACTAGGAGATCACGGGTTTGAGTCGCATAATCAATGCAAAGTTAGACTATCAACAATAGACTCACTATTGACACTGCACAGAATACCAATAGGGAATCCAAAAAGTAGTAGGAAAAATCACAACAGAATTTTCAGAAACTGTCATTTTTAGCACAATCTTGTCATCAATCTAAGTGATAAAAAATTAGATAAAGTACAACACTAGCTGGTAACTTCCTATCACAACAATTGTCTTTTAGAAGGACTTGGGACCAGCTATATACAAGTTTGGAAGGGAATAACATGGGCAAAATTACATCAACTGAACGACGACTAAAATGATGATGTGAACATTTTTGCAGCAACACAAGTTTTCAAGCAACGATTATAAGGCCACAAACCAGAGCATCCCAAATTACAGCGGACAGGCCCAACCCCCTTAAGGTCCTCAAAGTCACACTATTAGACTATGGTAAAGAGCAAGATATTAAGTTGCAATTGTGGTCGTGATTGCATTGCAGAGATACAAATCAGAAGGTGATGCAGTTGCAGCATCCATTGCAGCCAAGTTATTGCTACTGAGTCAAGTAATGTAGACTGAGAACTTCATCCTTGATAACAAGCATTTGAGAGTTAATTAGGACAAGAAACCCACATGCCAAAGAAAATTTGTGGTGTATGCCAAGTAGGTCAACCGAGGAGGCTATATACACATTGCATGATATGATGAACAGGTAGAAAACAAAACAAAAACAATTTGGTTTTTCTTATAGAATCAATTCCATTAAATGATAAAACCTAATGGCATCAAAACGATTTATGTAGTTGACCAATTCCACCTAATGGAATAAAGCTTGATCGTTGTTGGTATTGCAAATCACTTTTAGCATTTGCCAGAGTCTTCTATTTTATTTTATTTTTTGAATTGTATTGTCAACATCATCAAATGCCTAGTTAAGACTGCTCTCAACTACAAACATATTGGTGCAAACCAACTCTTCCAGTCAATTAGATATTTATCACTGAAAATTGGAATTCTTTTGCAAAATTAGCTGTAATGATATGATAATATAGCATATCTTTTTCAACAGTATAGTGATATTAATCTAACAATACTATTAATAAATTAGATCTGGAAATACAGTATTGCTCGAATAAAAATTATAAGAAAAGGTGAATGAACAGCTATATGTTGAATCTTCCAGAAAAGCCAACTTTTGCTTTCCCTCAAATTTGTATAGCAAAATCATTTTTCTTTTCCTATCCCTCAAATTATAGCCTAAGGGTCTTCATATTAAGTCCCATATGAAAAGGTCAGAAACATAAATACTCTCACAAGTCACAAGTGTAAAGTAATCAAGAAGAGAGGATCAAGTGCTTACCAGAGAATGAGATTGGAATTTCCTCCTCAATAACTGTTGAATAACTCCACCAGCCATCTTAGCTCACACTGTGGTTTGTTCATATAAAAAAAGACAAGATAAGTATACAAATGAATCTGACAGAATATCATCATAGATGACGTTCTACAAATAAGCACAAGGAAAATGATAGACAGCATAACAAAATAAGTGCATGTGGCGACGGAAAAAATTGCCGACTCTACCTACAATGAAGACTCTTGAAACACATAAGTAGTCTGCTTAATTCATTGAGTAACATATATTGACAACAAGTATAAGGAAAAGATAAACAAAAAGGACAAATATACACACAAAGACAAACAACACACGCCATTAGTCATAAAAGCTTATAACTTGATGCATCATGAAAACTGAACAAATTTCGTTCACACGTTCTTTGTACAACACATAAAATCAAATAGTACCCCAAGACAAAGGTAAATATGATATGATTTCATAGATCCAAGGATCTAATAGCACCCTGCCACAATAAGAGGAGACATTTTTAAGCTCATACAACCATTGAAATCATTAAAAACTTAAATTGACACCTCTAGCTCAATAGCTTTAAGATCCTCAAGCACGGAAACGGAAAAGAGTGTATATAACTATTACTTCATTACATGACTCTGGATATCAACAAAATAATTTAAATCAATGAGCAAACAATTATTTTGGTCCCAAAATGCAAGGTGATGTCACTGTAGTCTCTTAATGTATTGAAATTACAAAACAACCCCCATAGTGTGCATTCTTAGTGATTTTAGGGATCAACCATTACCAGAAAACACATTCAACAATCAAACTAAATAACAAAAAACACATTCAAGGATTAAACTGGCTAATGAAAACATTTGGGGATGTTTTGAAATTTTGATACACAAGACTATAATGACTGTACCTCATACATTCAAGACCCAAAATGATTGTTTACTCTTAAATCAACACAATTCCTGAATCCATAATAAAAATTACTCACTCAATGTTAAACTAGCTATCAAATTACTCCAATTCCAAAATAATACATACATACATACTTACTAATCACTAAATTTTCACTACAGCTCTTAAAAACCATTTGCTCAGTGCAAAAACAAAAAACTTATCAAACAAAAAAAAAAACTAAGGATTCACATAATTCATGAACTACCAACACAAAGAATACTACTTTACTTACAAAATACATCTTCAATAAATAACATTACCACTATAACACAAACTAGTTTAAGGTTATAAGCGAGCTTAATTCAGTCAAGTGTACAAGATTGAGGATTCTCAGTGACAAATAAGAAACTACGCTTAAACAAAAATTAGGGCAAAAATAGTGAAATAACACGAAATTGAAAGTGGAAATCGACAAACAAATATTAGAATTGAAAAAATTAGGACTCAAAAAGTTGGGAATAGATCCGAATCAGAGTGATAGCTGAGCAAGTAAAAACAGAGAGAGAGAGAGACTTACGAAATGGAAGCACGATTGAAAAGTGAGGATCGAACGAGGTATAAGGAGAAGCAGCGGAGAGAGAGAGGCTGCTGATTGAAGAAGAGTCAAGACGGAGCTTTTTGGGACCCAAAAGAGATTAACGCTTCTATCGTTGTAGCCACGAGAATTGTTTTGGGCTTTGTTTATGGGTTTTATACAAATGAGAGAAATCCCACGTTTTGAAAATAGGAAAGTTGCTTTTTGTACCCTTAGTTGCTAGCCTCCACTCCCACAATTTTATTCATAGTTCATACACTCCTCCTCCCAACCTTTTTATGTAACTAAATTTACTTAAATTCCCATACTCACGTCACACGCCCCTTATTCAATTGATGAAAGGAAATAAATAGAGAACATGATAAAGGAATATACACCCATCTCTTCACTAGAACCACTACAATATTTATTGAAGTTTGCGCAATTATTAAATCTCACCACTACACCGGTGTAACATTCCAAATTTCAAGACATTGAAAGTACTATATCCTAAAAAATTAATATTACGACAAACTTCAAATGAAAATATTTCTATCCATAAAATTGCGTTGAAATAAAAATGTAGTATTGGACTCATAGTGATCAACTATCATAGCTTCAATACTTGAGTATTCCGATTATAATATGAATAATTATTATTTTTGAACAATCAATGCTAGTTGGTTAGTATTGTTGAAATGAATGATTGTGTATCTCATTGAAATAATCTATTATCACAAATCTAACTTCAAAGGAACCTAGTTTTCACCAAAATAATCAATTATCTTGTGATAGATGGTCAAGATACACATTTTAAGTTTTCAAGTAGGAGACTTCTAAGACTTGTGATTACATGGTTGCATGAAAAGTTGGTTGATTGGATGCCTGGAATGTGTAATTACATGATTTATTGAGATTATTCATGGTTGTTTATTATTATGTATTATTTGATGCATCATGCATGATTTTAGGTGGTGCTCCACAGTTTAAGTTTTAGGCCCCAACAATTGAGTTAGCGTTTCGTGGCTACTTGAGATTGAGTAATGCTCCGCATAGTTTCCATCATCCATTGAGTTATATGTTGCACAAGTTGAATTTTTGGCCCCACGTGTGATTGAGCAGTTGCTCCACAAAATGGGTTTTGTGCCCCCACTGAGCCATGTATTTAAAGGGACGGGGAAAAAATGCCTTGATTGAAATTGTTTTCGGAACATACCCCTCTGATATCCGAAATGTTCATTGTCATATAAAAAACTTGCCAGAAATTAAATTCCAAAACTGCAATTCTAAAATTGTTTTCGGAACATACCCCTCTGATATCCGAAATGTTCATTGTCATATAAAAAACTTGCCAGAAATTAAATTCCAAAACTGCAATTCTAAAATTGTTTTCGGAACATACCCCTCTGATATCCGAAATGTTCATTGTCATATAAAAAACTTGCCAGAAATTAAATTCCAAAACTGCAATTCTAAAATTGTTTCCGGAACATACCCCTCTGATATCCGAAATGTTCATTGTCATATAAAAAACTTGCCAGAAATTAAATTCCAAAACTGCAATTCTACATTTAATTTCGAAATCAAAATTCTGGGATGTAATAATTTCGATCAATTACAAATAAATTATGCCTTAAAGATCACAAGGCTGAGTCAAAATTTAGAGAATGCAAAGAAATACAGAGGTCTGAGAAGGAGGGAAAAAATTGAAGTAACATCTCAAATACATGTAACACCTTTATTTCTTCTATCTTGAACAAAACTAGGTCTTGCTTCCGGTCAGCCTCTCAACGAATTTGATATGATGAGATCCAACATAGTTATTGGCAACAATAATCTTTACTAAAATGAAAAAATGTAGCTTGAAAGCAGCTAGTTGACAACATCGAGAACCAACTTGCGAGACTTAAGAGTAGACCACCGAAGGCGGCGATAATAGGCAGCTTGAAGTAATGCTAATGATAGTACAAATATCCATTTAAATCCCATCTGCAAGGATAGCAATATTCTTAGAAAAATGGATATTTTCTTGATTGGATTTGTTAGAATAAAAATAATAAAGGAAACAAACCAGTTTTCTTTCTTCCATCTCAGGTTCTGCAGCCCAAGACAAAAATGACACAACATCTTTACCCATCTGCAACAACATACAACAGGAGAAAATATTTCGCTTCATTCTTCCTAAGTTCATATTAGATAAGTAATTATGAAAATATCTATTGAATGAAACACTTAACAAGCAAAAGTACCTGAGATTCTGAAGCAGGGACACCATCTTCATATTCAACAGCACCATCATTAAGCATTTTAGGCATGGCAATGGCTCCACCAGGAAAATAGGGATTATAGTGCAGTCCTTCTCTAATCTGTGTTATAATTTAGATTAGTAGATAACCAAAAACAAATCTGACATTAAACACAGTATGTAGGAACAAAATAACTATGGACTCGAACAAAAATATTTAGAATTAATGACAATTAGATAGTTGAGAAAGTATAATAAATTCTTAACTAATTGTTAATATCCATATACAAGCATGACCGACAACTCAAGTCACTTGTAGGTGCAAACCACCACCAAAGTCATTCTCATAAGGAGTTGCCGACCCAAAAAAAAATGACGCCACAATGTCATTTATGAATCATACCAAATAACAAATTGTTTTATTCGAGATCCCTCTTAAATTAATAGCTTAGCCTATACTAATCCATAATCTCCTTCAAAATTTAACTAATAGACTAAGTTATGTTCCTTTTGATCTTCCAATTTTTACACTTTTTGGGTCTTATCAATACATGTCCAAACCACCTCAAATAAGAATCTACAATCTTTTCTACAGTGGATGTTACTCCAACTTTGTCTATAATGCTTTCGTTTGTAAACATATCATTTTCTGGGTCAGAAAAGAGTGCAAAATAGACATTAAATTTGGTGTCTGAATTATGTTTCACATAGAAATGGCAACATAAGTTACTTTAATAGGTAGCGAGTTTAGTTGTAAAATCAATGAATAGAGGTTTTACCACAACACCAGCAGGGGGGTCACGATAACCAGTAAGAAGAGCAAACACATAGTTCTGACCATTGTGACGAGCCTGAAAATAAAAAGGTTAAAGATATTTCTGGTATGCATAAAACAGAAAATCTAATTAAGCAGACAACTGACATTACTTTGGTTATAAGACTTAGATCTGGAGGATAGGCTCCTCCATTAGCAAATCTAGCAGCTGCTTCATTTGCATATGGCTGAGGAAAGCGATCACTGAGTTTACCAGGGCGTGTAAACATCTCACCCTCATCATTAGGGCCATCAACCACCTCAATTTCAGCAGCCATTGCCTTTACTTCTTGTTCAGTATAAGCAACTCCAACCAAATCACGGTATGATATCAAAGACATAGAATGACAGGAAGCACAGACTTGTGTATAAACTTGATGACCACGACGAATCCTGCTCATAAAATAATTAGTTAAATGTACTAAGAACTTGACTATTATTATTAATATTAGTTAAATGCTATATGAAATTCAGTCTGAACATTTGAATATGTGATGGTGGCATAGAGAAGTAGGAGCATAATACAGATTCACCATATTACGAATCCTGGCACAGAAAAGGCCCTAAAAGTTATTGCTCACTATAATACATGATTCTCCGAAGATAAAACAATGCGAGATAAATGTTATTGATCACTATATAACACAGACATGATTTAAACCATGTTAGATCACAGGTCACCACAAAACATGACATAACAAATACTGAATGGCTGATCCAAAACTGAGGAAAATGGCATTAACTAGTAATATAAATAAAAGAAAGCCAATTAAAAATATACCTACAAATACAATTAACCACTATCTGTAAATCACCTTAAAAATGAAAGAGACAAGCTTAGTGTATGTAGTAGTGGCTAACTTATAAAATGATATTGTTGAGCCCAGAAACATGAAAATATAGGGAAAACTCAGCTTAAACTCACGAAGCATGGTCAAAAAATGAAAATATAGGTAAAACTCACGAAGCATGATCATATGAACTGAGGATGCCCTCGTGAGGCCACGGATAGCTTGGAGAAGCAAGGCCATGCTCAGCTTCATCAGCTGATGCTGTTGTTGCAAAACCCAACAACCCTGAGAAACCAGCTCCAATTAATGCAAGGGCTCTAAAGGATTTGCTGCTTGTAGAACCAGAACCATCATTCTTTGTGATAATGGATGACATAGATAAAGGATTCTGCAGGAAGTACATTAGAAGCCATTAGGTAGTTGTTTACTAGTGAGTTGACAAAAATTTAATTTTCAAAAGAGTCCTTGAGTCTTGACGTATAATTAGTAACAAAGACAATATGAAAATGAAAAAGTACATGTTTTCAAGTAAAGCTACACCAAGTCACAGTCCGATGACAAATGGTTAAGACACGTGCGTCTAGCAAATAATGCTATGGGAAATGGTAGGAAAAAATACAACAGAATGTTCCGAAACTGTCCATTTTTGGCACAATATTATCATTGATCCACACCATAAAATATTCAATGAAATTTCAACTGGCAGATAACTGCCTAACACAATATTACCTCTTTTGCAAACCCAGCATCCACAGTGAACCCAGCATCATCAACCCATCATGAAGGAGTGATGACGTCTACAAAATAGAGGGTTTTGAATGATTTGAAGAAGAATTATGTCAAATTCTGTTTCAAACTCCAGGTCTATTTCAAACACAGTCTGATTATGTTGCTCCTATTAAGTTCTTTTAATTTGTCATCAAAAGGAGCACATGCAATGCATTAACCGAGTAAGTAATTGGAGATGAGAGGATAAGGACTAAGTGTTGTGTTTTGCTATGGGCTACTTTCTGGATGAACACCATTATATCCTTGGCCACATCACATGTCGTAAAACATAACTATTGATAGTGCCATTTTATCAACACTTTGGACATCCTATTAACCTTACTTTTGTGTGATGTATACTCTCATGACTTATCAGTCTACAGGTTGAGTTCATGAAAGCACCACAAATTTACATAAACTCTTGGTGGCATTAGGCTACTCAAGTAGATGGATGGACATTATTAGGACATACAAGAATATTAGGATATTATTAGTAACAAATATAACTAATTAAAAGTTGGAGTAGCATTTGCTGATGAGAAGATGAAAAAAACTCGCATAAAAGTGGTTTGGTCATGAGAGAAGAAGACCAAAAGAGGTTCCAATGAGAAAAATGGATCAAATGGAACATAGTTAATTAAAATGGAGAAAGGAAGACCTAATAAAACTTTAGGAATTAAGACTAAGAAAAATAAATTCAAAAAAGACTTGTACTCCATATCTATGACCTAAAACATTAGTTTTTGATAGAACCAACTGGTATTTAATGATCCATAATGCAGACAAATCTAACCTAGTGAAATAAGGTTTGATTTTTGTTAATGTTGTAGATCATTTTTAGCACATTACAAAAGTTGGTGTAGCATTTACTGAGGAGAAGATGAAAAAAACTCACATAAAAGTGGTCTGGTCATGAGAGAAGAAGACCAAAAGAGGTCCAATTAGAAAAATGGATCAAATGGAACATAGTTTGATTAAAATGGAGAAAGGAAGACCTAATAAAACTTTAGGAATTAAGACTTAGAAAAAAAATTCAAAAAAGACTTGTACTCCATATCTATTACCTAAAAAATTGGTTTTGATAGAACCCACTGGCATCTAATGATCCATAACGCAGACAAATCCAACCTAGTGAAATAAGGTTTGATCTTTGTTAATGTTGTATATCTTTTTTAGCACATTGCAAGAGTCCTCTTTTTATAAATTGAAACATTTTCGATACATTTACCAACTACAAAAAATTTATTTTCAAGTTTCAACTAAAGATATGCATGCTCAAATATTTTGAATGCATAACTATGATATGGCAGTTTTGTGAAATGACGGCCATGGGGGTATGTCAAAGTGGATTTTGAATAAAATGCCATTTATTTCTGAAATATGTTTCTAGTTTATTGTTCTGGACATGGGCTGTTAATTTTGTTACAAGATTATTATATGTTGCAGTATTTTTGTATATTTTTATGTGTATTATATTTTTGCTATAGCTTTCATGCTTCTGCTATAGGCTGCAACACCCCCTCATATTTTGTCATTAATAACATTGTGCTATGGTGGAGTCTATTCTATGACCTATGTGACTCCTAGAGAGAAAAACTGATAAATTGGATGAATTAGAAAACAATATTGCTCAAACATGCAAAATTAAAAAGGAAAAGTGTGTCGCCATTAACAACTTCCAGAAAAAACCAATGTACCCTTTCCCTCAAATTTGTATAGCAAAATCATTTTCTACCCAATGCCCAACTTTTAGTCTAAGTCTCCATTTCAAGTCCCAGATTACAAGAACCAGAAGCTTAGTCCTAAATATTCACAACAAAACAAAATTATCACAAAGAGAGGAGCTTGTGCTTACAGGAGAATGAGATTGGAGTTTCCTCCTCAATAACTGCTGAATAACACCTCCAGCCATCTCAATCCACACTGCCAATCGTTCATATAAAAAGAAAATAAAGATAAGTAACTGAATAATTCCAACTAAGTATCAACGATAAAGTTCCATATATAAGCATAAAATCAATAGTAACGACAGCATCATCAAATAAGTGCAAATAGTTAGAATAAAAGAAAAATTATTAGCAGCTTCTGCAAATTTAAAATTTTAGATTATGGTGAGATGATCTATAAAAAAAAAATCACTTTAAACATTCTACAAATAAGGTTGTAATCAAATTCTTAGTGTAACACATATTGACAACAAGAATAAAGAAGAGATAAACAAATGGACAGGTTCGCAAACAAAGGCAGAGCACATTCTTTGTAGAACACATACGAACAGATAAAACTCCAACACACATGTAAACTACAATATAGCCTTAGATGCCAATGACCCAAGGGTCTGATAGTATCCAAACCCACCAAGAAATGACTTAATCTACCCCAAGAAACAAAAGATATCATTAAAAGCTTTATAATGATATCTATCATTCAAGGACTAACTCAAACTTTCACTTCATTACATTGATCCCATATTATTGCACTTATTATTATATTATACTAGCTTCCATGTTCCAATTAGTGTTGTCAAATAGCAGTGCCATAGGCTGCAATGGCGTGTTTATATGGTGAAATTTAGGCCTTCCACCATCAACAACACTGCTTTCAATATTATTCCATTAAACCATATTGAAATTCTAACAATGTCGTTTCTAATTCATAAAATGATAATTCAGTTTCAGACTCTTTGTTTAGTTTATCCCAAATTTTAAACATTTTATTATTCCCAATAACAAAAGAACCAAGGATAGCAAGAGAAACATTAAATAATTCAGAAACTGACTTTGCAAACATCTATACCATCACTTCTTATCGAAAAGTGTCCTAGTGTCCGACATGTGATATCTACAGCATAACACACCACATTGATTATATTCAATTAATATATTTTTGCAAATTATTACCGGTGTGTCAGTGTGAGTATATGTGTGGCAAATATACACAATCACAAACGCACCTCGTTAATAAATAGGAGCATTTATTTATAACATATATTACATTTATTTATGACTACACATTAACTATTTGAAGGTAATCGTAATCGTTAAAGATAAAATAAAATAGAGAACTTAATTTTATTCAGTCACGACACAAGCACGAGATTGTGAATTTTTCACTCCCAAACTATGCCATAACACACAACATACAAATAAAATGCGAGAAGTGATGAAATAAACAACGAAACGAAACAATCTAATAACCTAAAAAAATCAACGATTAACGTGCAATTAGATACATACATAAATAAAATTAAAATTGAAAAAAAATTTAAAAAAAATATCAGAATTGAAAAATAAGTTAGAGATCCGAGTCAGGGTGATAGATATAAACATTGAATAAGAAGAAAGAGAAGCGCGATTGAGAAATTAAAGAAAAATGGAAATGCAACTTACGAAATGGAAGCGCGATTGAGAATTGAAGATCGAAGGAAGAACGAAGAGAATGTGAAGAAGTGAAACAGAGGATTGATACTAACGCTTCTTTCGCTGTAACTACGAGAATTACTCTGGGCTTTTGGCCTTATTGTTGGGCTCTCTTACCAACATTTTGAAAGCCCGTTTTTCAAAGTTTAACTTGGAAGTTTTTACAAAAACAAAAAGTTTTTTTACCAAAAAAAGAGTAAATAACCGAATTGTTCATTTGAATTGTGTCATTTAAATTAATTCTCGAACTTTATAAGTTGATAAATATATCTCAAAAATGGTAAAATAGTAATTAAAATTGTTTATATTTAAACAATAGATACTATGATGTGGCATTTCAATTGAGTATTTAGCTCTTCCGCTCATATTAATGTCATTATATAAACTAATTTTCATATGAAATTTAAATATTTCACCTTTAGAAATATGCAATTGATGAGGATTAGCCACTTATTCAAAAATTGTTTTGATATTTTACAATTTTATTAATGTATTTATTAATTTATAAAAATTTATCTCAGTGTGTAGATTATCTATTGACTATTACAATGATAAAGTGCAATAATTGTTGAGAAATTAATTTTTTTCTAAATTTTTTCATGTTTATAGTTGTTTTACCATGCCATTGATGTAGCTGATTCAAATATGAAACTTCCAACATGACCATTTATAGTGTGCAACTATTATAAAAATTATACTCTACTCACATGTAAAAATCTAACTGTTTCTATATTATATTTCTCACTTTCGTCTTTTGCATTCACATACAGTTATGAGTCATTTCTTAATTTAAAATTATTTATATACGTTGATTTTTTTCTTTTTTATTATTTAAATTAAATAAATGACTATATAGATTTATTTTTTAAAATTTTCTTGTAAATTTGTTGTTTGAGTACAACATCGTTTTCCTTCTTTCTTCGTCGTTGTGTAGTATTGTTTGATTTTCATCATGTTGCGATATTCGTTTAACTTAAATTGACGTATAGTTTTAATCATTACAAATTCAGCTAATAAATCTGGAGGTCTGAATATTCTGATCATTTTAATTTTACCACATTTACAATATTTTATCATTATATACTATTGATTTAGATGTTGTCAATTTTACCTTATTTCATTCTTTTCAATTTTAGTTAAAAATAGATGGTTAAAAACTGTGAACCTCATAATAAAAATCTCAATGGATTGGCAGGAGGAGACAACATGAAAGATATAGGAATCAATGATGTCATGACCACCCTCCAAATGATTTTGAGAGTTTTTTCTCTTACACCCCTTACCGTTCTTTAGATTGATAATTTCATAAGTGTACTTTAATAAATAAATAAATAAAATATATTTGAATTGATTAATTTAAAAATGTATTTTAAAAGTTTTTAAGAATATAGATTGTGAAAGAAGAAGTTATGAATTATTTTTTATAAAATTAAATTTAAATTAGATGAAACACATAAAATTGAATTCTCTGCAGAGAGGTACACAAATTCGCATATTCGGACGCATCGGTCCAACCTTTATCAAATAGTCTAAAAAAATATTAACTTTAATTTTAATTTTATAATTTAAAATACTAAATTTAATTTTAAAATATTCAATCTTCATTTAACGACCATCAATATTTTAAATATGTATTTGTATAGACACAGACTGTATGGGAGTCGAAACTCAAACATATCATCATACAAGCTTGCGGGAGACCTATCCCAAGCTACTTCTAATTGAACTTATGCTTAATCTATCCACTATAAATGATTTCTAAACTCATAAAATTGAAAGATAAATTAATATGACAATTCTTAATTTAAATCTCTAAAATTTGAAATTTGATCTACATGATCCTAAAATTAAGGATGGTAAAATTATCTGCACCCAGTTAATTTGTACAAAAAAATCTACTTTTATTAGGTGTGAGTGTATATTTTTTATGAAATTAAAATTTGAGTGCGAAGATAGATTTGAGGGTGGCGATATCAACTTTGCACCCACACCTGCCTCACAAAAATATTAAGTAATTTTTAAATTTTTTATACATATACATATTGAATATACTTATCTCTATAGAAAATATTTTTTAAAATATTAAAAATTATAATTTTATCTTCAGATATAATTTTTAAATTTATATTTTTATATATATAAATGGGTGCAAGTGTAGACAAAAAAACCCTAACTCCGTTATGGATAGGGGTGATAATAGGTTGGACCGAACTAGGTTTTGTAGGCCCGAACCTAGCTTATAAAAAATATTCAAGGTCTAAACTTGGCATGTGGGCTATCATATAGCCTATTTAAAAGTCTATTTCATTTTAACATTTTTGAATAACTAAACAGATATATCTTTAAACATATTAACGATTTAATATGTCAATGAAATAAATTTTATTTTGATATTTAACATCATATTTTGAAAAATATAATTTTATATACATTATACTTAAATTATATTTTATAATAATACATTTAAATATGTCAAAAACTAAATAAAATTAATATGCATAAATTATTAAAAGTTGAATATATAACAAAAAAATCAAAATTTAATATAATAATTATAGTAATAAAAAAAATATATTATTCATATTTATTTGTAATCTGACCTTTTTAATTAAATAGACTTTTTTAGAAGTCTTGGTCTTATCTGATTTAGAAAAAAACTCTGGTATCGTCTGTTGTAGGTTAGTCCATAGGTACCTGTCGAGTGGCCTGACCTGTTCCCATCTCTAATCACGAACAGAGTTCTAAATTTCACACCTACTGTAAAATGGAAGCGGATGCTGGTTTCTCCAATTAATTTGGTGCAGAGATGGAGGAGGCAAATCCGTCCCCGCCCCATTGCCATTTCTACCTAAAATAGAGAATAATATAATCTATTAAGTACAATGTTTGATTAAGATATTGGCTTTGACATAATTGTTCCTGGTTCTCTCCTCTCACCATTTTATAAACACTGACAATATGCGCCATAACAATCACCAAAAATGTGTTTGGATTTTGCAAAATTCAGTGTAATTTTATGTTTGGCCAAAAGTTCCAATTATTAACTTTGTAAAATCACTATTGAGAATGCATTGGAAAGCAATAATTATGTTATCACTCTCTATCCAAACATAGACTAACAAGAACTCGTGTCTGACATTGTGCTGCACTACGTCATTCAAATGTCACATCCTTATTCAGCAAACAAAACCTTTCTTTGACATTTGACATCATTATAACAATACAGAATGTAAAAAGGGGATCAAATATAATCTGAAAACTGCATACAAATATATACACAAATGAATTACAATTTGAGATACAGATTTCATTTACAAAGATTAATATCGTTCCAACACTCAAATTTAGAATCATCTGTGAAATCACAGTAACACATATTTTGGGAGAAAAAAGTGCTGCACTGATGTTCTTCTACCAAGGGGATTTAGTCATTTTGTAACACCTACTTGAATGGGCGTGCAGAAAATACTCCAACCAACCTCATTTATCTGGACTTTAAAACTCTGGCATCATTGTTCTAGCCTTTAGGTACACCAATCATGGTTATTCTGAGAAGACAAAAATTGAATTTAGTTAATTCAACTGATACAGCTTTATAACAATTAGAAAATGATAACAATAATTAAACCACTACAAAGGATGACCAATCAAGTGCAAACTGCAGGTTTTGCAACAAGTCTAAGCCCTTGATTGGAAACGCGGTAGATTGATGCTAGACGTGCGATTACTCAGAGCTCCAATATGTAGCTTCTATATAAATATGAATTTTGACCGTGGAAAAATTGTTTTTCAAACACACTAAATAGATCAGCTTAGACGAGTCACATTGCTTTAGGTAAACAAATCAGGAAAGGGTAGCTTTTATGCCTGGAATTGTACACTTGATCTAGTGTTGACCCAAGGACAAATCACAGGCAATATGTGACTAATGGTCCCTATAAATACAATTGTTTCAATAATAATCCAAAGTGAATTGTATTTGGACAACTTTTCACTGCCACTGTGGATGAATACTATTGCACGAATCCCTGATTAAGGGTTGGATGTCTAATTGTCCAGGCGGTAATGATAGTATCTTGTACCTATTTTCACAAAAGAGGGATGGGGGGGACTAGACCTTCTTCCTCGGTACAAATGCCCGAAGTTACACAACTTGGGCCAGATACACGTCCCCTAATCTCTGAGGAAAGAATTTCATACACGTTGGAATACTGATGAAAAACAGTAGCCCAAATTTCGGAATGTTTTTCTTTTCTACTTGTATATTTATCTGCATATATTTATTTGTCATACCGTTTTCAATTCCTTTATCACAGATTTTTTGATGAATGTGAAAAACACAAATGGGAACTTTATGCTCCAGCGAAGCCCAACGCACACTGTCAATCTCATTTGCCTTCTAGGTTCAGAACTTGGAGAATTGTGTATATCCTCCTGGCTGAGTTGTATGACTACAGTCTTTTACAACTGTTATGTAGGCCTAAGGCTCCTTTGCAAGTTAAATTAGGAGATTATTACAATAATATACGATCATAACGGCAGACAAACTGTAACCACGATAGGATGCGTAGTGGCAGATAAAACATGTCCAGTGGGGTAAACTACAAAATATCATAATTCAGGGAAATTTTAAAAACCTAGGACCAGATTAACTTTTCCTCTCATTTCCATGACATTTAATAGGACGCATAAAATACAGTGCTATAAAAAAAAAATCAATTTTACTTAACTGGTTCGTTTGATCCATATTGTATTGCACAGATTATCCAGATCCTAAAAAGCAGATGACAAAATAATTCAGAAATTATTGCAAAGTTCAAGAAAAAAATGATAAAGATGTTCAAACGGGAGAAGAGAGAGAGAATTGGACCTTTCATTTTAATAGAGGTCCATAGGGAGCAGGGCATGGCGATACACTGTGGTCTGGTAGCTGGTTTATGAAATCCATGGTTGCCTGCAAACATGCATGAAGCATTTTCTTTTCTAGCCGAACAAGTTGAGTAGCAACTCGCCTCTTTGGATTCAAACTAGCATCTGTCAACTAAGGCAATGTGTAAGTTATCAGTGAAAAGTTGAAAAATTTTGGCCAGTTTCTAATTCAAACAAACGGTACCATAGATTCGTCTTCAGCCAAGGTAGTAGGGTAGCCAGCCAGCCGAGTCTTGAAATAATCAGCAAGCTGGTCTAGCACAGCCCGCTCCATACAAGGGCTCACCTAGAATGAATAATTAGAGTCAACTTTTCACATCACAAGATTTACTCTCCATTTCATTAGATTAGACAAACTTTTTTTACAATATTTGAAAAATGAGTAAGAAAATAAAATCAGAACAAATACTAGATTTTGATCTTTGCCGTTCTTAAAATTCCTTGAATTCAGATAAGGAAACCACAAGAAGAGATAAACTTACGGGACAAACTGGACCTTGAGAGGACATGACATATTGCATCTCAGAAGGATCTGAAACATAGCCTAAACGCAGATAAGGAATCATATCTGAGACAGCTTCCCTTTCCTTCCCAGCATACACCTGCATCAAGGTTGAACTAAGAAATTATTTTGAATCACGAACACCTCTAGGATTAAGTGTGTCGCCGTGTCCGACACGTGTCGGTGTTTGACCCTCGTACGACACCTGCCCATCAACTCATACAAGTGAACGATAAAAAAATATGTTTTTTCTTTGTTTTGACACATATTAGACACTCCTTGGCCACATCTCAGTCGCATATATGGGTGTCAAAGATGTGTCACAGCTATGATAGGGAGTTAGAGATATTAAATTTAGATATTTTTATTAAAAAAAAAATAATAATAATAATGTTCATATTTTGTTTAATTATAATAAATAAATAAATATGTGTGTCAGTGTCCTATACTTTATACATTAGCAGTGTCAATGCGTCCGTGTCGTTTCAGTGTGTCCGTGTCAAAGCCCGCGCTTCATTGATTAATGAGAAGAATATCCAAATAACCTTAAATAAATTTAGGAGTTTAGTATTAATACCTGAAAAGTTTGAATTGATAACTTTCCATTTCTTTGCGCAACCATTCTTTTATCTTGATATTGTGGATCTTCAGTATTCAAGGCCGCCTGAGACAGACGTATCAGCAAGGTTAAATCTGAATTGGAACAACAAAATACTGGATGCAAACAAAGTAAATGTTCAACTTATACCTCAATTATGAGACGGTCATTGGAATTGTCTTCATCAACAAAGCCATAGTTTGTAAGTAACTTTGAGTTAGGCTGTGGGCCACACCTGAACATGATCAACTACAAATCTTATAATGAAGCTACTAATACAAAACGACTACATCCTTTTTTTAAATTACATGTTGACAAATGACTACATCCTTATACCAGACAACAATTGGGTCCCCAGCTTTATAGGGGCGATCAACCACAAGCTGAACAGAACCATCAACAGAAGCTAACATTGCCTTGCAGTTGCTACAGTACGCCAACAAAGGAGGTCCCAGGGGAACCAGAGCAAATCTTCGAGCTAAACTAACATTCTGATTTCAAAATACAATCAATCAATTAGCACCCATTGTTGAAAAAGAGGGCAAGTTGTGAAAGAGAAGGAAGGTTATGTAAAATTGTAAATACATACATGCATATAAATGTATGTATCATGTATGAATTATGCATGAATCTTAAGGTTTAACCGTGGAATAAAATGGTAACAACTATCAAAAGATTATCAGGAAATTAGTGTATTCTGCAAAAGTAACAAATATCCATGTGTGCTAAAACATCATGCACATTTTGTACTAAATGATAGTTTATAGTTAAAATAAAACATCTAATCCAACTATCAATTAAATATATTTGCAAATTAGAATGAATGAAATTTGATTTAGAGCTCAATGGCCTAATGTTGAATTGCATCATAAATTATTATGCCATTTCAAATTCAGATTCATGGCCAAATGTGGCATGCAAAAAGTATGACTGGTATTGATTTCATCAATTGGTTAGCCATTGTATACGTAAAAGTTTTCTTGAGCATACTATTAGTCGTATATAGATGTAGCAGAAGAGTAAATTTTACCTGTAAATGCACAACACATGACTGAACGGCTGCAAAGGCTTGTTTGAAAATCTCAAATGGAAAAGCCTCAGTAGGAATGTCATACGGGTATTGCTGCATTATGCATATAAAGTAAGCAATAAATGATTTAAGTAAATAATAAGTAAGTATTTTACTTGTAAAGTTCAAGTACATGTTTAATTACCTGAAACAGAGAACCAGACATAAACCAGACTGTGTCTAGCTCGTTATACTCTTTTCTTATTCCTTCAATCCTTTGAACAATTTCATCCTAAATCACAGCCACCAGAAGTTAGTCTGGATATATTTGAAAAATATTTAGCATTAAGCAAACCTAATATTATCAATATTGGTAATATGGATTTAGTGTTTATGTTAATCGGGAGGGAGGGAAAGAGCCAGAAAACCTTTAGCGGACTTCCTGCAAGGTATGCCAGCTCAGATTCTGACCATAGAAGCGGTGATTCCACTGCCAGTTGTCCCCTTCCTCGTTGGCGATCAAGTTCCCTAATGTATGGATACCAGAAAGACTTCTTCCCTTGTTTTTTCTCATACATCAGATACAAGGCCAAGCACGCCAACTCGGAAAATTTATTTGTAGTCAATAGCTCAGCTGCAATAAGGACAAAATCACAATATATAAGCTCAAAATTTAAACTTATTCAATAAACCTATAATCAATCTTTACTCAACTTTTAATATAACTGAACAATAATGAAACACTGATCAAATTGCCTTACAAATGAATTCAAGATAGTGTCTTGCCATATTCATTTCAAAAAATAAGTATGCATGTTTTGTCACCTCATTTACCCAAACATCTTCAACAAAATTTCTAATACATTTCTGACACTAGACATGATTAACCACAGGAATATAATGCACTGCCATAAAAATATTTATCATATAGCCTAACGTAAGAATTCAAGCATTGTTCATGTTGAAAATTTTCGCAATAAGTAAAATCCTTCAAATCATCATAATGGGCATGTTCATGTTGAAAATCTATCAGCCATGAAACACTAAAACCAACCTGTTATTATTATATTTGCTAACCAATGCTCACCAAAAGCATTTAATACCTTATACTAAATTCTCACAACAACTTCAAAAAGGATTAAAATATATTGTTGTCTCTGCAGGTGACATTCATTTTTAATTTAGTCCCTATATGAAAAATATTTTCAATTCAGTCCTTACACAAATAACCATTTTAATTTGGATCTCGCATCACTGTCTGTTTCTGTTAAACACAATCTGTTGAAGACTTGGAACAATAACACAGCAAAGTAAAATAACTAAATTAAAAATGGCTGTCATAAATAGAGACTATAAATAATGTATTTTTCATTGTTATGAATTCATGATAGTCATTTTCAATATGGCCCTTGTACTTTACTACATTAACATTATGTCGGTCCATCCCAGGTTTAAACATATAGAGATCAACTTATTTATTTAAATAACCAAAAAATCACACGCGGATCAAATTAAAAATGAATGTATATAAGGACTAAAATATATTTCAATCAAAAGAAAGTAACATAAACCTTTCTGTTATCAGGCCATTTTAATTCCTACTAGCACTTCTTATCAGATTAATAAAAAAAATTAAAAAGAGAAAGCTATGCGATTCGCATTCTATGTTATAATGAAAAGAAGCACAGTGCAAGACATAATAACTGAAAGAAACAGAAGAATTGCATTGTTACCAATAGTCTCATTTCCCAAGACACGCTCTAGAGTGACAACCAACGAACTTGGAACCGAGAATGCAACATCCCCCACCTACAAAGAATACAACAAAATATAATAAGATTGAATAGACAAATTGAGCCTTGAAATTGTAAGTGTCAAAATAGTGTTTCATTTTAGTTGATAAATGCATCTCGGAAATTATAAAACGTCAGTCAAAATAGTTTCTCTTATCTTATCTAAAATTAATAGTCTCAAAAATATTAAATCGATTGGCTTTACTATCAATTGAAAAATAAAATGCACAAAATTGATTACATTAACTCAACAAATAATTTTATATTCTAAAACGTCAGAAAAATAAATTTTATACAGAAATTGAATAATTTTACTAAAAGTACTATTATGGACTTTAAAAGGCCTAATCTTAAAATTCGCCTTAGACCTCAACATGCGTTTGGTCAGCCATGCGTGAAATACATGAGTTTAATGAGTGGAGTAAGTTTTTGGTGATGGAGTGCTAATATGGATAACAGCAAAAGTTAACAAATGGACTATTTTGAAAATCAGGGATTATTTTGACAATGATCACAATTTTGATAGCCAAAATGCCATTTCACTCAATATGATATAACAGTCCCATTCATTTTCCATGCTAAAACACATCAAAAAACAACAGCAAAAATGAACAATTGATATACACTGTCAGTGTAAACAAGTTTTACACCGTCAATAAATAACATAACCATCAAATCCTAACGAACATTTGATTTTAGAGAAAATGGGTCATGCACTATATGTGTAAACTAGTTTTACACTCACAGTGAATAGAAGCCATTGATTTCATCATCCCACTAAATAATTATTACCACTATAATTAAAAAAAACCACTTAATCAACTGTTTGAGATTGACTATCAGTGTAAAAGTTTTTACAAGGAGAGTGCATGGTAATTAAACCCTTGATTTTAATGTTAACTACTTTAAAAGTCACACAAATAAATGGTTGTGATTCATTGACACATTCAAACATTTTACAACAAAACTATCTGAAAATTAAACTAAAAAATACTTACCATTATGATTACATTCAATTCAACAACTTACATTTCTTAATAGTAATAAAATAAATAAACAAATAAATTAAAAATAAAATCACATTAATAAAACAAACCTGAAGATCTTCACTAGCGGCAACATAGTGTATAGGCTTAAGACTATCATGAAGCGAAGGTTTCTCCTTCAAAACAACCTTACAAGGAGGGAGGCCATGTTTGTGCATCCACGCCTTCAAGTCGCCGTCATCCTCCTTGTGCTTCTTGGCGGCAGCGGAGGCGGCGAGTAAAGTGTCGGAGTTGGAGGCGGAACAGAAAGCTCTCCGGCGACGGCGGTTGGTGAAGAATGTGGGTAACGCGGGAAGATGGTGGGAGAAAGGAGGAGGAGCAATTGGAGGGTGGGAAAGTGAGAGACGAGAAAGTTCCATAGGATTAGGGTTTTCTGGAAATTGGGAAATTTTTTTATTGGAGTGTGTAAAAATGATTGATTTTGGTATTAAGGGAAAGGAAGAAGATGATGATTTTTAGTAGAAGGGAGAACAGTGTGAGATATTTTTGGTTGTTGAGGGTTTTGTACCGTTGTGTGTGAGTGAGTGAGTGTGTAATAAAAGGATAAGGAGAGAGAGAGAGAGAGAGAGAGAGAGAGAGAGAGAAGGTGTTTTTGTTTTGGAGAGTTGAGCTTTTTTATTAGATTGGATTGGAGTTGGAGGAAACAAAAATCTAGGTGTTTGTCTTCCTTGATTCCTTAAAATGTTCTCCATTCTTTCTAATTATATTTTTTTAATGAAATAAATTTAGATTAGGAAGTGTCACAAGAAAGGAAATATTTTAAGTTTATTTAGTAGATTTGCATTTGTTTTTGTTTTTTTAGAGCATTAATGAAAATTGAACACAATTTTTAATATATTTTATCGATTAAAGTTGTATAGATATCACTAAAATATGTAAATTTCATATGAATTTTAATTAATTAAATAATATACGTTGAAATATGTGTGTTGAAGAATATATCGTTAATATTATTGAAATTATATAAAAATTATAACTCATTTATTATTATTACTACTCCATTTTCTCAAAATGTAAGTTTAATGGTATAAAAATTATTTATAAATATAATTCACTTTTTAAGTTACTAGACTAATAGATTACTTACATTTGAAGTTTATTAATGTTTCCTGCCTATATGTCAATTTCAAGGTTACATGAATTATAATTTTGTCAGTTACCGTATAAAGGTGAAAAATTAAACTCAAGGAGTCTGAATGGAGTTTAAATATTTTTCATGTATAATAGATTCGAAGATTATGTTAATCAACTAGGAGGTTAATTAATGATTAGATGACTTATTAATCGATTAGATTAAATGACTAGTTTAATCGATTTTATAAATAGAAAATCAAAAAAAATAATTTAAGTTATAATTTGTTATGATATTAAAATCTTATTTAAGATCAATAATATCTTAATAAAAATTAAATAAACTCATTTTATTATTCATTTAGAAATAATCAAAATCGATTATGAGAACTTAATAAATGATTTTGGATCTTAAAAAGTCAAAAATAATAAAATTTTAACAAAAATCTAATAAATTCACTAAAAATATAATTATAAACTTCAAAAAGACTTCATTTCGATTTAAAGACAAGAACAATTTATTTATTTTGATCTTTTCAAAATCTATAAAACTAAAAATTTAAATTGTTTTCAATAATTTAATTAAAATTCTATATGCAAAAAAAATATATTTATTGTCCACGACTAAGAGACAAGTATCCAAAATCATAGTATTTGTTCTTATGAAGAAGGTAGTTCTTACTGTGTGAAGGGAGTTCACTCTTCTTAGTGTGAAGGGAATTCACTCATCTTAATGTTATGTGTCTCACCAACATTTATTTATTTTATGTACAAGTCGATTCAAGTATATGAAAACCTAAAGCGAATTTTAATATAAATTTTTTTAAAGGCTACAATAGTATTTTAGTATGATTACTAATTTTTGATTTATTTTTTACACTTTAAAATATTAAATAATTTAATAAAATAATATAATCAATTTTGTATGATACTTCCTTTTCAATTGATAAATAATTATTCTATTTAGTATTTGTTGAAACAGTGTTAATTTTAGATAAGATTTTATTAATTTTAATTTAAAAATATTAAAATGAGGCATTTCTTATTAACTTAAAAGAATATATTTGGAGGCTTTTGTATTAAGTTAAAAAATATATCTTTTTTGAAGCATCAAGCAATTATCTTGACAGCCTAACCTTTGGACCGGCTTGCTTGTGTAGCTTCCGTTTTAAGTTCAAGCCTCTATATATTACTTGATCAACCATATGGAACTTCTCCTATCAAATACAACAGCTCTTATATAAACTAGAGTCACTATGATCAACAAAACTATGCAAACAACGTAAAGAATTGTCAACAAAGAAGCAATGAAGTTATACTTTCCATTGACGGTGAGTATATAAAGAGATTGTGCTAAACATCATCTTCAATGTGAAGCACAAACACCATACAAGACACCAATACATTCACATTAATAATAATTTAGAAAAATGAAAGTAATTATTTATGTTAGTCTCATGTTGATGTCATACATAAACACATGTTAAATTTCATATCAGCCTTAAATCTAAAATGTTAGTGCTACATATGTTACTTCTACATTTGGGACAACTTTTTGGAAAGGAGTTCAAACACTAGGCCTTTTGGTTTTGGATTTTGATATTGAACGAGGTAGTAAATTTCACTGTGCAACACTTGCCACAAAGCTACATGGTCATTATAATTCAAGTTTTACAAAAACGTTATACTTATATGCTGCCCCTAAAATGTCCCTTTAAGATAATATTTACTTCAAAGGGCACTTTCTATTGGATTTTTTTGACTATGTTTGGATTGGGTTTTGCAACAATCCTAATAGTGCCGTCATCACAAGTTCTCATAAATCAATTGCTGCCTATTGTTAGGTCACCTAAGTATGGAGGTGTGATGATATGGGATATAGCAATCTGGATATAGTTGCAAAATCAGAGAGGAAATGTTTGAACAAGGGACATAGTTCAAATTAGAAAGCTAAGGGTTTCTTGTTTTAGCACCTCTATGTTTTCATACTGCTCCAAAATCTGAAGCACAACTTCTCATTCATCAGCAACATAATAAAATAATAAAATAATGAGGAGTTATTTTCCAATCTTTCACATTCCTAAAGAACCATACAATGTACTTCAAAACAACATAATTTATTCAGAAGTGTATTTTCTTACGACACAAAATTTGTGTTTCTAACGGAACATAACTTTTTCAGAAGTGTATTTTCTTACGACACAAAATTTATGATTTTAACAGATATATAAATCCGAAGTCATATTAGGGACAGAGAAAGTTCCTCCCCAACAGTAATGAGTTATCTGAAAAAGTTATTTCCCTTTTTCTAAAATGATCCTTATCCAGGACATAAGAAAATAACTTAACTTAGTTTGATAAGTGTACTTAAGAATATGTTGCGAAACATTCCCACCAAGACCTCAACATATTACTGCATTGTGTTAACCAACAGAGCTTAGCCGAATGTACAAAAATGCAATGAAGTTTTTAAGTAGTTGACAAGTAAAAACAATAACTCGACATCCACTGAATAATAATAATTCACAACAGAATAAGGTTTTTAATTAGATTGAAAAATCCATTCAGGAGCAAAATAAAACACTCCCCCACTAACAGAACCCAGGTAAGTAATAGTAAAAAAGAAAAGGTTAATGAAACTGGCATCATTCACAGCACCATACAAGCTTTTATGAACAGGTGGCCTATCCTTAAATGTTGAATTTTTGAGGAACGTCATAGTCGTCAAAGTCATATCTCTGTCTCTCTCTTCCAACCTGATAACAGGCACTCTTGTTAGTTATTAATAATTCTGTATACAAGTTCAGATAACTAAATGAAAAACGATTGAAAACTACTCACCTTTGACAAGTACAACTGATCACATGCAATTTGTTCGTCCATCGTAGTTAGTTTCTTTGATAGGGACATTATTCTGGACAATAATTAACCATTAAAATAGTTAATTAAAAAAATTCTTTGCAGCATATTTTCATTTCAACTTTTCAGGTGAAACTTGCTGATTGTCATATCAGGTAGTACCGGAAAGCCATTGTACTTGATGAGATGAACTTAATATAAAATATACCAATCAAAATCATACCTCTGGATTGATGAATCAATATGCTCAATCATTTCACAGGTTTTGTATTGCTCAGGATCTTCTAAGAATCTCACCATTCCATCCTTCTGGTTGATTGATGCATATATCTCACCATCCTGAATCTGTAGTTCAGGAGTACGTTATTGTTGGTAAATAAAATGTTGAAGCTACATGAAAATGAAAGGGAGGGGGGAATTATTTTGAGAACTACCATTTGTAGCACATGCATTTCAGCTTCCTTGGGACCATTTAACTGCACTGTGTTGGCTATGTCTTGGAGAGATAGGGTCAAGTATGTCTGAGTTAATCTCTGAATATTGCGCTTATAGATGGATGATACAACCTGCTTAACCAGTCCGAGGTTGTTGTCCTGAAATAGAAATTTTCAAATAATTTATCAGTCTGTCACATAAACAGGCAGTTTGAGAGAAAGCATGACAAATACTCAGTGTTATCAATGGCGGATGGCGAACCATGGCAAAAAGCCAAAAATCAGCCATAAAACGCCATGGCTTGCCATCCTTCACAAATTGGCCAAGGCAGCTGTCAAAAATTCCACCACCACAATCCGCTATGGCCATTATTTGACAACACTGCAAGTACTACAGAGCATTAGAACTATAAGTTAGACTCAATGCAGAGCCAAGCTTATAGTCTCAATGCCAGATGCTTCAAATAAAGGATGAGTATGAGAAATAACCCACAGATTCGAACTTTTCTGCATTTGTGTTGACATATGCCTCTAAGTCTGCAATTTTTCCAATGCTATAACTATTTGCCAATTCAAAATAAGGCTGCTCAAAGGGGAGAAAAAATGAATAGACGTCAACAGGGCTCAAGTTATAATCTTTAAAATATATGCTTCAGAGGCAATCAAATCAAATGATATTCATTAACGTGCTTCAAATTAATCAACCATACTATAGCTAATGGCAAGTTATGTTTCCCAGCAAGTTAATAGTACAATTATTCATAAATAATTAAATTTACAAATACAAAAACATGAGGGAAGCCACAAATGGCATCTAACATTGGTCTCTGAGAACAGCAACCTAGAAGAAGAAATATTGAAGCAGGCATATTGTAGTAGGGCTACTCAAAGGTAATGACGGAATCTATAATCATATGACTCATGTAAAATAGTATATATATCAGAGCCTGAACTCATCAACCAACAATATTCAGATTATTGAGACCTTTCAAGTTGAAACCACAGCTAGCAACAACACACATTTCAGTTTGAGGAAAACAAATAAAGGGGGGAAAATCAGAAAGCGAGAGAGCACCACTTCCATTCACTGGATTGATAGGCTCCTTTGATGTATAATTTAAAAATGTTTTCAAAATATATTACAAAAGAACATCGGTGTGAATATTTTGATCTAAAACGGTTAAATGCTTCCCATATTTTTCTAGCCTCAACTGAATTAAAGTCCTACCTGACAAAAGAGTTTCAGGTTCCTTTGAGTGATTGGAGAAGAATACTTGGGAAGACTGGAAGAGATCTGCCACCCAACATATGGCAGGTTAGCTGACTAACTACAAAGAAAGAACCTCATACAATGTAATATGTGAATTAGTCAAAATGAAAAAATTCTAGTGTAATCGCTTGACGAAGTGTGGCAAACAAATTATCACTTCTTTCTTAATTATTTTCTGGTATAAATAAGTTCTCAATATTATGTAAGAGCAAAATTCTGATTAAATACCTTCATTAAGCCACGTCACCATAGAATAGGAGCAAGAAAGAATTTAAAGGCTTACCTGTCCATGACGAATGAGAGAAACCAATACATATTTTTTGTAAGCTTCAACAGCTATAGCATTTATCAAAGATATGGGAGCAGTTACAACCTAGAATATATTACCAATTAGAAACTGCACACATTGCTGAAACAAATGGTTGACATTATAACAAGGTCAAGAAACATAGGCTATACAAGTTGCAGTAATACATGGATTACTTACATTATGCAGAAGGTCCAATGCTTTCTGAAAGCGCTTCTGTCCAATGCATATCATACCTCTGTAAGAAAGTCAAAAGTCAGACACAGTAGTCTGTATGGAAAATTCTCACTAAGAACTTGTGAAACTGCATAACATGAACCGCTAAATGCTGGTTTGACTATTCAATCAAAATTTAATAATAATCAAAATACTAGGATAACTTCAGTTGTCGAATCCCATTTCATTTGAATACATTTGCAGGAAGCTACAGAGTCTAGAAAATGGAGATCAAATGAAGACCAGAAAACTACAGAGTCTAGGCACACAAATTTCATTTCTTTCTCTCTTCATCATCTCATACTTTTCTTAATCATTTTCTCTTTCCTCTCCCACCCTTATTTTATGGAGAGGCATGATGGAAGGAGCCGATCAATTTAAAAAAAATATATATCCTTATCATAATATCATATACACAGTACTTTAAATTATTTAAGTTGTGGCAGGTACAAATTAATACGAAAATTGGTTGTAACCTTAATATCAGCTAGAAAGAACAATAGAACCTGGATAACCTGGTTTAAAATAGTCCTAAAATAATAAAGACCAAAAGCAGTTGGGGGAGAACATTACGACTACGGTTGATATCAAAAGCATAAAACAACGAATACAATATCTCAGTACAGCTACTTAACAATTTGTTATTAGAGGTTGGAGCCTTCCTCCATGTACAGGGAGTGACACCAGCAATGAAGTGTTCCCTGGGATTTGTCATAAGAATTATTGTGCAGCCAGCCCATGTGGGCACTGGGACTGCGGAGCAGCGTGGAACCTCTGAAACCCAATTGCAAGGTATGCAACTGATTCCCACATCAAAAGCATTAAATTTTAATGTGGGGTTTAGATAAATCTGGACATTCACACCTATAAGGCAAGTTTTTGTATGACAGGTCTGTAAGTTAAAGGTGTTAGAGTTAGTTAGGATCTCAGTTAGAGAGGTAGTAGGCTGTGTCATATATAAAAATAATAGGAAGGCATGAGAGGGAGACTATCTCGTCAATTGAAACATCGTTGGGGCCTCTATGCACAAGAAGGTGTAGACCCTCAAAACGTTGCAATTTCTTTTTATAATTAAGAGAATTCTTCCCCAAATTGTCAAATAAAATAACAGATCTCTATCAGTTTGTATCATATAAGAAACAATTGTCATAAGTGACAACCTCAAAGATGCGATTTTGTAAGGCAGTGTTCGGATGTGAGACTAAAATCTCCGATTTGAGAGATTTCTATAATGAGGTAAGGGAAATAGGATATGATCATAAAACTCCCAACCCCTCCCTCCTTATCAACTTTTATTAACATTTTAAGATTCCACCAATTTAGGGGACTTCAGAGGAGGACTTCAAACATCCAACTCCCATAGACTTCCACGTGAAATGTACGAAAGACCCACAAGCATTATCATATAGGTAGTTATGTTTTTCACGTGAAATGACATATGAAAGACCCACAAGCATTACCAGTAATGTGAAAAACATATCTACCTATATTTAATTAAAAACAGAACAAGTCAAATATGTTGAAGAAATTACAGTATACTCTATACTAACAAAAATGAAAAACAGAAATATGAACAAATACTCCATCTATCTTTCTTTTCCACCTAAGAAGACAAAGAAAAGAAGAAAGCAACGCACCCGTAATAACAGTAGAGATAAAGGTCTCGTGGATGGTCTACTTCAAAAATATCATCATCCAATATGGATAAACCAGTTTTGTAGCATTTTGCCAACAAGCAAAGCAGAAGAAACTCTGCATGCAGGGGAGTCAAATGCTCCCTGGAGACTTGAAGTTTCTGAAGAGCAGTTAACAAAGGAGCCACCCCGCGTATGGGAGCTTCCAGCAGCATTACTTGTTCCTTCAACCTCTTGCATACAGATACAACTACAACAGCCCAAAAACAATGAAATGAAAAACAAAATCACACAAACAAATAGTAATTCTTGTATGAGCACAATATCTATTAAGTATAAGCAATCAAAAACTCAAGATACATATAATAATAAAACGGCGTCAAATCCCTCGCTTAAGTTATTTTGATCTTAAGCTTTTAATAGACTGTGATTCAAAATTATTTCAAAAGAAAACTAATCATGCTTCTTTACCTGTCCCCTTTCTGGTCCCTCCGATTCAAATGAAAACTATTTCAAAAAAAATTGTCTCTTTCTGATTCAAAAAAATAACTTCTCGCATGTAAGTTTTCTTTAAACCAGTTTGTCAACTTCAAATCAAAGAGAATCAGACATGGAAGGAAACGGTAAAACAAAAAATAACTTTAAAATGACATCACAGCGGGTTCTCCACAAATATCCAGCCATATTTAACAATTTTTCCATGTCATAATGTTTGTTCTCAAAACTTGTTTACGTCATGGTAAGACGGTAAAACATGATTCTATGGATAAACAGTTAATGAACTCAATGAGACAATAATATTTAAACCCCATTATATCAACATGAAAAGGAAGTACATTTATCAGGCGCCAACCGAATTTGCTCTACACTGCAAGCACGGATAAAGTTGTTAATGATAGGAACTACACCCTCCTCAGCTTGCTGATTCGAAATCGAAGTAGCGGTGAATGCATCTCTGTAACCATAAACATATATCTCCAATTAATTAAAAACGGAAAAAGATAAATTCACTATTCCATAACAAACAAAACATGCACAAGAACAAGATTTGAGAAACACTTAAGAATAAACTCCAACGCAAGCACTTCCGAAAAAATAATATCAATCTTTTTAAACAATTATTACTTTCTCTTTATCCTACAAATTGAAAGGAAATTCTGCATCTCAAATTTTCAGAAACTTAATTAACTTTTCTATATAAAACTCCTATAAGCTTATAAACTCTTCTTCGTAAATAAAGAACTGCGAAATATATTAACTGAAAAACACAAATATACTAGGATCAGGGATCCAACTCCTCTAAAGGGAAAATGTCACATTAGAGTGTAAAGTGAACATTATCAAACATTGATTAGCAAATCAAGATGGATATTATAGGTACATCATAAGAATTCAGGAATTTATTGAAATAACGTTCATTATTTTTCTTACTTTATTCACTTTAGAGGAGCCAAATTCATGACTCCTTCACGGTGAGCAGCTCACTTTAGAGTCTAAAGTAGTTAACAATTAATATCAATCATTAATGAATAAATCAATGGTTAATTTTATATTTAGCATGTACATACATGACAAATTAAGAATGTGTTGGAATAATAATAATTCATCTTCTTACTTTACTCTCAACTCAATTCAGAGGAACCAAATCTCATATACCAATACCATAAGCTACTCAACATTGGGAATAAATTAAGAGAACTAGAAGATATATTTTAATTGAAACCTTTGTTATTGAATGGCGTATAGCAGTGGAGGGATTTCAACAATCCTCCATGGCCATCTTACATGTGAAGGCAGCAAAAATTAGCAGTTTTGGCCTGTCAGCCATGGACAATCATCCGACATTGACAGCACTGATTGAAACACAAACATATACTAGGATCTAATAAAGTGTGCAGCTCACTTTAGAATCTAAAGTAATTAGTATTAATCATTGATGAATAAATCAATGGTTAATTTACACTTTACACACACATACATAACAAATTATGAGTTTGTTCAAATAAAAACCATTCATTTTTCTTACTCTTCTACTCTCAATATGTATAACAGACACTTCTGATCAAATGCATGTCTCGGTGTCAAACACGGACGCAACAATGACACATTGATTATATTCAATTAATTCATTTTTTCAAATTATTACCAATGTCATGATCATGTTTGGTGTCTGTGAAAGTTTTGGTGCTTCATAATTCTTGATTCACTATTCACTTTAGAGGAGTAAAATTCCACATACTAATACTAGAAGCTAATCAAAACTTGAGACTAAATTCAAAACAAATAATAATAACCTAAGCAAAAAAGTATATATTTCAGAAACTAGGGTTTTAACATTTAAGCAGCAACAACAACAACAAAAAATACTTAAAAATGGAGAATATATTAATAAGAAAATAGGATGTAACAAATAATTTGATTTTGTTTTAGTAGAAGAAAAAAAGCAAAAAAAAGAAAAGGATGAAAAGTGAGAATTAGTTACAGGATATAGAGAAAACCGAGGGAGTGAATGGAAGGATCAAGTAGAGAGAGAATCGAAGACAAACGAGTTGAGTCGGAACGGAGCGAGTCTTCGGATTGTTTCAGGATTGTATGAAGGCGATTGAGGTCGGAGGAGGAGCTCGATAGCCCTTGGATTTGAGCAACCAATGCTTCGAGAGGATCCATACCACACGTTATGAATCAGTTCGACTCGTTCGTTTGTTATAGTAGCGATTTTCGAACTCGGTGGCTCCCTCGAAGTTTTGCACTTCTTAAGGGAGTGTTTGGTTGAAGCGGAGAGAGGGGTTTCAATTGAGAGGAGAGGAAAGGAATGTTATATAGTATGTGTATTTTATGCTGTAAGAAACATGGGAAGGTAAATTTGTCTTTTTGGGGTTAATTTTTTTAGTATTTAATGTCATATATATTAAATAAAAATTATATTTCTAGTTAAAAAATAAATTAAATGAGAGGAAATAAGTGTTTTAGTCATTTAAATTTGGTTTAGTTGCACTTTTAATATCTCATTATGGTTTTTTAACTAAAAAGTGATAATATAACATGTTTTAGATAACGTGACGCATGATATAATATAAAATAATTAATATATTTGAAAGGATAATAAAATTTTTAAAAAATTTAACTTTAAATTTTGAAATTTTTTTATTTTTATAAATTAATTAATGACATATTAACAATTAATATATATAAATATGTTCTATATCATGAAATCGTATGTCACATTATTTAAAATATATCAAATTATTGTTTTTTTAATTTAAAAATTCAACTAATAAATTAAAATTATCGATTCTTAAAATAGGGAACTAATTCCGTATATCGGTAAAAATAGAGGACCAAAAGATGTAACTAAACCTTGATATTTTAAAGATTGAGATATTAATAAAATTCAATGGTTCAACTTTAAATAAGTTTGATCATAAGTAAATGTAAATGGTTGTGTAAAGATGTGAAGCATGAAGGATAAGATTAGAACAAGTGATTTGAAGCTTGAATGAGGTGTGAAGACATAGAAAACGCATTAGAAACTTAATAAAATAAAATTGAGAGGTAGATAAAGAAGTTGGAAGAAGAATCCATGTGGCACAAAGAAGAATCCAGGTGGCATCTCAAACAAGGACTAGCTATTGTAAGTTTTAGTCTATAAATAGCAGTTTTATTTTCAATTTAATGGAACACACAATTCTTTCATAAAATTACTTATAAGATGTACACATTCACTTTATTCGGATTTCCAGTCTGCTTTCACATTTCTCATTAATTTAATTATTTCCTTTTATAAATTTTGGCTGCCTTGTTTACATTTTTGCCTTTCTTAATTTAATTTTCATAACAACTTAAATTGATTTCATAAACCTAACATTTTAGAGTTCGTAAAGATATAATTTGAGTCTTAAATGGATCTTCAAATTCATTTGTTGAAATAGTTAAATACGATAGTTAATGAACTGGTTAATTTAGTCTTTTAAGTTGAATATAAAAATAGTGTAATGACAATATAAAATAATTTTACATTATCATTCAATCCTGACTATTCAATCTACTACATTGTATTGTATAGTGATTAAATCAACAACAGCCGTCTAATTATCTCATATCGTGACAAATTATGATTAGATAACAATGTAAAGTTATTTTTCACTGTATGGAATTTAAAAA
>JBBPBR010000008.1:4548280-4584120 GCA_037974775.1 Cicer pinnatifidum
AAAGTCGAAAGATGTTTTTAATATTTAGGTCCATAAAAAAATATCCAAACATCTCAAGCAATAGAAAGAAATCGGCAATAAGACGTAAGCAAAAACTTAATAAAGACGTAAAAAGAAAACTTAATAAGTGACAAGTTTTAGAAATCATCATGGAAAATACAAAAAATAATTTATTATATGTAAATATTATTTTATTAATTTTTTATTGGAATATTATGTTTTTAATTAATTAAAGTACTAATACGATTTTGTTTTTTAAATCGATATTTATAGATATTATGTTTGAGTTTTCATTTTTCAACTTTAACGTAATTTTAAACGGTAAAAGTATGTTTTAACAAAAATATCATATACGATGCTTATGAATTTTTATTTGCTTGTTGCACTATTTGCTTACAAATTATTTTCTACTATATATTAGAATAACAAATCCAACTTTTGAAAAAAATATATCGTTATTAATAAATACATATTTGAAAAATATATTTAATTATATAAATCAAATAAATTTTATTTTATAAAAAAAAATTTGTAGAAAAAATATATAAATACAAATTATGTTAGAAAAAGCTAATTTTTAAATAAAAATACATTTATAAAATAATTTTCGTTTTAAAAAAATTCATTTAAAAACAATATTCAAAGACATTAAATACCGTGGGTACATTTGCTTTTTGCACGTTCTATGGTTTCCCAAGAAGCACATAGAAGTAGTTGTTGTCTTATATATGATTCAGCAAACACAGAAAATCTCTTTCATCAAAATAAGAGCCCACCCCACTTTTATGCACTTGACTCATAACGCCACTAGTTGTATTTAGGTTGGGATATAAAGTTTTTTATTTATAAATTAGAGTAGATGAGTGATAAAGAGATTGAATTGGAATGCTCTTACTATAATCTTAAGGATATTAATTAAATTTAAGTGTAGTTTTAATTTTTTATAATTCATGAAATTAGTTTTTTATTTTGAAATATGATAGTTTTAGTTTTTATCTAAAATTTTTAGATTAAAAAAATAATGATATAATATATTATAAATAATGTAATATATAATTTTAACATTAATTATTTATATATTATTAATTAAATTACAAAAATAAATAATTTTTAATATTAAAATTAAATATTTTAGAAAATTTGTTACAATTTTATAAGAGCTACTCATTAATATTAGTAAGATTGTTAGGTTTAAATAACAAATTTACTATCTAAATCAAATACTTATAAATTTGGACAAATTGATTTAAATCATATCGAAATTTAAATAAGTTGAATTAACATAGATCAAGTTGGTTTAAATGATTTAATCCATATTAGTAAAAACCCTATCTTACTTTTATGTGAATAAAATATTATATTATTTGATTCATTTAAAAAATAATAAATATTAATAAAAAGATGAAAGAAAAAGATAAAACAAGAAGAAAGAAAAAGAAAATAAAGTGAGAATTTAAAATTTGATGGGAATCGGAAAAAGAACACATGGTGTCATATTGTACACGACAGGTTGTCCTTTGCCCTCTCCTCTCGCCCTTTTTAACGGCCATATGTTGCTTCTTTTATTTTTCATGTATTTCTTTTTCTTGGATTCCTCAATGTCACATTGGTCAAATTAATACTAGTATGTGGATAATGTTTCTTTTCCCCATCTTTCTATGATTGTCAAATTATTGTGTTAACAACTTTGTTTAATTCAAAATTTAATGAAAATAGTGTTTTTTTTAATAATGATTCTGATATTATGTAAGAGAAAATTAAATTAATAAAAATTGTTAATTTAAAAAATAATTTTTTATTTTTAAATCATAGTTTAATTGATAAATATCAATATTATTGAATATTAAATTAAATATATTAAAATTAAAACCTTATAATTATTATGTAAATTAATTATAATTAAATTTATCATATCTATTAATACAAGAAATAATAATTTTTAGTAAGTTTTAAAAATATATATCAAATTCAAAATCTTTTGCTTAAAGAATTAGATTCTATTTCACTTGTACTTATAATAACCGCTGTTGAATATTTTGATCGTACAATTTATTATTGGAATTTACATGAAAAATTATTTTGTTAATAAACTTACACACATTTCAGTTGTAACAACAACAATAATATTTGTATATATTTAACTTTTATAAATTTATTTAATATTTTATTTTTTTTATCTTTTTTTTCATTACATCACCAATATATTATTATTATATTTATTTCTATTTCTATTTAGGTGTTGTGTGAATATTCAATTGTAAAACTTTGTTATTTTAATATTTTCTCTGACTTACATGTATTTTTCTTATTTCATTTTAAGAAAAATTTATTGACATAGGTATATAATTGAGATAAACGTGGGTTATAAGAATATATAAACTCAAAATCTCTCATTCATGTAAGTAAATTTTTAGGTGGTAATTTTCGTCCCGTCTAAACTTAAAAAAAAAAAAAAAATGAATTCCTTGTTAAATTAACATGACGATTAAATGGGTGATGAGTTTTATTTTTTAATGGGTGTACTTTTTTAATTGATGGTGGTTAATTGTTTGTGAGCTGTAGTGATACATAATCAATGTTCAAATTAACAAGGTTCATTGACTTTAATATAAGATGTCAACAACCGTTGCTTTGCCAGAAAACAACCGTTTACAATAATAATGATAATAAAAACAATTTCAACAATACTATAAAAAAAGTGTGTATTGATAATATAAATATTTTAACTTTTTTATATGGATATTATTATAGTATTTGTTAAAATGGATTAAATTAAAAGTTTTAATAAATTTTGATTATAATAATTAAATAAATTGTTATTATAGTTGAAATTATAATATTATTTAAAATTATAATAAAAAAATGTCATTTTTATATAGACTCAAAAAATAAAATTGAAAATTTTTAAATCTAAAATATGATCAAACTTATTTATAAATGACATATCATTTAATTATTGCTAATTTAATTTGACAGTACTAAAATATATTGATTTTTAAGTGTACCATTGAAGTTCCAACAATAATATATAAACTAGTACATGCTCTATTTGAAAATTGAAGTAGAAAAAATTTGATATATTTAATTTAAAATTAGTTCATTGTTTCAATAAAAAAATTACTTAAACTTGCCAAAACATATTAGAGGTTAATATCAAGTATACAGGTACATTTTAAATATTATTTTCTCAGTGCCATTTTTTTAATCGTATGTTAGATTTCGTAATAAGATATTCAATATAATAATATTGATATTTATTAATTGAATTAATATTTAAAAATATTTTCTCAATTTTATTTATAAAATCTTTTGACACTTTTTACACGTATATATTTTAAAAAATTGATAGTATAACTAATAGGTGAAAATTGTCTTTAACAATTATTAAATTTATCAATATTAAATATATTTAGAAAAAGCGATATAAATGTATATACCATATGCTATATCCTGATAAATTACCATATGTACATTGACCTTTAATGCTATATCCTGATAAATTACCATATGCTGGAAAGTCATTAATTGTGCCGAACAACATAGCCCTCAAATTGAAATATTCTTTCTTATACCCATCATAAACTTCCACACCTGTCTCCCACATACGTTTTAAATCTTCTATTAGAGGAGTCAAGTATACGTCGATATCATTCCCCGGTTGTTTGGGTCCAGAAATTAACAGAGACAACATCATAAACTTACGCTTCATACATAACCATGGAGGTAGGTTATATATTACCAAAATCACAGGCCACGTGCTGTGTGAGATGCTTTGAAGACCATGTGGATTCATTCCATCAGTAGAAAGTGCAAGTCTTAGATTTCTTGACTCTATCCCGAATTCAGGATACTCGTGATCAATTTTTGCCCATTGTGGGGAATCTGCAGGGTGTCGAAACATTCCATCTCTAATTCTTTCATCTGCATGCCATGTCAAGTGTTTTGAATCTTCTTCACTGCGATACATGCGTCTAAATCTTGGTATTATAGGAAAATACCACACGACTTTTGCTGGAGTAGATTCTTTCTTCTTATATCGAGAGACATTGCATTTCGGACACGCCTTAAGTAGTTCATATTCATTTCGAAATAAAATGCAATCATTAGGACACGCATGAATCCTTTCGTAACTCATGCCAATAGAACACAAAATCCTTTTAGCCTCGTAGGTTCGACTGGGAAGTTCATTATCATCTGGCAACATATCTTTTATGAGTGTTAATAATTCTGTAAAGCTTTTATCAGACCATCCATTACTCGCTTTTAGGTTGTACAACTTTAATATCGCCGACAGTCTTGTGAATTTAGTACAACCATTATATAATTCTTTCTCTGCATCACTCAACAAACTTTCAAACATTTTAGGACAATCTCGAAGATCTTCTTCAACTGCTTTTGCGATCTCATCAACTCGATCCGGCTCATATGTATCTGTATCGAAGTCAGTTGAAGCATATGTCGAACTATTCTCAAAATTAATGTTTCCTTTTTTTTTCTCACCATGTCTTATCCAACATGTGTAGCTTTGATCAATTCCATTACATACTAGATGTCCTTCTAATTCATCTTCTCTAACACGTTTTCCAAAACAACATTTTAAACAAGGACAAACTACTCTATTTGGATCTTTTGCATTCTTCACTGCATACTCAACAAACTCCTTCACTCCAATTTCATACTCTTTTGACAATCGATTGGCTGACATCCATTTTCTATCCATATTATACCACCTATATAAATGCAGTTACAAAACTAATAAGCTTTCAAAACATATCAACAAGTTTCAAAAAGAAACCAATATCAATCAATTATTTTAAAAACAGAACAGATCATGTGGTATGAGTTTTTGACTAGTTGAAGAGATTTAACACAGATCAAGTGGTATGAATTTTTAATTTGATAAAAAAAATCTAGTTAAAAAAAAAAATACCTGAGACAACACGTAATAGGTAGATGGCGGCACAACACGTAATGGATATGAGGGTATGAGGGTTCCCAGAGTAGAGGTGATGAAAGATGTAGAGGATATGAGGGTTCCCAACGTATATAATTATTTGAAATTTATGTCTTTTACAGCGCTTGTCAATAAAAGCGCTGTAATAGGTAGTTAAATTCAATAAAAGCGCTTGTATTTTATAGCGCTTGTGAAAAAAGCGCTGTCAAAGGTGGTCCAATTATTTTAAAGCGCATGCCTTTTACAGCGCTTGTGAAAAAAGCGCTGTAAAAGCATACGCGAAAGCGCTTCATTTTACAGCGCTTTTTTAAAAAGCGCTGTAAAAGCCTTATAACATTATGCGCATACGTTATATAACCTACAACAGCGCTTGTGATTAAAAGCGCTGTAAAAGGCTCCGTTATTTTTCAAATACATTTACAACAGCGCTTGTGTTTTGCAAGCGCTGTAAAAGGGGCGCTGTTAAATATCATTTTTGGCGTAGTGTATCTAAAAATTTGCAAATGAGCCTTATAATTAGGATGTGAAGTATAACTTTTCTCTAACACTAATGAGCACATGTAAATCAATTTGCTCTATTCATTTTCATTTATTTCATATAGATTAAAAAATGACAATAAATTAAAGAAAGAAATTATTACTATAATTTTATTATATTATTTTTGTTAATTATTAGAAATGACAATAAAATTTATATATGTAGATATCTACCCGTAACCATCTTGATTTAAACGAGGAAAATCTACTTTAATTAGGTGCGTACCCGTAACCATCTTGATCTAGAAATATGATTTTTAATATTTTTTATTTATCATATAATAATAATAATAATAGTTTTATTATATCAATTATAATTATATGACTTTAAATTTTTTATTTTATATATATAAATGGATGTGGATGCGATCATGCGAGTGCGAGCAAAAAAATCCAAACTCTGTCGCGAGTGAAATGATAATCTAAATTTTACACTGATAAAAAATGAAAATAAATGCTAATTTTTCAAAATACGTCAGATGTTGGGGTGGGAGAGTCAAAATCCGTCTCCTCCTCACTGAGTTCCTTTATCATGTCTAATAATTATCATAAATATAAAGTAGAATATAATACAGCGAAGTGAAAAATACCATTAATTTTAAAATAACTTTTTCTATTAACGTGAGATTGAGAGGTGTTTTTTTAAAGACAACTTGTATTCTTTTGTTTCTTTAAAAAAATCCAAAATATAAATAAGATTCCATCCTATTCTAAGGTATGAATCTAACTGCAATAGTTATTGATACATATTATCCATTTGTGGTCTCTCTTCTCTTCTTCATCAATTGTTACCGACCCTATTAATGGCAGCAATACCCCCACCACTTGAAACATCATTGTAATATAAATGCCTTTGTCTTTTCCATGGTATAATGTATTCAACTAACTCTCTCGTCTTGTCTCAACATCATTAAAATACTTCATGTTTTTCACACCTAGTGGAGTAGTGGTAGGTTTGTCCTTGATTCTTTCTTAAATGATCCTCCCTTTGTTGATCTTTGTTCTTCTCTCTCTCTCTCTCTTGTGTGTAAATCTAAGGAGCAAAATGATGCAAGTTTATCTTTTGAAATTGTTAATGTGTGTTGTCATTGGAAATCTTTGAGCTTTTAAGGATTTGCAATTTTTCTGTGTAGATCAGATATCCTCTGCATGTAACTGCATAGACCAAGTAAAATTTGTATGTAGTTGTCTTTTGACATATTAACTAACTTTTTTTGAGTTTTTGTTTTGTTTTTGGATTTAGTTAGTTAAAAACTTCTTCCATATTTGATGTTCATTTCCATCAAATTTGGTGTACAATGTTCCAAGTTAGTTCGACAAGGTACTTTTACCTTAATCTTTTGTTTCTTTCATGGTGTTTGTTCATTCCAAATAGTCATGAGTTAGAACAAGATCAAAGCCAAGCTTTATTACAATTAAGGACTTTTCTAGAGTACCCTTCATCATTACAAATTTTGGAAAATTACAATAATGACCTTTGTTACATTTCTTCATCTTCACATTTCACCATCAAATGTGAAGATAATTCAATAATTGAGCTCAAAATCATGGGTGATTTTAAATCATTGAAACCATCATCAAAGTTCAATGGATTCTCAATTCCAAATCAAACACTATCTATGAATTTTTCCATTGATTCATTTTTCACCACATTAACAAAATTGACCAAATTAAAAGTTCTTACTTTAGTGTCCTTAGGAATTTGGGGTCCCCTTCCTAACAAAATTCAATCACTCAAATTTCTTCAAGTTTTGGATTTGAGCTCAAATTTCATCTTTGGTACAATTCCACCAAAAATTTCAACTATGGTCAATCTTCAAACACTAACACTTGATAACAACTTTTTCAACACCACTATGCCTAATTGGTTTGATTCGTTGCATAATTTAAGTACCTTGAGTTTGAAGAAAAATCAATTAAAGGGTTCATTTCCCTTTTCACTATGCAAAATTAAAACACTTGAAGTTATTTCTTTGTCACACAATGAACTCTCTAGTGGTTTACCTTGTTGTCTCAATTCTCTCATTGGTTTACATGTTTTAGATTTAAGAGAAAATCATTTAGAATATGAATTACCACTTTTGCCAAAATCAGTTATAACTGTTTTGTTGAGCAATAACTCATTCTCAAAATATATACCAAACAAGTTTAGTGAATTGAATCAACTTCAACATTTAGATCTTTCTTCAAACCATCTTAGAGGAAAACCACTTTCTACATTGTTCTCTTTGCCAAATATAAGTTATTTGAATCTTGCAAACAATGTTCTAAGTGGTGAAATTTATGATAAACTTGTTTGTGGTAGCAAACTTGGTTATGTTGATATTTCTAACAACAAGTTAAGTGGGTTTCTTCCTTCATGTTTGGTTAACAATTCTAATAGTAGAGTTGTTAGATTTGGTGGAAATTGTTTATCTGTTGAGACTCAGAATCAGAAGAGAGGGTCTTATTGTAAGGAATCAAGTTCAAGATGGAAGAAATTTAAGGAATGTTGGAAAGTTGTTGCTTTTGTTGGTATCTTTGTTGGATTTGTTCTTGTGATTTTGCTGTTTGGAGTTTTGGTGTGTAGAAAATGTTATTTGAGAAAGGAAAATAGAAAGGATATTGGGTTAAAGATTGTTCAAGATAAATCCACAAGCGCAGTTTCATCGGAAATCCTTTCGAATGCTAGTAAGTATATGCGTTAGTTAAGTGATAATGTTTCGTAGATTTTAAATTGTGGTTGCGATTATGCTGCAATTCCATTCATGATTTTAAATTGTGGTTGGAGTACGCTCCAAACCTTTGAATTGCAGAAAAATGCAGTTCATGCGGCCGAAATTGCAGTTGTGATGCCATAGTGGAGATCTCAACCTTATGTTGCGGCCGCAATTTTAGTTGCAAACCGCAATTTAAAACCATGGTTCTATTTTTGGGGAGTTGCGTGCAAATACAAATTATGTGGCTGCAATTGTGGCACAATGTGGCCTAAATTATTGTTGCGAATCACAATTTAAAATCTCGGTTGAGTTTGTGTCACCATTCATGATTGAAATTGCAATGTGATGAACACAAAATTTTGATGTTGCAGCCACAATATTTAAAATCATCATACTACTTGAATTTGACAGTAGATTTCAGATTGTTAAGTCTTCAGATTTTGATATAGCAATGTCTAATTTCTTTATTATTTTCAGGATTTATTTCTCAAGCAGTTAAGTTAGGGACACAAACTACTCCAACTTGTAGACAATTTTCTATTGATGAGTTGAAAGAAGCCACCAAAAACTTTAATATGTCAACTTTTATTGGTGGAGGCTCCACAGGGAAGGTACCTTTCAATCACTTATAAGAGTTACTTCACTTAATAAGTGTATAGGGAAATTTTGAGTACATCTAACATTTCTGTCCTAGAAATTGTAAGTGGAGCAATGTAGTCTCTTTACGAATGTTAAATAGCAAATATGTCTCTAAAATTAAAGAATATTAATCAATTTAGTCTTTTCATTAAAGTATCTCTTTAGTAAGTATTCATTATAATCAATGACTGATCTATATATTGACTTGGATAGTATTTTACTAGATGGAAGCAAATATAAAATCTTTAAAATTGTGGTGTTAAATTTGGAAAAAGAACTAAATTGACTAACATTGCTCGATTTAAGGGACTAAATTGTTATTTCGTGAATTTAAAGGACTAAATTGACTTAGTCTTACAATTTCTAAGACTAAAATGTTGATATACTCAAATTATTTTGTATGCTCATAATAAATGTCTCTTTTTAATTTTTTCAATTAAAAATAATTTTTTCTAGTATTTTATATGGGGCGGGGTCCCTCGATCTTAGCCACGAAGCCAACCTTATAACTTTGATGCAACATTTCAGCTGTATAAAGGTAAATTAGAGAATGGATCTTTTGTGGTGATAAGATCTTTGGTTCTTTCAAAGAAATGCTCAAGTCAAAATCTTAAAGCTAAGTTGGAACTACTTTCAAAGCTTGAACATCCAAATTTGGTTAGCCTTTTGGGTCATTGCATTGATGGTGGTGGACAAGATGATTCAAGCCCTCACAAACTTCATCTTATATATGAATATGTGCCAAATGGAGATTATCATGCTCATCTATCAGGTTAGTATGGATTTATAGTATGCATACACTTGACCAATGCTTAAAAGTCTTCTGAAACTCTAGCGATCGACGACAAGATCCTCCTAGTCTTTAGGTCTAATGATCTAATGATGACCAGTGAATAACTTTTAAGACTTGTTTATATCATTTGTCTAAATCTAACCTGCATAACTGTTAGAACAACAAACCAATTCTAAAGAACACAGGTAAATAAACACACACCAGAACACAACGACCTCATAGGATTATGCCAATTGTGTCTAGTCTCTGTAAACAAAGTAGTTACTGTAGTTTTTATTTTAAGCAATACATATGTTACAAAGTACAAATGATGTTTAAATGGAATCCGTATTCCACGCGGTCACTGATTGCACACTAAATCTGCGTGATAATCTGGTCGAGATTGAGCGGTACAAATCTCAAACACTTTTTGATTTTTTTAAGTACTTAAATTATGTAACTTGAGATTTGGATAGTCTGATTTCGATCGCATGGTCATAGAGTCACTGACTATGCAAATTCATGTAGTATCGCTCTGCTAAACCCAAGTGTCTTTCAAATATTTACAAGTAAATATGAGCCATACTCAACAATAACCTCTGAAATTTTACTATTATAAATAATCTACATTAAGTGCATAGTTATAGCATGATTATTTTTGTAAATCATAACTTTCTTCTTGAAAATGATTCTATATGCTAATCTTGCTTTATACAAAAAAATTGCAGAATATTCTGCAGAGAAAGCACTTAAGTGGCCTGATAGACTTGCAATTTTGATTGGAGTTGCAAAGGCAGTTCATTTCTTACATACTGGTGTTATACCAAGATGTTTTAGCAACCAACTAAAGACAAAGAATATCTTACTTGATGAACACTGCATTCCAAAATTAAGTGACTATGGCATGTCTATCTTCAAAGAAGATATTGAAAAGTTTGAGGTATGGTTTAATTAATCAATCCAATATTGATAATTTATCATGATTTAATATGATTGATCATGGAGTCATGACTTTGTTGCTTTCTATGTTTGTGTATAGGTAAAGGGTGAGAAGTCAAAATCATGGTATGATACTATAACTTAACTTTCTTCACTCTTTCTACCTATCAAGCACTGACGCTAACACAAGCACCAGACACAAGACGACACAGTGACAAAAATATGTAGACAATCAATAATAATTGAAGAAAATGAAAGTGATTGAATGATTGAACGTAACCACATGTGTTAGTGTCGTGTTTCTGTCAAACAATGACACATGTCAAACACTAAATACGTCTTCGATTTGTGTGCCAGTGCTATATAACTCTCTATTGATAAATTTTTAAATCTAAACCTCACTTCCCCATTCTTTTTTTTATTACCTCACTATCATTGCTTTGAATTTCACTCTCTTTATGAGTTTCATGGTCATTGATAGCATCAAAGAACCACACATGACACACCAATAACTAACTACTATCATTGGCTTAGCATCACCAACACATCCATACTTGGTTTTCAATCCTATATGAGTATTTGAATTTACTTTTTTCATTTTTAGTGTTTGTTTCTTGTAGTGTTGTCAAATAGTATCTATAATATACCGGAATTTGAACAAATCACTATTGTTATGCAATGTGTTGTTTAGTACAAAATATTATCAAATATCAGTGCAATAGCACTATTGCATAGTCGAGTTTGAACAAACCATTATTGTCTACGATGAGTGATTGACAACTCTGGTTTCATATGATCTATTTCAATCCTCAATGACAATACATCTTCCATTATGCTTAGTTTAGACATCACAAATTCAGTTTTCATCTTTTATAAATTCAGTATGAAAGGTATGAAAAATGGAATATTCAATCTGATATGGTTTGGAAGTCCTTTTTTATGCTTCAATGAATTTGTGCATTCTTAACAAATTAATTGTTATTTTTCTTTCTTGCAGTAAAGGGAAAAAAGTGGATAATGATGTTTACAATTTTGGATTCATATTGTTTGAATCACTTGTTGGACCTATAACATGTGACAAAGGTGAAGCATTTTTCCTAAATGACAAGGTTAGTAAAAACTTTAGCGAAAATCTTTCTGATATATGAAATGTTTTGATGATTTTTCAGAGTTAAATTGATCAGTTTTATAACGTTGTTGTGAGAGTGTTAGTTAATTATTGGATTAAAATCTAATACACAAGTTGTTGATAGCTCCTACCATCACACATCAAATTTAAGAACTCTACCAATATTTTTGGACTAAAAAGAAATAATTTTTTTTTAGAGACTAAATTTAAAATATCATAATTTTTTAAAAACTAAAAACATATTTAATTCAAAAACAATTCACTCTGATTTTGTTATATCATAAAAAAAAAAAAAAATTGGATCCTTCACTAATTAGGAGTAGTGTACTAATGGACTGAAATCACCCCTCCATCTATAATTTGTTATAGATAGAGTATCATTATAGATGCTCTAAATTGTTATGATTAAATTAAAAAAAAAGTTATTAATTGATTAACTAAAAACTTGTTCTTATGAACCATAGGCATCATTTGGTAGTCAAGATGGAAGAAGAAAAATTGTGGATCCAATAGTGTTGACAACTTGTTCTCAAGAATCATTGTCAATTGCAATATCTATAACAACAAAATGTATATCCCAAGACTCTTCATCTCGTCCTTCTTTTGAGGATGTTTTATGGAATTTACAATATGCAGCTCAAGTTCAAGCTACAGCAGATGCAGATCAAAAATCAGATTAAGATTTGACATCATAGGTGCATAGAAAGAAATCAAGAATTTGTATTAGTAAAAACATTTTTCAAGATGTTAATCATTATTGCAAATGTAAAGGTAGATAGATAGATAGATATATTTGTAAAAATGTTTGTACCATTCTTAATTTTGATTTTTCATATGTTGTTTCCACTTAAAGCAGTGTTGTTTGATGTTCTATCTAACACTAGAGGTATGTTTTGATTGTACTATTTTAAAAACAATTCTTGTTTTTTTTTTTTTTAAATATTAACAAAAAACAAAATTGTTTTTTCTTAATTTTTTGAATATATTCTAAATGTTATAACAAGAATAGATGTCAGCATCTCAATCGATGGAGGTTTGCCACCTTGCAATTCCATGTGCTAGACTTAATTTTATTTTACTTTTAGTTTATTCAAGAGTTTTTTTTTAATAAATTTAATTTAAATACACGATTACTATAAATAACTTTTACATTATCAATTAATAATATTGATTATGTAAATGTTTTTATATTACAAGTGCATACAGTTTTTTTTTATAAGATGAAATACATAAGTAAAGAAGTGAGAATTTTAATTAGATGTTTGGTGGAAATTATAAGCAAAGATTGTGGGTGGAAGTTCAAATTCAATTTATTCAAAGAGTTAGAGGGGTAAATTGTTTGTGGTGAATGTATAATCAAGAAATATTATGAGAAATTGTAAATTGTATATTTTGCTTTCATCATGTGATATAGGGGGCTTCAGTCTCCACTCTATTTCAGATAATTAAATATCTGTTTGGTTACAAACATAAATAAATAATATTTGGACACATTTATAATTCATAAAGATAAAAGATAAATTAATAAAATGATGTATATTTTTGAAATAATTAAATAATATATATTTGTATATGAGTGTGTCTAGATATTATTCGTTTATATTTGTTATCAAACAAATATTTCTCCTCTATTTAGTATCATTTTGGCTTCTGTTGACATTTTTGTGGTTATTCAAAGATCAATTAATCAAAAGATTAATATAAACATTTGGCATGATTTTTGTACTAAGTGCCGACAAACCTTTTACTTAATTTAGTATTTAGTTTTTTTAAATTTCATTTTGTTGTTGTTAGTTGACTCTAGGAGAAATAAAACGATTAAATTGATTTAGTTAAACAATTGACATTTTCTTACAAATAATAAAAAACATTATGAGACAAATGAATCATTTATTAAATATAAAGTTAGATGAACTTTAATTGATTAGTTGGAGTATTGTTGAAGAGGATAATTAGAAAAAGTGCAAGAAGTTTAAGATCTGAGTGTGATTAGTAGATGGCAGAGAGAGGGGAATCCAATGTTTTCTTCAAAGTTCAAACTTTTCCCATGAAGTCCAACTTTATTTAATTTTCATATCTTTTGAAGCAAATATGGAAACCTGAAAATCTAAAGTATCATAAGAAAATGTAACTTCATTTTAGTTGCTAATATTTAATTAGCACAAAAGAAAAATTATAAAATAGAAATAAAATAATAAGATATTAAATTACTACAAATGACACCCTTTGATTCAGACAAAACATAACACATTCTTGAAATCCGTTTAAAAAAGACAAACGTAATATTAAACCTCTCATTCAAATAAAAAAGTCATTATAGTAATATATTTTTTAATTTACATTTTTTAACAAATTTTATTTAATTTATTAAAATTTAAATAAATCTCATTAAATTTATATAAAAATGATATAATTTAATGCAATTTATGTGAATTTTAATAATAAAAATAAATGTGTTATAAAATGTTTGTTATATAGAATTCACCTAGCTTATTGTGATCTATGTTTGTCAAAGAATTTTAATTAATTTATGTGAATTTATATGACTATCTATTTTAACCTTTGTTTTCAAATTTATTACTCATTATGTCATTTTATAAAAAAAATTGTTTTCAAATAATTTATCATATTTTAATTATACTATTTAATTAATATTACTTTTATTATTTTTAATATAATATCTTTTATCATGTATATTTATGACAATGACAATACATATTATCTAATATAAATAATTTGATCAAATAAATATTTTCTACGTTGTTTATACATTTTTTTTAATATTTGTAAAAATTGATAAATAGTTCAATTATTCTAAAACAAATAGAGTATTTTATTTTAATAATAAAAATATGCGATGGAAGACATGTATATGAACATTTTGATATATATATTTATTTATCTTAAAAGCCCTATTTTAAAAAAAAAATATGCTTGTTGTATTTATTTTCTCTTGATCGAGATGCGACCATGTGAAATATTTTTTTAATCTTGAGTAAAAGGTTGCATATGCGGATGTCACCCTCTACGGCTATATATATATTTTTCTGTCATTTTATTAATTTTGTTAATTATTATTTAATAAATCATAAACAATTAAAATATTTAAAAATTTAAAAAACTATTAATAAAATAAAATACATTAATAAATAATAATAATTTATATTTTATTATAATTCCTATTATTCTAGTCATTTAGTTTGTCTCTGAATAACACCTCTCTTTAAATAATATTTTCCCAACAAAACAAAATTCACTATATTGCAGACTTGAATCTCAAAATTCTGCATTTGGTTTTCTTCATCTCTCTGCGTTATCTACCATCAGTTCACCTCATATTTTCATGCCAGGTCGAAAGATGTTTTCATGGTTATAACGCAACAAAGATAGTTTCTCAGTGAGAGATGTATCTCTTTGATTTCAAAGCAAGATGTTCACCTAGAAAGAAACTAGACAGTCGAACTCCATGATTAGGGTGGCAATCAGCAAAGCGGTTGCCAAAATGGACTTCCGTTATGTCATTCATCGGACTCTCAATGTCTTCTTCCCATCTTTAGCATTACGAAATCTTGATAAATTTGTATGCATTGAAACCTCAAACATGTAACAACCCATCTTACACCCCCGACCAGACATCTTATGAACTGACGCCAAATGACCATCTCTGACCTTTACCTTAAATCCTTGGCCTAACTCTACTTGTTGGACTAAGCTTTGGAACCTCAAAATGATTCAAAAACATGTAAACTTAGTATGGAAAGTCCTTCACAATAGACTCCTTGTTAACAAAAATGTTATGCATTCGATGCAACGAGAAGGAGGGCAAAACAAGTTTGATTGCATTCCCCGTTAGGGATCAGGTTTGATCTTTTATCTATGAATTTCACTTCTTGGCTTGAAACTATTATTTCCACATCTTTTTTAGGTTTATTTTATCTATTTGCTATAGTATTGGGTTTTCATAAAATAAATTTTGTTTTGAAGGTAAAACCTTGGATGTGGGAGGAACTATCCTTAAAGCTTGGAGTATAGTGAAGATCATAATGTGATGATGAATACAATCCACAAAGATGTCTCCATCCCGCAACCACCATCTCCTGCCATATGGAATCCACTATATATATATATATATGGAGTTGGAGCTATTATTAGAGATTGTGAAGGTTCGGTCTTAGCTCTTGCAACGTAGAAAATTACTACCCTTCCTAACTCGAATGTAGTTAAAGCTATGCTATTCAAATTGGCAATCCATATTATTGAAATATTTTTTATTTCATAAAATAAAAAATATAGAATTTAAATAAATTTAGTAAAAATATTATTGTTAATATTAAAGGTCTTTTTTTTCATCAAAATATTTTTTTGAAGTATATTTTAAGCATCAATAAGTGTTAGACCGAACCTCAACATGTATATTATACATCATTATATATAGTATTTTATTAGAAGTTTTTACAAAATATAGAATTTTACAACAAAATATGTTTTAGTGTTCAGAGAAATGACTTTTTTAGCCATTCATCAATATGCACTGCAGTTAGATGATATGTTTGTCACCTCGAGATTAAGGAGGAATCCTCTTATTTTGATACTTATCATGTTATGAGCATGGTGTAAATGTTAATAGTAATTGGTGTATATGTTAGAAGGAGAGAAAATGTTAGTAGCAATGTTGAACTCTAGATTTTTTGCATATATTATGTGCTACAATTATATAATAACTTATTTGTAAGAAATGTTTAGTATTTTTTACTTCATAGTGTTTGTTTAACTTTGTAATTGAATTTACAAAATAACAATAATTTATTGTAATTTTGTCATCCTCTAACACGAAACTAAACAAACACTTAGATACACTATATAAAAATTTAATTGAATTGTATTATTCACATATAATAATTTATTACCATAATTTTTTCACATATATTTTACATTGATATTAGTAAAATTAAAAGCTATATTTTTATTTGACATGTATTTAGATTTTTCTATGTATATATTTTTTTTTATTAAAATGAAAAGCTCAATAAACATCTATAAACTATCTATTTATACTAGAATCAAATAAAATAATCCATCTATTTTGGAGTCCCTATAAAAAAGGAACCCCATTGTATGTTCAATAATTAATCCACTAAACTCTCTCTGTCTCTCTTTCTCTCTACCCTTTCCAAACCTCACAAAAGTTATTGAACAATAAAAAATACAAGCCTAAACATCATCTTAATGTACCTTACTCCTAAATTAAAAAAAAAAAAATGCACACCCATTTTCTTCTTTCATTCTCCACTTCATGCCAAACTAATTTTTTTTACACATTTACAATAAACCAAACATGTCCTCAATTCCATACAACATTATTTCAATGTGACATGACTTATGTGAAGAAAACATGGAAATAGAAATAGAAGAGTTTGAGACAATAAATTCACGACGGGGTTCACTAAGAATTCCAAGAACTTCTTCAATAGAAAGAAGTGATTCAGAAATCAATGACAATTTACAATACACAAGTTTAAAAGACATTATGTGCAATACACCAACAAGATGTTCAGCGTTATTATTATATGAAGGAAATGTTTTTGACTCAAACATTGCTATTAGGAACGAGTTGGTTAAACGTGCAGCTTCGGTTTATTTACAATCTGCAGCACTTTTGGCAACTAGAAACCAAAATTGTATTGTGGCTTTTTGGGAAAGGGTAAAGAGTAAGGCTACTTCATGGTGGAGGCTTTTTGGTGGGAACACAATAAGGGCTTGTGTTTGGCCTGTTTTCCGGTATTTTAATCACATGGTCAGGTTTCGGTCATTGCCATGAAATCAAATGTTCTTTTTTGTCTTATATTTTTTTTATAGTCGAAACTTAATAAGTTAGATTATATTAATTTTCAGGATGAAATCTGAAAAGTTTTGGTATTATATAACTTCATGGGCTTGTCCCTTTGAAGTTTTGATGGCATTGTTTAATTTTTTTTTTAAGGTGATCGCATTGTGTATTAATTTGTGTATATATGTAAATAATTATAATTGATGATATTTTTTAGTGAATAGTGTAATGATAGTTAAGTGCTAATCAATGAAAAGTACAATTGTTGGTGGTAATTATTTTGTATATTTTCTTGTATTTTTTATTATTTTTATTTTTATTTTTTTTAACATTATATTTCTCTTTTTTATTTTTTTCCAATGCGTGACATGACCTTTTTCATATAGTGAGCAAAAAAGAGAGGGCTAAGCCTCTAAAAATGGCAGCAAAGATAAATATTAATGAGTGTCTTAAAAACACGTGTTAATAAATCAAATATATAAATATTGTCTTAGAAATAGTGTATTTAATCTTTTAAAAGTTTAAAACTTGTCTTCAAAGTAATGTATTCAACTCAAAAATTTATTTTTGATTCATTGACAACAATGTACCTGGGAAAAGATATGCAAATGCAATTAAACAGTGCTCTATATCTCCGCAAAATGTGTAGTTTGAATGATTTATTTTAAGATTATTCGTCAAGAGGTTAAATTTACACAAAAGGACCACTCTAGAAAATTTCTGCGCACAAACTACACAGACCTCAAATTGGTAGGGGTCTCCCAAAACAGAATTACTGACCCAACAGAAGGATTCAAACCTATGCACCTACATGCAAAGCTTTATCCAAACCCTTTAGCCAGTAATGCTATGCAACATTAGCAAAAAAGTAGGAATATAAGCAGAACCTGATTATATGTCTAGTTGTACTATACTACCATGGAACTTGAGGGCCTGAGGCAGATGCATGATAAAATTAATCTTCAAATAGGGATTAATAATATTCATATAAAACAATGACTTTGGTTTAAAAAGAAAATTACTTAAAATTTCGCTTCTAAAAAGTCCATAACTAGAACATTAATATGACTGCAAACAGTCCAAAAGTTAATGAGATTTAAATATGGATCTTAACTGCCAAATCCAAGAGTACATGATCCCTAAAGCACAGTATACAGAGATCAACATAAGGGGCATAAATGCAAGCTTATCACCAAAAAGCAGAGGGTGTAAAAATTGGCCCCATATCTCTACAACTACAAGACCAGCCAGATAAATCCTCTCAATCAAGCCAATAACAAAACCATTATTCTTCACATCCACACTTAAACTACCTTCAGATTCAAATTGATCAACTGTTTTCTTTGTGTGACCAGAGGTTGCTCTTGTTTCATCCCTATTGTAAAATTGCGCTGAAAAGCCTGACCTCATCAAAATGAAGTGAAGAAGCAGCAACAGAACTTTGATAGGATACTCTCGTGCCTCAAATAGTAGCGGAAAAAGTGAATAGCAGGACACTGCACACACAACATATATCAAAATAATGTCATTAGAAATAGTGGCGGATCCAGGACCTTGGTTAAGGGGAAGTAAAATATGAGAGTACTTTCAGAGTTTGGGTTTGTTAGGCTAAGGTGCAAAAAAAACTTCTGCTTGTTTGCATTCTCACTCGTCAAAACACATATTTTTCAGCAACTTTAAACAAGTATAATTGTTTCTTAGTTTGCCCTAATCTTTAATTATGCTTGATTAACCTATGTTACAGACAAGCTCACTCTGATGGTGTTTTATACAACTAATTATATATTATTATCAGGAAAATGTCAGATCAGAACCAAGTCAAACTCAGCCATTACACAAAAAAAAAAATTAATGCCACCCGCTTCATAAGACATCAATATCCCTGTGTGTAATTCCCTTTAATAAGAGCAGAACGAAAGATGGTCACAGAACAACCAAAAATAAAAATGACATGATAAAAGTTTTATAAAAGGATTTCAACCGGCTAAATCTAAACCATAAAATTTGCCAGGTTAAGGATCTAATCTTTGTTTTAATAATCAATTATGAACCTCGTCTGCAATAAATTACCAATGGGGGTAAAAAAAATTAGGTAATAAATAACAAGCTTTTGTTCATGTAATTTTCATATTGAAGAGAAGAATCTGAAGAAAAATAAAACATTATAATTTATAAGCTGAAAAAAATATACCTATTGACAGCAAAAAGTAATGTTTTGCATCCTCCCGGGTTTGTGCTGCAACAAAGGCAAGTGGAATTACAAAATGGAGCGACGCCTTTTCATGCACATGCCACCCAAAAAGAAAACCACAGGTATAAGCATAAGCTATCCATCTGGTAATCATCTGTGGCCGTGGATTCTTCCAAGCCTTGAAAAGACAAGGAGATAAGGCAAGCAGAACCATTATAAAGGTCATAGATGGAGTGATCTGCATAGTAGTAGTTTATAAAACAATTAATATTTTGATGAAATTTTTGAATGACAAAAGAAGTGGTAAAACTAAACATAGACATTATTACATAAACCAGTTATCAAGCTCAGTTGTGGATGTCAATTGAACAGCAGCATCTTGAAAGTTGCAATAGCTGGCCAAAAATGAGGAAAATGTAAAAGCTAATAATATACATTCTACTACTCGTACCTATAATAATTTTTTACTATTAATATTTCATAATTATACCTTCTTAATGTAAGCCTGGTGCTCATTTTGAGCTACCAGGTTCTGCCTGTCGTGTCATGTGAACATTTATATTTATAGTGTCTCACAATTATTTTGAAGACAAAGTGAGATTTTTCTCTTACATTTTTTATCAATATTTCTATTTTGGAAAAATGTGAGCAATCGAAGATCAAGCTCAACTCAATAACTAATATCAATTGAACAAATCTCCAACCCATATGGCTTGGTCATTGTGCATGATTACATGATATAAATATAACAACACTGTTACCCTACTACTACTGGAAAGCAGGCAGCAAATATGGCATTCCAATCATCTTTCCTATTCTAGTGCAAGAATGGGATCAGTTTAACATAGGTTATAACAATCCCTTGTGTATGTGTTTTTTTTTTTCTATTTAGCAACAAACGAATTTATTCAGAGAAACTTGAATGTAAAACTTACCCGAGGTAGTACAGCAAAAGGTGACGCATCCCCTACTAGCCCAGCAGTGAATGAAGCTGCTGGTATCTGGATATTAAACCCAAGTTTTCTGAGTATGAAAGCAAGTCCTTTGTCTGACATGATATAGAATACCCAAAAATTTGGGGCCCAGTATGCATGGCAAAGCCCCCTGCCAAATGGAAACAATCGTTGGATGACTTGTTGTATCTGCAATTTATAATTTGAATAATCCAAAAACAAAATCAATAATGCAATAAGTGTATCTGAAGTTATTCACTTTTACACAGAGTGAAGTGAAGTAATGCAAGAATTTAACAAGGACGGATAAAGGTTGTTCCATCATGAGCATGAAAAGTCGGATGTTCGCAGTTGGAAAACTAAAAGGGGAAAAAGAAAAAAAAGTACAACTCTTTGTCATACAATAGTCTTATTTGGATACATAATTCACAAGGTTAGTTAATTTTTAGGTTTATTGCTTTATGTTCTGGCTAAGTGAACTTGTACTTATTATTTTACCCTGAGCATCTTTCACATCTTCGAGCAATTATTTTATGTGGTTTCAATCAAATGTTCTGTTACATGCCACACATTCACTAGAGACCTTACTGAAAACTGCTGAACTTACAGGATTTTAGTAGGAAGAAAGTAATAAATAAAAGGGATAAAAACTAGCTAAGAATAATGAATATGTGACTGATTAATTTTAATGTGATACAATATCATAAACTAATATTCCTATTTAAACTTAAAATTAGGTCAGGTACTAGTACAAGCCCAATCTTACTATTATAATAAGACTAATTGATAACCTAGTATTTGAACAACAATATAAGTCTTAATCCCATTAAGTAAGGCCTGTTCCAGCATGTCAATGTCCTGAATCATGTATAACGTATAATATATCATGCATTCATGTCATGTAACTTAAATAGTCTTTAACAGTCACCTACCATTTTCTTTATAATATCCCAGAGGGCTTAATTTTTATTTCAAAATTTCTCATAATGGCATGTGGAGATTTGTCGTCTTACATGCCCAATATCAACAAAACAAGGGGAAAATAGTAATAAACAAAATCAATAAAATTCCTATAGAACTTTCTTGAGGAAATAATAATCAATTTATAGAAACAAGAGGGAAACAACATCAATATGGGCAAACTAATGAGCAAAGATGAATTCAGCCAAAAATCATATTTACCTGTCCAAGGTGGAAAAATGGCCCAAATGCAGATGCAAACACTGTTGCAACCAAACCTCCCATAATCAAGAGTCGACTAAAGCCTCGTACAATTCCACCCCAACAATAGTGCCTCAACAAATAAATAAAATAAACAGGTGCCGCCACTGCAAATAAATGTTTAAAGCACAGAAGAACAGCAAAAACAAAGCCACCTAACAAATCCCTTCCTTCCTCCAAATATGAAAGTGAAATCAGCAAAATGCCAATCAGAAATCCATTGTATTGGAAATGCACATGGTCCACTATTAAAAGCATCGGTGACCAAATAACCAATGACCATATCAACTTTTGCATTCTCAAATCCAGTTTCTGAGTAAGTCTATAAACTCCATAAAGAAGGGACAAATCAGAGAGTATTATGGTAGCTCTTTGAAAAAAAACCACCTTATTTGAGCTATAATTCAGGCCCTCCTGAAGATGCACTATTTGAGGATCAACAAGGTAAGCAAAAATTGATAGAAAGCGCTCAAAATAGGCAAAGAATGGTGGGTAATCTAGAGTCCATGGACTGGTCTCATCAAAGTACCACTGGGAAAGAGGGAGGGAATGGGTTATAGCCAGCCAGTTGCGGTGCACCTCAAAGTCTGTACTACGGTATGATGGGAAAAGGAGAACTTTTATACAGGTAACTACAAGAAAAAACCAACCCAGAGTTTTTTTGGGTGTACTAGAATTTTGGAGATCATTGAAGCTTAGTTTCTTTTTTCCCATGCTGGAAGTTGGGAATTATAGAAGAAGAAAAAAGATCACGGATGTTGAATTTAATGCAGAAACTCAACAAGACTGCTTTTATTATACAATTAAAGAAGAGTTAGCTCAGTTTTCAACCCGATAAGTTGAGGAGACTGTGTAGGTGAAAGTCATGACCCTTTGAATTTCCTGCATGAAAGTAAGCAGAGTTAGCAAGAAAGTTCATGGGAGTATCCTTCACTGCCAATATGTTTGATAGTTAGGAACCTACACATATGTTATTTGCATAAAATAGTTAGGAACCATTGATTTGAATATGTACAAGTAACAGCTAACAAGTAGAACATTGATTTGGATATGTAGCATTTTACAAGGCAGTATTGTCAAATAATGGCACAATAGCATAACATAATTTTAACAAACTACTATAGTTCCATGATAAGCGATTTAGTATAAAGTGTTGTCAAATAAAAGCTATAGACTATTGCACTGTAGCATAGCAGAATTTGAACAAACCTTAGTTTTTCCGTGGTCGCCAACACTCATATAAAAGGTAACTAACACAATTTAAAGAATACATAACTATAAATATGCAATTCCAAGTGTTTTTTGGGTGATAAAAGAAGAAATGTTATCATAGAAAAGAACATAATTCAAAACAGAAAAAAAAAAAAAAAAAATTGAGATAACAACAAAGCTAAGGAGTGGAGTAGGTTGTTAAATACATTCAACAAAACACATGAAAAAGCACCAAAGAAACCATTAAAAAATAATCCTGTCAAAATTTCTAGATTCAATGAAAATAGCAAAAAATGAGAGTCTGTGAATTTAACTTGGATATCTTCATCAAAACTATACTGTTCGAAAGTGGTAAAGTATGTTGTTAATTGCGGCACCACGAGATCTCTGATCTAGTGCGACGCAATTCAATCAGTGGCGCGTTGCCTTTTGCAAGAAAGGGAAGGAAAATCCGAAAAAATAAAATAAAATGAAAAGGAATAACCTGGACGAGTTCCTAAGTGTTTCAGGCGGCCGACGATCAACTCCGGCGAGATTGACGGGCAGTTGAGTTGAGTTGATTTATCCGATCGAAGTTGTGTTTGTGATACAACACGGGCAGAGCGGCAGTTTGATGATGGGCCTCTTAATGGACTGGGGTCTTTTGAGTGTAACACACGTTCTGCATTCAGGTAAGTAAAAGCACATTACATATGCATACAGCTTCAAAAATGCTTACCAAAGACATTAAATTTAAGTATACATCCGACATTACAAGGTAAGCTATAAAGTAAATTGTGGTAATACACATGAAACATCCTTAAGGCTCTCAAGTAAATATGTATGACAATAAGAGAATCGTGAAAACCACGCATAAAAAGGACTTTAAACACACCTGCTCTGCTATAATTTATAAATGACATGCCACCGTGGTTAGCCATTTCATATGTCTCACCAAGAATTGGATTGAATGGCTTCCATGTTCGTTGATAGGCATAATTGACAGATATAAGGAATGATGCTACAAAAACCATCTATATATTAAGGTCATATTCCATGCAAAGTAGTGTATGCGCAAATGCACGTGTGTGTGTGTGTGTGTGAGAGAGAGAGAGAGAGACTATAAAACGATATTTACAAGCATATACAAGTCTCATGTATGGATTGTCAGTCTTGTCTGCCATATCTAATTGGTAAGAGTATTCCATAAGCTGTGAAATTATAAGTAGCGATAAAATCTTAAACTCCTAAACTTTCTCACGTCAATCACACAGTCGATCTTTTGTTTCATTATATATAACTTTTAAAATCTACAAAAATTTATTATATATCAAAAAAATTATTCAATATATCCCTCATACCAATATATTCTTTTGATTTATTTTTCTTTCAACAAAATACATTTTTGTCTTAAAAAAATAAACTGTGATTCAAATCCCAAGTCATCTTAGAAAAGTATCCACTTTAAATACTCAAAAGTGTCTCAAATATAATTACAAGAAATCCCTTCAATCTTTTCATTTCGTATTTGGAAATAAGTCAATACTTTAAAAATATCTATTGAAACAATCCAAAAGAGCCAACTTTACAAAGGGACTCATGCTGCCTGGACCCACTCCTTTTTTTGTTTTTACCTCAAATTGATGTAGAAATTGCTAATGTCCCACATCCACATGCTCAACGGCACCATCCAATGAACAATTATTTTGCAAATATGAGATATCAAACCTCAAGAGAACCACCAACAATTTTGATCACACTTTCACACATTTAATGGTTTAGTGACAACACAAATCGTGGCATACACACCAAGTTATTGAGAATTAATACTACTTTAATCTACCATTTATTTTCTTACTTATTTAGGATTTATAAGCACTTTTTCTTTATTGTCTTTTATTGATAAAAATAAATAAACCAAATTATATATCTCAAAATAAGGATTAAGTTTCGACATAATTGATTAAATAAGTTTTTAATATTTATAAAATTTTAAATTTTAATTTTAGTAAATTTTAGTAATTTTATTAAATAAGTTTTTAATAAATTTATTCACTTTTACTCACATTTTGAAACTTTTTATAAAAAATTGATATGTTTAGTCTTGAATAAAAGATTTTACAAAATTAAAATAGAAATTAAAAATGAATAATTTTTTAAAAAAATTAAATTTGAAATTGTAGACATTAAAAATATCTCAATTCATATTTAAAATATTGATCTCTTGTGATAGATAATTTTTTACACACTAATTAACCAATCAAACACCCAAATAACATAATTAAAATCTAAATATTTATTAGGACTATGTTGATTATTTTGAGTAAATTAAGAATTCGAGGTGAGTTTGGTTCACTCAATGTTCCATCTATTTCATGGGCTAACATACCCTCTCCAATGTGTTTCTCATTCACTCGCCATGATTTTGCTCATCGTTATTTGGAATTATATATAAAGATTAATATTTATTTTTTTAAAATGTAAAAAAAAATTACAACAACAATGCATTTTTTTTTATCTTTTACTTAATATTTATTTTAGTTCTTTATATATTTTTTTAATTCGTTTTGATCATTTATATTTTGTTTAAGTATTTTATCTTTTATTTAATAATCGTTTTAATCTTTTATTTTTTGTAAAAATTATATAAGGTTGCCATTTTATTAAAGACTAGAATAAATATTACGTAAAATATAAAAATCACAATCAATAAAAAAATATAAATAATTAAAATAAATATTACATGAAAAATGAATGACCAAAATTATATTTTAGCCATTACTATTTGTGGAATTCTTAACACGTGTTCTCCTAAAGACCCATGTTAGCAGTACCTTAATAAAAATGTAAATTAATCATCTATCTCTTCAAATGTAAACTAGTAAAACAATTTAAAATCAACTTTTTAAATGTGAAATAATAACATAAAAATTATAAATTTTACAAAAATAAATAAAAAACTTATATATATCACAAATAAGATATAATGTACACATTATTTATGTTTTTTTTTTAAAATATATAATAAAAATAAATTTTAATTTTCTATCAAAATTCTTTTAATATATATAGTTTAAATTATATTAAAAAAAACATAAAAATAGTCTCAAAGAATTCTGAACTGCCCATTGTTTATCATTCTAATGCTACCATTCATTCATTCATTCATTCTTCCCATTTTGAAAATGCATGGTTGATAGCTAGACGATACTTATAAGGACATGCTGCATAGTAGTTGGGGTAATGTTGTTGTTATCCGTTACAAATTTCATAAATTAGAAAAAGGCTATGTTGGATAGAAAGTTAAAAAAAAAAATTGATAGCATTATATGAAGAATAAGGAGTAATTGGCTCATTTGAATGATATTAAAAAAATGTGCTACGCTAGTGGCTTGCGTCGAAGATTGTTACTTTCTTTCTAGATCAATTATCAAATGTTTATTTATCAAGATCAAGAAAAAAAATTATATATGGTTTCAAACATGGCTAAATGGCTTTTTGATGGTAATAGAAATACTCTTATTAATTTTTAACCGGCGGAAGATTATGATTGTTTGAATAATTCCTTGGATAATGTCATTTTATTTTTATCATTTAATAATTTCATTATTTTCTTGTTCTGCATGTGATTTGTCCCTGGTGAGACCAATCATCCAAATGCTAAACAAGACACCACCAGAACTTGAAATAATAAAATTTTCATTATTAGCTGGTCCAGGGTGCTTCAGTAAGGATCACATAAAATATTTAGCATAGTTCACATAAAACAAAATGTAATTAAAAAAAACGTGAATAACTAACACGAATTTATTAAGAAACAAGCAAATGAATGAATTGATTAAAAAAAAAAAAAAAAACTAACACGAGGAGAATATATATGAGTCAAAGTAATGCGTCAATCAATATTTAAAAATTAAATTAAACTTTCCTTAGAAATATTAAATTAAATTTATTACCAAAATAAAAAATCAAATTAAATTGGACACTTCAAGTGTGAACCTATACCGTGTATATTATTCAATTATTTGAATAATTTAATTGTCATATTAAATTTTTATATTAAACTAACTTATCCTCAAAAATTGACTGAACAATGTTACTTTTTATATTTTTTTTAAAAAGTTCTATATATTTTTAAGGTGAAATTTATATTTTTTTAATATTTCATCTCTATTTATGGAAATTAAAACAGTTGACTAACGATTTAGATTTTCTATCGGTTTAATATTGGATTTTTGTTTTAAGATATTACTCTGAACCTTCCTTTATAAAGAAAATTAATGTTTTTTTATTGAGTATTATTTCCATAACTGTCACATTTATAAAAAAAAATATATCACAGTTTTAACTCTTTAATTATTATTATCTTTACTCTTGAAATATTATTTTTTATTTGGTATATTTATGATGATAAAAATTAATCAATAATAAAAAATTAAAACTTAATAAAATTATTATATTTTTAATCTATATGAAATTATTAACTGTGACAAATATCATAGAGTGAATGAAATATTATTTATTACAGTAAATATTATTATTGCTACTTATGCAACACTTCCTGTAGAATAATTATGCAACACTAATTCCACACGATAAATACGCGGAATAATAATCTAAAATTTTATTGCAAATAAAAAATCTAATATTTTAACTCGTTTTTCACGCTGAAACTTTTATGCCATTCGTTCAACGTCTTGCAATGGGTGCCTCTAGAAAAATTAGGTAGATAAAAACTGTTGATTCTGATAAAGCTTGATTTATTTGACAATTTTTTTTTTATGAATACAAATTTGCTTTTTATGATTCACTTACTTTAATTTGCAAAAGACAATTTGACCATTCGAGGTTTCAATCAATTACATGATCTTTCATTCTAAATATAAATATCTTTTTTAGTGGACCCTAAATAACTTTTAGTTAATGGGTATTACTAGTTATAAGTTATAAATAAATTCTTAAAAATTAGAATAATTTAATAGTCTGAAAATATCCCTAAAATAAATTCTTTTTAAATTCGCTGCAAGCTAATAATTTATTGTGAGATTTTAAATAAGGTAGCCGATAGGTATTACTGAATTGAAATTATAGGTTTTGAGTTTTGACTAACTAGTAAAAGCCAATAAATGCATCTTTTAATAGTTTTGGGTCTAACAAAAATTATTAAAGTAGTAGTAGTCTCTCAACAACATAATAAAATATAGGTCAAATGTTTATTACAAAATTGCCTATTTTATATTTCGCTGTATCTCATACAAAATTACTTTCAGGTAAGGGATACATGCAAAATAAAATGATATATAATTTTTACATACTAAAAAGTAAAGATGCAATGGAAATGATGAAAGTAAAATAACGAAACAAATAATTTTTTTTTTGAAATTACTTTAAATGATTGAATATCGTATATATACCTAAAAAAAGATGAATGCAAGTATCTATGTGCTAACCAAGTGCTCTCATTAATATCACACTCACCTATGATTTTATTGTGCTGCATAAAGGGTCTAAATCCACAACAATTCAACAAAAAATTAAAAATCAATTAAACACGTAAAATACATATCTGCCAAAACTAGTAATAAAATACTACAAACAAAAAAATTCTATTAGTCAATAAAGAAAATCTGAAATTAATTACAAAATCAATAACATGATTAGTTTTTTAAAGTTTATAATTTCAAATCACGCTTCCCTTTGAATTATCAAACTTAATATTTATTTTTTATTTTATATATTTTTTTAAAAAGTATGAAATTGATATATAAGGATAACAACAAAAATCTATCAAGTAAATCATGTTTTGACGAACTTAGGTTCAAAGATTCACTAATATTCAACTTTCAAACGGAAGTTGAAGTATTGATACTTGTTTTATTGATAAAATTAATATTATTTTTAAAATAATAAATATATTATTTAATTTAATTTTTTTTATGTATTATGAATTTTAATCTCTTCTTTATTAAAAGCATAATTTTATTTTACTATTATTTACTAATAATTCTTAAAATTTTAATAAAATAATATCTGTATAAGTTTCACCCAAATATCAACCTTATTATACCTATGTGTAATTATTGAGAACCAACTAAATTAGATTTGAAAAAACCCCCTTTTATAAACTGGATTTCTCTATGTTAATCTAACGGTATAAAATTACTTGCACCCCATAACACATGATCTACTTTCGCAATTATTTTTAATGAAAATTTGTGACCTTTCTCTCCCTAAAATACCAACAAAGTTTTCATTATAATCCACACCCAATAGTCACCACCCACACACCACAGAACAACACAACATTGTTGACATAACATAACTTCACTTTCAAGTCCAATCCTATTTTAACTTTCATTATTTATTCTCTCTCAATTTCCCATAATTATTTTTTTCCAACACATTTATTCACACAACTTTTGCACAACTCCAAAAACCACACACCCCTTTTGCTCTCTCTCTCTCTCTCTCTCTCAAGTAACTATTATTTGTAATGATCGTAAAGTTATTGTCTTTTGAGTAATGGGTTCTTGTTCTTCAGTTCAAAGAAAAAAAAACACAGAAAACATGAAGCTAAATGTTTCAATTTTGGGGTCAAAAACTGAGAAACTTGTGATTCCTCCATCACCCATCAAAGAACAACCCAAAAATGGTAACTTTATTTGGTCACCTTCTCGGTCAACGACCAATTTCACTGACTATGGTATGGTCCCTTTTGTTTTTTTGTTCTTTTAATGTTTTTTTTTCTTTTCATTGTTGCTACACTCTCATAGGTTGTTTTTCTGGGATCTAAGAATGTTCTGTACTTTGTCTGATTACTGTTCTTATATTAAAAAACACTTTTTTTTTGTTAATTATCAGTGTTTTTTGAGAATTCATTAAAAGTTCGATCTGGGTTGTTGTTGTGGAGTCTTTGACTCTGATGAATTATTAATCTCTTACTAAAAATTGAAGAATTTCTTTCTTTTTCTATGTCTTTTACTTTCTTTTTTTAAAATTGATGTGTATATGTGATATTATTTGTGCATATTTGGATTGAGGAGAATTACTTTGACAGTGATTTTGTTAAAGCCATAAAGTTTAGCTTTTGCTAAAATCACGTGGAACATCGAGAATCTGTCAAATTCACCATAAATCCAAATATGCAATTAAATGGTATTATTTCTGTTTGATTTCTTTCTCCCACTCCAATTGTGTGATCTATTAGTCATGTTAATTTCTTTAGGATTGATATGGTTGATTTATTTAGTTTAATTTATGTTATATTTGACTATGTTTATGTCATCCTAATACTCAGCAAGTTGAAATTTATTATCATGTGGTAAGAACATGTCTTTGCAGATATGACGTGGTTGGGTCATCAGTATCATGGTTTTATTAATTGCACATTATTATTTTTATATAATTTAATGTTTTATTCATTTTTTCTTTTCTTTTATTGAATAACATATGAAGATAAAATTGATTTTTATTCCAGATACAGGGTCTATTCAATCATTATCTTTATTTAAGAGATGAAAGATATTTTTTTCCATAATGAAAACAATTTGCCTGCTAATCCATTATTGTCCATATGTTATTTTTGACATTGAAAGTGATTGAAATGCCACTTGCAACTTAATTGCAAAGATAAGTTTTAATTCTATTTGTTGCACTGTACTTATAACTCTTACTCTGAATATTTGTTAGATTATAATTAAGAGGGTAATTTTGTCTTTTTGTTTGTTTTGATCAAGGCATTCTTAATTAGATACTATGAGTAATGTGATGAATTTTCTGCTAGTTTTTCTTTTAAAGAGAAATTAAAATATTGGATGAATCAAGTACTTAGTTGAATCAACCTTAATAATTAGTTGTTGAATATCATTTATTTAATCCCAAGAAGTTTCCCTTATGAATTATTGATAAATTATGGAAATGCTTGAGAACAAGAGTTTATGTCTTTCCCTATTTCTTGTAACATCTCAAACTTCATTTGTATAGTTTCGGATTGCTTGCGGTCGGCAAAATCACATATTCACGCACACAGTCGACACATCTATCATAGTCATTGGATCTAGATCAAACGATTCAAATTTCAAATTAGACCGTTTGAACTCGATACAATGACCACTGATGTATTGACTATTTGAATGCGTGATTCTTTGCGACAACAGGAAAACCAAATTCAATTCAGTATTTCTGTTTCATTATTTGAGTTACTTTCACATAGGTTTCATGTATAAGTTAATTATTCACACATACTTTTTTCTCCTTACAGGTAGCAAAGAGGAAGCATTTTTTGATTCCAAACCTTGGATAGACTCAGATTGTGAAGATGATTTCTATAGTGTCAATGGTGGTAAGCATCTCAATTTCCTTTTTGTGTTTTTTTTTTCTTCTGGCAGAGGATTTTAATTTGCTCACTTGTCTATTTTCTATAATAATGTAATTATGATGAGTAGGAGAGACTTTATAGGTAATAATATGTTAGGCCTCTCCCCAATTTCAATTAAGTACTAACCAGTTCCAACACAATATTTGAAGAAAAACAAACATTAGTATAGAAAACATAATATTGTCATGATTTATAATACTTGTAATTTTTATTACTGACATTTTATCATTTTTAAGCATTTTCATAATTTATTACTTGTAATTTATTACTTCATAATGATTTATATGAAGAAGAAAGAACCCTCTTTTAAAAAAAAGTATATTGTTCGAGTTTAATGACTATAGTTTTACTGAGACGTTCAATCAATTTTACAATATTTTCACATTATAATATTAATACCATTGTGAAACATAATTGAGCTCCTGTGTAAAATTTTGAGTAAATAGTCATTTGGTCGTTAAATATTTCTCGCGTTGTTACAATAGTCTTTGAATGCATCAAAATCATTAAAACATGTCTAAGTGCGTATTTCTTTAGTCAATTTGGGTCTCAAATGTCTTTCGTCAAATAGTTTGGTTCTCGAATATATTTTCCGTTAGTTAATTTGATCCATAAAGTTGTGATAGTCCCTCGCACATTTAGAGATCAAAATGATTGTTTACTCACAAAACTTTATATGAGATGTGTAAAGTTATTAAATAAGGTTATTGTCTTACCCTAACCCGAAGTCTTTTTCTTTCAATTTTTTTTCCGAACTCTTCTCTTTCCAACCGCCATATTAACTCTTCTCTCTATAATCATATGGATTTAAAGGATATACAGGGTGTCTGTAAATTAGTTTTACACTGATATCCAATCAAAAACTACTCTTTTGAATCATCCTCTTTTATATTAAAATTGATGCCATGACATGAAAAAATGGAGAACTCATATTGAAATTCAGTGTTGTTAAATATTAGCCATGACAAATTGCGGTGGCAGATATTTTTTTACAACTGCCATGGCCGATTTGTAAAGGATGGCAGCGCCACTGCATTTTATGGCGGCTCAAAATAGAGGATTTTTTGTTTTTCACTATTCTCAATCAATAACATTGATTGAAATTTAGATTGACTGTGAGTGACAGTGTATGCAGATTAAATTATAATCATTGTGTATTTCATTTTATGCAGACTTTACACCATCTAGAGGTAACACTCCAATTCACCACAATTTTGGAACCCCAAATGTGAATAAAATCTCTTCTCAGAATAGAACTTCTGATTCTCCTTCTGAATCATCATCACCAGATAAGAAAAAGAAACTGTTAGAGCTTTTCAAAGAAAGTCTCAAAGATAACACAGATGACGAAGGTAAAGAAAAGAAAGAACTGAAAACAACTATACAAGATGTTCTTCCTAAATCTTCACACTCAACTCCCTATCTCTCGGGAGTTAACTCGGCTTGCAGCAGCGAAAGAATCATGAGCGAGGATCGCGCATCGGTTAGAGATAAATCGCCTAAATCTTTGATGTTTTGCATTCCAAGCTTGTCTTCATGTCGCAGCTTTCGAGAAAGAAGAAGGAGGACAAGTCCTGCGATTGTGGTAAATGGAAGCAATTAAATTATATTGCGATGCGATGAAACCATGTTCTTTGGTTTTTCTTTAAGCTAAAGTGGTTCAAATGAATTCTATCATGTACATCAATAATCAATATCCCTATGTAAAGAACCATATAAACTCATATGAGTTTGAAAGCATGTAAACATCAATGGAAGAGATTTTTATATCAATATGTTATATGTTACCAGTTTTTTTTTCTGCTAGCAGTTCAACATCAAGCATAAATCGGTTGGGTCATTCTCTTAATCAATTAACTCTTAAATCTATCATTCTGATCAAGAACTATTTTCTAGAGGCTACACGAAGTTTCCCTAGAAGTAAATACTATGGTATTTGAATGCATAATAAAAATGTAATGTGATTATCAGTAACTATAAATTTGATTTAGTTGAGTCTGTAATTTTATGTATTAAATCTAAAAACATAATTTATGAAATAAGTTCATCCTTTAGCTGACATTTTACCGATTATGAATTGTATCATTATTATTTAGTTCTATTTATCGACGAAAATATTAAACAATCTAAATTATAGTCAAATGAAGTACCTTAGTATATATTTTATTGACATAAATATTAAACAACTTACATTACATTATTTTTCTCCGTTAAGAATGAACTAGTAAATACTATATATATATAATTATATAATAATTCAACAAAACAATAGGCTTCCTTTTTTATCTTCAATATATTTCATAATAAAAAGGCAGTAGTTTATTTTTTTAACCAAACATTTTATTAACCAGAGAGGATCCACACATCACATCTTACAAGGGATCCAAATCTCACTAGCCACACAAACCAGAAAAATAACTCAATTTGAAGAAGTCATAACTCAAAGTATTTATACTTGTGCACAAAATCACTATTTTCCATGAGAAAATCCACCATCTACCCTTAGATCAACACCAGTGATAAACTCAGCCTCATTAGAAACTAAAAACAATACAGCATCCGCTACGTGTTTGGGCGTGAGTAGTACTCCTTCAAGCCTCGCAAAACTTTTATAAAAGTCTTGTGCCTTATCTTCGCTCACACCTCCCAACAATTTACAAGTTAATGGTGTCGCCAATGCATTTGGTGAGACAGAATTCACTCTTATGCCGTGTGTTGCAAGTTGCAAGCTCGCTGCACGCATTAGCCCTAACACTGCGTGCTTTGTCATTGTGTAATCCGTTGATGTAGTGGATCCCTCGCTACCACCAACGCTTCCCGTGCACACGATGCTCCCCCTCACGCCCCCCTTTACCATTGCTTGCGCCGAGTGTTTCACACACAATGCCATTCCCCGAACATTGACCGCTAATAAACGGTCAAGTTGGGAAATGTCGAGTTCCAACACAGATTGTAGTGTTGGACTAATAATCCCAGCATTGCTAAACATTATATCTACCTGTCAAACAAACTTTCATTATAGTATACTTCCTCTAGACTCAAATATAGTAAAAACAAAATTTTAAATCAAATTGGTTTACATCCACAATGCATCTAAATTGTCAACAAATTTAATATTACAGCCACTTTCTTAATTTTCACGATTTAGTCGACAAAGTCTTATATATATAAAAGACGGAAATTATATTAGTGATCAATTGGATATTTTAGAGTTTGAAAAGATTCATAAAGATGATTGTAAATATTATGAACCTGTCCATAAGTATTGACAGTTGATTGAATGAGATTTATGACTTGATCTTCATCTGACACGTCACAATGAATGTAGGTACATCTTTGTGTGCCAATAGACGTAGCTACTTGATTTCCGAGTTCGTCTTGGACGTCGGCGATCACAACTACACGTGCACCTTCGTTAGCGAAGACACGTGCTGTGGTTTCGCCGATGCCGCTGGCTCCTCCAGTTACAATGGCTACCTTACTTGATAATCTCATAGTGGTGTTTGTGGATTGAGCTTATGCAATGTTTGGATGCAAAATATTGTTGAATTCAATTGTACAAACTATTATTATGGGATTGGCATATAAATAAGATGAAATAAGTAGTTAGTAGTAACACACAAAATTTGTCTTCTTATATTTTATTAATTATGAATTATTGAGTTTTTTTTTACACCTATAAATTATTGAGGTTGATGTATCGTTTACAATGCTGATTGTTTTTGACTTGTTTATTTATTGCTGATTGTTTTTGACTTGTTTATTTATTATAAATTATAAATATTCGTAAAACTTTGGACATGTGTGTTTTACGAGCACACCTTATTTACTTTGTTTCTGTCCATGTGGTACGCGTGGTATATGTTGCCAAAGAGAAATTAATATTAATATATTGATTTAAAATAAGGAGAATATTAATAGCATTTTCAAACTGTTCCGTTTTTTATTTTTTTTAATAAACAAATTTAATAATTAATTGCTATCATATTCTTAGTTTCTTTTGAATTTGAATTCTTCAATTTTTTAATTTTTAATTTAAAATCTATCAATTTCAATGCTTAAAAGAGAAATTGACGTGATAATATAATATATTAATGACGTGATAAAAAAGAAATATAAAAAAATAAGATATTAAATAAATATAATAAAATAAATATCTAAAATGGTTGTTCATTTAGAAAACACTAAACACACAAGAAAACGATTTTAATTTTTTCTTGGTATTCGAGAAAGAACCTTTAGAGAATTTTTTTTTGCCATTTGTAAGTTAAGAAAATTATGCCTAAATAATTATTTAAAAACCATTGTTTTTGTAGTTTTTCTATAGAATGGTTAATGAAATGCTTATCATCAAAATTTTGTACGAAATTGATTTCAATAAAAATCAAAATAATATTATTTAATATATATG
>JBBPBR010000008.1:4597258-4611583 GCA_037974775.1 Cicer pinnatifidum
TCAGTAAAATATATTTTATTTAAAAATATATTAAAAAGAAAAAAAACAAGCAAACCCCCTGTTATATAGGTTCAAAGCAACACATGTTTTTTTTTTTTTTGTGAAAATGTTTGTTATTATCGATTATAACCTTAATTAATCTAACCTCTTTATTTTCTTAACCTCTCAAGAAGAGAGTATTCATTCTAAAACTTGAAGTTGTGTTCTTGTAACATCCCGCTTTTTCAAGGCATTAATTAACGAAATTATAAACGTAAAATTACAAATTTATTTATATTTATTTATGATTATCTTAAATACTAATTTATTTTAAAATTATTAATAAATATTTTATTAATATTTCAAAAAATAATGAATTAGAGTATTTGCAATTACTAAAAGTAAATTTAATACGTTAAACAAAAGAAACTCCTAGAGTCAAAATTCTCGATGTTTTACTACCCAAACATAAATCTTAGTTGGTTATAAACTTTGCACTTGTGGAAAACTCACCAAACAAGTCTACCACTGATACAAAAGTATCTCGAAGCCTCCAACTGCATGCTATTGTACTTTCTCGCATTTCTCCTATTTGGTTGACCGTGATATTATTCGCTCAAATAATACTATATGTGACGTCTTGTCAAATGTAAGAGTCATCTCCAAATAACAAACACAGAGCAAATATGCATACATATATTGTTGCTATAGCAAAAATATAAATAAATCATATATTTCATTTAACAGTTAAAAATCACAACGCATCAAAAATACAAATAAACTAAAATGCACAATTTATTTGTTAGACTATATGTCAATGCATGATTCTGGAATATCACCTCCCCCGCAAGGGCTTCGTGGATTCTTCCAAGCAACACCACTAACTCAAAATCCCCGCAAGGATTTGTGGGATCCAACCAATTATGGGCGCACCACCAACTATGAGCTCCAACCAATTATGGACGCACCACACAACTATGAATGCATGAATGTAGACACTTTTGTTAGTAACAATATAGATCATTCAACCAGAGCGTCTAAAATCATTCAATCTTGTTCTAAACCAACCTAGTTTAGACCCAAAGTAATCACCTTGAATAACTACAACATGTCAAGCACAACCATTATAACAACGTATCATATAACATATATTTTCCACAATTTGAACATGTTAAACACATCCATTATTAATATTCATTTTAAAGATAACACACAAACAAAATCAATACACATCATCACATTACATTTATATCACATATAAGTCAAGTAGGAAAGCGGATGAAGTGATGCCCTTACCGTTACCAAAGTTGTTTCTAGAATTATGCTTCACAAACTCTTGTCTCACTCGTTTCACATCTGCTGCTGTGCGAGCACGGTTTCTCTCTCTCTGAACGTCGTTTCTCCAATCCGACCGTTGAAAACAAATACCAGAATGTTGTGAATCCGCTGTCTAAATATCAGCCCGATCCAACGGTTAACGAATGCGCAATCGATGTTTTTCTGAGACTAATTTAACAAAATTGGGAATAGGATTACTACTCTCTTTTCTCTTTTTTGGTGGTTGTCTTTTCTATCAAAATGGTCTCCCTCTTCTTTTCACCTAAACCATTTTTCTATACCGTTTTTTGAATGAAAGACATTCGTTTTGTTTTATTCATTTTCATGGGTAAGGTGGTATTAATTGGAGAAAATGGAGAACTTAGTATTAAGTTAAGAACGTGATATTAAATGGTGAAGTGTGAGTGATATTAAGTGGGAAAAGTAAGGAACGTGATATTAAGTGGGAATGTGTGATATTAAATGGGAAAAGTGAGAACGTGTATTAAATGGGGCTGAAACTTGTTTTTAACGGTTGCCATTTGATGTTTTTATTTGTATTATTATTATTATTATTATTATTATTATTATTATTATTATTATTATTATTATTATTAATATTATTACCAAAAATTAAAATAATATCATCAACAATTATTTCTACTCTTAAGGTAAAAATATAAAAATAAAATAAAATGTATGGATGTTATATTCTACTTACCTTAAATAATTTCGTACTCGAAACTGACACTAATGAAGAAAAAATACGGATCTTACGGTTGCCATTTTTCATAAATCAATATGTTCATTATTCTGTTCTAAACTTCTTTAAGTGATAGTAATAATAATGAGTGAATATTCATATCCATATTCAAACTCAATTTTATTAAGATTGTTTCTATTAATGTCACCACTAACCAAACACTTGAAACACTAACTATTAAAATTTCTAAATTAATCTTCTATTGACCATGTTAGTCCTTATCATTGAACAAACATAACCACCAATAAAATATAAATTGAGAAAACTAAAGTGTCAAAAAAAAAAGGGTCGAATATTTTTATTTGTTTATTTTTTATGGAATTAGTATTAAACTTATTGTCATGATTAACGATCAAAAGGGTTACTCTAATAAGTAATAACCACCATATGCATCTAACCATATTGGTTTTAAATGTGTTTGTAATCTATAATCTAATTTAAAATTTTGAGCATCTAATATAACTACCCTAAAGATATGACTCATGACAACTTTGTTTAAACGCCAAGCTTTAATAATCTTTACCCACCTGAATATGCTTGGAAGCCAATCCAAACACTAAAAAAGATCTAGATGGCCAAACTACTTTCTTGATTCAATTTTCCATTTTTGAGTATATTGTTGTTTTATGATATTAATCTGAATATTGCAAGTTTATTTGCATATTTATATTTTTTTTTAGTGAATTTGAATTTATATTATATCATGTATTCAAGCAATTTGAATAAATTAAAATAGTTTTTTTTAATAAAAAAAAGTCACTTTTAAAGGAATTCACAATTTAATACTGTTACAACATATTTTAATGTTAAGAATATTTTTTTTTGTTATGTGTAGGCAAAGGATGTTTTCTGACCTTGCTTATAAATATAGGGAGGAATTGTAGAAATGCTCAAAGAAAGTAATTCTCTAAAAGAGTGGTAGTAAGCAAAAAAAAATATAACAAAGAAAAACTTAACCATGGGGTGCAAGAACACAATTTTCTTGATATTGATAGCTACATTGATCACAAAGGAGGCTTTGGCAACACAACATGTTGTTGGTGGAAGCCAAGGATGGGATCAATCAACTGACTTTGACTCATGGGCTTCAGGCCAAACATTCAAAGTGGGAGATCAACTTGGTATGTTTCTTATCCAAAATTTTGTTTAAGATATCACTTTAACTATTTTTTACATGACAGAATTTCATATTTAGTAGTAGGAAGTGGAAAAAGAGTTCTGCATTGTTTTTATGGTGATTTTAAATTACGGTTGTAATTGCATTTTAAGTTATATTGTGATGATTATTGAAATTGCAAATTAATAAAGTTGATCCACCGTAGTTATAGTTTCAACCCCTCTACAATTGTGATATATAGATCATTCAGATGAACACGTTCGAAAAACAGTTTTCATGTCATCTAGATTACATTTCTAAATAAAAATACGACTTTTGTCTTGTTTAAAAGTACACTTTTATAGTCATTTGTAGTTTTTTCATAAATTTAAAAGTAGAAAAAGTTTATTCCTAAAGTAGTATGCAATTGCGATTGTAGATGAGATGTTTAGGTTTTTTATCTTTTCACATTGAAATTATGGTAACATCATTCAACTATATTTGATTGATATTTTTTGCACTATCGAAGATCACAATTAGATTGAAATTTAAAACGTTGACCATGATTGCGGAAATAAATTGAAACACCAAATTTTTTTTTCTATGAACATGATGAATGGCTTTATTTTTATTTTATATCTTCTTTTTGCAGTTTTCAAGTACTCTTCTTTGCATAGTGTGGTTGAACTAAGTAATGAAAGTACCTACAAGAAATGTGACATTAGCACTCCAATAGACACCTTAAGCACTGGAAAAGATGTTGTCAAATTAGACAAGCCAGGTACAAGGTACTTCACATGTGGTACCTTAGGTCATTGTGGTCAAGGCATGAAGGTTAAGATCACAGTAGTCAAAGGAAATGGATCTTCTTCCCCTGTATCATCATCGTCACCATCGTCGTCGCCGTCTACTTCTTCTCCTACTTCTACTAATGCAGCTTCAACCTCACAATGTTTTGCTTCACTTATGCTATTTTTCACACTATCTTTTGCCACAATGATTTATTTTTTCTAGTTGATGAAATGAAGTTAAGTTTGAAAATGTAATAAGTATATATTCATCACTAACAAATATAAACAAAAATTAAGATGTATTTGATATAGGCCAAATACATATCGATTTTTCTTTATATGTGTGATCGAAAGGAGTATATAGTATTATAACCGAATGTATATGTCAACATTCATGAATGGTGGCATGTCAATTTTAATTCACCTTTTTATATTCTACAAATTTGTAGTAGAGTTGAATAAGAGAGAGAAGAGACATACTCTATATATAATATTATAAGTGAATGTGTATTTTAACATTTTTTCTTTTTGCTTTATTATTGAACTTTTTATTTTAAGCAACATCTTTTCTTATAGGCAAATTTCAATATTGTTCTTAATATGTTAGGTTAATAATCAAGGTTTAAACTCAAAATCTTCTTCTCAAATGTTTTTTTTAGTGTCTTAACTAGTGTACTTGAGCTACACATTAGAGGATGTGGGGCATTGGTAAGTCCAAAAGACATGAGAAGTCATTCATAATGTTTATGATATGTGTTTGAAACCTATTTTTTATAACGATCATTTTTTCGAGCACAAATTTAATTTAGAAAAATGTGCAGGACCAAACAATACATCTAATAATTCCTCCAGATTTAAAATGAGAAAATTGTCTTTGAAAGTAATCACATTGAAAGCCTTATAGTCTCTGCAAAAACATCAATTATATATCATCCTTCTTCAATAGTACCTAATAGAATCAGGGAAGAAAGAGAGGCTGGAGTTTTGGTTGAATGATACATTGATATAAATAAACAAATATTTTGAGTATTCATTAGTTAATGCATAAAGAGATAAATTAATAGATGATATTCGTAAATATTCGGTAATACTCGAAAATACTTAAAAATTTGTTTAACATTCGTTAACAAACATTTACACATATATGAATAGAACACATAAATTATTTTTATCTAACGGAACATATAGTGGCTTACTATTATGTGCCCGTGGAATCGGTGAATATCTATTTTCATCCAAATATAAACTTTTTAGATTGTTTTGGCAAAAAAAAATCTTCTTTTAGATTCTCTTTCCAAACAAAAGGACTAAATATAAATTTTAACAAGTGTTTTATTTCCAGCCAATTTCTTTGGTTCAACAATTTCTCGTAACTTTATTTTTTTCAACTAAGAATTTCTAATAAATTTTTCTTTGACTCAAGAATTTTTAACTTGAAAAACTTGTCTTTTTTTATTTTCTGACTCCAAATCTTTATCAAATTTTGTACCGTCTCGCAAGCCCTATCATACTAATGGGCTTTAAGTAATTCAGTGCTCATAATCAATGGGCTTTGTTGGACATATATTATTCGTCTTTAATATTAATATTGTAAGGGTGAATCTATTTGCACCCCCATTTCTTCTTCATCCGAAATACCCTTATTTTTTCCAACAAAGTACTCAATAAAATAGAGACATAGGAGAGGGGCAACGAGTAGAGATTCACTCACAAGAGAAAACAGAAATATATAAAAAGAAAAAAAAATAAAAGTAAACTTCGTTGACTTTTTATACTAAAATGTTGCTATTTATCAATAAATTCGCAAACATCCTGAAGTTGGGAACCACCAAGCACTCTATCCACATAACCAAACATACTAGGTGTTTGTTGAAAAGTCAAACCAGTTGTATGAAAACATATGGATTTCTTGAGTTTTGTGATAAGTATGTGTCGTGACTTTTAGCATTCTTCTTTTTTACTAACTTTGTTGGTTTTCAATTGATTCTTATATAAGATAAAAACTCAAGTCTAATATTGAGGAGAGATAATATATGTATAAATTATAAAGAAAGATGTATTTCATTTTATAAGTTTGTAAAGATTAGTTAGAGTCAATATGAAAACTAATATAATATCAAAGACTATGGATCAAATAATTGTACACTAAACTCAATAGTGTTTGACATTAGAGGTGTATTAAAAAAATAAATTAAAATTTCACTATAGATAGAATCTAAATATAATTTATAATGAGAAACATCTATCATCTTACAAATTATTTTTGTAAAATTAATAGATGTCAATGTCACATTTTGATAATAGTAGTTTATAATCACTCTCAACTTTATAGTTGATATAATAACCTATTTAATATAAATTTTATTAAAATATTAATAAACAACTAAAAATACTTCAAACATAGTTGAATATAGGGAAGACAATAAAATTTGCATCCGCGAGTACCCACCCGAACCTGTTTGATTTGGAGTGGGGATGGGTTTGGGGGTGGTAATATCTACCCCGCACCGATCCGCTCCGCAGGTATTATTATTGCAATTTTTGAATTTTATATACATATACATATTTAATATATTTAATATTTTTTAAATATTAAAAATTATAATTTTATCTCTGTATAAAATATATTTTAATTTTATTATTATTTAATAATTATTATTTTATTATAATAAATATGATTTTTAAATTTATAATTTTATATATATGAGTAGGTGCGGGTGCGGGCGGGAAAATCCGAGACCTGTTGCGAGCGAGAATGAGTGCTTAAATTTTAGACCCGTTATAAAACATGGGCGAATGCGAGTTTTCTTCGATTAGTTGAATGCAGGTGTGGAGGAGGCGCAATCTATCGTTTTTGCCTCTGGTTGCCATGCCTAGTTGATTATAATTGTAAACTTCTACTATTATAGAACAAAGTTGTCATGAGAGGTTTAAGTGGTTTTTCTACCTCAATTGTTTATCTGCACAATAACACTAGTTTTGGTGTTTGATATTTTTATTTTTATAAATATTGGTGTTTGGCTTTTCAACTCTTGAGATGGTCGCTTCATATATATAACTAACATAATTTGACCTTCACGCGTAAGAGTATCTTTTTTCTTTTTAACAAAAAAGTTATCATATTAATATCCAAAATCCTATAAGATGAAAACACACACACAAAAATTCTTGTATGTCACAAGATTTTGGGTACAATATTTAAAAACACACAATAAAGAAAAAGTTAGAAAAAATAATTAATAATATATATTTTTATGTGTGTTTAAATAATTTTTATTTAAAATTATGATCAAATAAATATTTCTCTCCAAAAAACAAAGTTTGGATTAAATGCATACATCACATGTATGCAATCACACAATTTCGACTATATGATTTCAATATATGGTTCAGATTTAAAATCAAAATTAAATATTTATTATTGAGATATATACTTTTTACTTCTTTAATAAATTTATTATTGAGATATTCACTTAATGAGTTAACTTTTAAAGTTAAGTTGATTCTAAATTCACTTTCAAGAATATCCTTAATATATTCGATAACATGTTAACAATAATAATTTCCCTTTATCATCTTTGTTGCCACTAATGCACTTTCAAACATAAACCGGTCAAAAGATAATTTTTTTTTTTTTTACCATTACCAGTATCTTCATCGATGGTGAAGATCTTATGTTTTATAATAATCAATCTCTGCAATGGAGGCAAAACTACTAAACCCTAATAGCATAAGGCAAATAGGCTTTTAAGCATATACATATATATATATATATATATTATGCTACTCTCTCTGTTCTACAATGTAATTCATGTACAAAAAAAATTAAATAAATAATATTTTTAGTTTTCAACATATTTATTTTTAATTAATATTTTTTACGTCACTTTTAATATATTATATTTCACTATACATATATAACATTGACGATGCATATATATTATTATCATAGGGATTAGGCTTTTATGGTAACTTTGGTAAAAAGAAAATGATTTGGTCGCCTTACATGGAAACAACGAATGCATTGGAAGTACATGTGAGGTTCAATGTATACAGATATGAAATGTTTTCTTATGTTACATTAAACTACACAAAAGTATTGTCACCACCTTTCATGAGCTCCAATTGAAAAAGTTAAAAACATAAATTAATTATTTTCTCCGATTTTGAAGCATACCATGACGAAATTTAGCAGCCCAAAATGTGGTTTGTTTAGGTAAAATGATAAGTGCTATTCAAAAAATAATAATTGTTTAATAATTCCTTTTGAAAGCATTAGTGTTTGTAATTGAAGACAACCAATTAGAAGAAGATTTAGTGGCTTAACTAAATTAATATAAATTAATTAAGTTTATTAATTAGCATAATCTTAGGTTTTTGTCTTTGTGGAATATGTAAATAATTAATTGAGCTTTAGTATACTGTGGCCAACTCCTAAAGATTATCCTCCTAGCTATAATCTTCCACTAATCAAGTGCTACTATTAAAAAATGTCAAAAATAGTGCTACTTTATTATTATTAATAAAATTAAACAATCTTTCTTCTTCTGACAAATGTTTAAATGCATGATTAATTTTGAAATAAAATAATAGATTCCATTAAAATGTAGTATATAGAAAGGAGAAAACAAAATATTGAAAGGCAAATCCACTATATATATTTATTATCACAACTAGATCCTAATCCTAGAGATTAAATTAATAAACTAGTTAGGGAAAAGTAGATGAACTTGAGATTAGAGAATGACAAATCCATCATATATTAATTGCACGAATTAGAATTTAGTGCAATTGATTGTAGTCAGCACATTTAAATCTTTTAATTAAAATTAAATAATTTAGATTTTAATTATTTTTAAATTTATATTCCAAACTTCAAGTATAATTTATATGTGACTGATCACTACACTTCATTCAATATTCATGGTCCCAATTTTTTATTAACAAGCAAAAAGATAATTCATTGAAAAACTAACTCAATATTTAAATTTTTTTATCATGGGTTTAAGTTAACACCAAATATTATAATTTTTTTTTCTAGAAAGTATTCGCATTCAAAGCTTTTTGGCAAACAAATAGACTTATTTTTTGCTTTCTATATATAAACCATATAATAGCCAACCACAATAAATTAAGTTGATGCAATAATCGACCGCGACAAAATAAACCAACGAATTGTTGAGCATGGATTGGTCAACAATTGTTTGATAATAAAACACTTGTCAAATTTATAGTCCCACTTTATAATGTACAAGAGAATTTCAAACCTTGAAAAGATGGAGTCTCCACATCAACTATAACATCCTCTCAAAGTCCATTCATCAATTGCGTTAACTTGGAACTGAACTTTAGCCAACAAACTCTAGACTCCTCCATTAATTCCTTTAATTCCTTTAAAGTGAATATAATTGTTATAAAAACGAGTTTGAAATAAGACTCTTTAAAATTTACAATTTAATGTTATTTTTTAAGATAAAACTTGTGAATGTTAGATTATTACGATGAACCTACTCCTATTTTGTGAATGTTTAAGAACAAAATTATTTTAAGTTGATAATAATGTGATTTAGTGAAATAACAGAATAATAGAAGATAAAAGTAAGAAAATCACACAAAAAAATATCATAGTTCGCTCAACATAGGTTAATCCAGTCCTTATAACCTATAAAATTTTTATTAATAAGTTGAACAACCTCTCAACTTAATTTTCTTCCTTTAGTCACACTTGACTATACACATGTATTTTTTTAGCATTGATAGACTTACTCAAATCACTCACGTTTTCTCTCAACTAGACAAACTTAATGATGTTTATAATAAGATGATAATGATGATTTATTTTGGATCTGATCACAACACTGTTATTGAAATAGGTTGAACTAAGACCAAGTCAAAAGATTGATCATAAAATCTATGACATATAGTAGTAGTGTGTTTCTTGATAATTAAATAGAACTTTGATAGTTTTGCACTTAAGAAAATGAAATATGTTTGATTGTAATCTCTTGGAGATTGCAGCATGAAGCACCTTCTATTTATAGACTTTGAAAAGTTCCTTGTTGTTGTAAAGGAAACATATAATCGTTGAACACACGTCTCAAGGTGTTAGAGTATGTTACTTAAACGACTTCTGCAATCTAAGTAAACATCTTATTCTTTCTGGGTAATCATCCTCTTCTTTGAGGATGTTTATGATCATCTTCAACATTGTATGACGACGTCTTCATCAGTATGAAGACATCCTCTTCTATTATGAACATGATAAAGAAGATTGATCATCCTCTTGACAGTCTGTCATGAACTATAAAGTAGAATGTGCGAGCTTGCAATGAGTTGGTATTTGTACTTACAGTGCATAACATTTTTTTTCTCAACGTATTTATCTTTGAATGTCCTCAAATTTGAAGAACATGCATGAATATGACTGAAAAATAGAATCAAATTTTCATAAAGAGTGAATTTGTCTTTGCACATATGAATATTGTCAGATTGTCTCTTTCACAATATTCATTTTGTTCTTTGTGTCATATGAGAATGTTCTTTTATATTATGGCTCAAATTCTTTTTGTTTGAATAATAAAAACAATAATCCTTTTGTCATTTATATCTTGATCATTATCAATTAATATTCTCAGTTCTTCAATTAATAAAACTAATTATCAACACTTCAAGATTTGAGGATGATGAACATGCTCACAAATAAGTATGTTTCAAAAACTTGTTTAAGCTTCACAAAAACTCATCTTATTATTAATACACTAATGAAGACATATTAGATCACTTAATAAAATTAGAATTAATTAGATATTTGTCTAATTAAAATTTGTTATCATTAAAGCATATTTATTAAGGGTTTTTGCCTCCACTCCCTTCTCCTATTCAAACATAAGTCTTCTCCATCTCCATCCATAATCTCCTTCCCCGCATATCACATCTACTTTCTCCTTTTTTTTAAAAGACATATTAAATAGTCTAAGGAATCTCTCCATCAAAGTCTCATTGTCCAATCAATGATCGATCCAAAACAACTTGGTTTTCCTATCCCCAACAAATCTACGACACTATTTTCAAACCAATCAGCCATAAGAATCTCATCACCCACAATAATAGACTAGGTTTTCTTCCATCATAGAGACTTGCCCCACCCGACCCAACTATACCAACACCAATTCCCCCTCCATATTTGTTAACTAACAATTTGTACCAAAGATCCTTTGACTCCACTTTCATAATCGAACACCACTTACTCAACTAAACCACATTAAAAAATTTCAAAGTTCAAACACTGAAGCGCTCTTCTCTTTAGACAAACATAGTTTATCCCACTTAAATCAGCTTACCTTACGCAACTCCTCACTTACATCCCAAATAAAGATTCAATTTGAGAAATGATACTGAAATGAGTCTTGAAGAAGGAAAAGAAATAAACTAATAGTATCGATAAAATATATTTAAGGTTTAACCTTTGAGGTTATTAAACAATTGTATTCAAAATTTTTTTTTTGAACTAGTAGTGATGACAAAATAGATTTAAGTTGTTCGATTAACAGTTATTAAACAATCGCATTTCTATGAATGACAACTTGAAAAAACGCAGAATAGTAAATTCAAACAATTTATTATATATTTATGAGTGTGGCGGAGAAAAAATTTACAACATATTATATATAATTGTTATTTTTTAATAAGATATAAAAATAATAAGAGATAATTAGTACTCTTTAACATAATCATAATGTCTTTAAACACACTCAACAATTTTACCTTTTATATTTATTCAACAAAGCTTCATATAAATAGTCTTTATCATCATTTGATTTAGTTGTATTTTTATTAACTATTTACTTGACTATGTGGTATTTTAATGAACTTTTAGTTCAAAAAATTATAAGAGAGAGACACGCACTCACCTTTAAATGGGAAAATTCAACATGGAAGTTGCGATGCAATTGGAGTCTAATACTTCACGTAAATGGAAAGTGACCAAAAAAATTGATGTCTAGGCTCGTGCACGACTATATGTTATTTCATTTTTGGCTCAAAGAGATTATTATAACTGACGACGACATAGCTTTAATTGTGTGGATGCCACGAAAGAACTTTGTATAAAGTATTCAATTTATATAACGATTGAGGCATTAAGATCAAAAAAGATGACGTGTTTGATTCCCCCTACTCTTACCAAAGTACAACAACTAAATATTAAATACCAAATAGAAAAAGGAGATTAGTTTATTTTTCTTTGAATAAAATATTATTCAGAATTTATATTGTACATTCTCATATGAAACATTTGATTTTCAAATTAGTAATTAAAATAATTTGTTTTTTTTAAATTGATTTTTATTATTTTAAAAAATATAATAATTAAATATTATTTTTTAAGTATTAATAAAATAAAAATTAATTTTTTTGAATTTTTATTATTTAAATATTGAATTTTTTTACAATAAAATGTATAAAATTAGTATAATATTTATAAACAATAAAATTATATTTGTCTTATAGAATAATTTAAAAGTTGATAAATAACTCTTTTATTCATAAAAATGATTGGTAATTTATTGATTTAAAAAATAATACGAAGACTCTTTAATTTACATATGTATTGTAGGACCTTTATTATTATTTGGTTATATACATATGGTATTAGTTATATAAAGGTGTATTAGTTATATAAAGGTGTCACATTAATGGAATCCAACACAAGTGGTTAATAGTTAATATGCAATGTATGACTGATGTAAATTTCGACGTGTTCGATTCCTACTTACAAAAAAGTATAAGGTGTTGCATGTTTTTTATAATTAGAATGTGTTTATTCAAAAATATATATTTAAAATGAGTAATTTTTTTTTAAACCACAATTTTAATTTTTGAAGGTGTACGACGATGTCATTTTAGTCTCTGAATTAGTTAAAAATTTAAATTAGTTATTAAATCATCAAAATAGTTTTTGAAAGATATAATTCATGTCAAATATTCATTCTTTGATATAACTGTAGAGATTAAATTGATTGATATTTTGAAGAATTAAGAATTATTTTGAGTTTTTGTTTGACTTTTAAAAATTGTGGATATTAAATATTAAATTCATTGACATTTTGTTGTTTCAAAAATTATTTTGAATTTTTGTTTGAATTAGAAACTAATTTGAGATCGTCGTACCATTTAAACTGTAGAAAAACTATAATCCTTTATTAATATAATATTAATAATAAATAAACCCTATTTTTCATATTATTAATTTGTATGTGGCTTTTTGCGGGAATACAACATAAATTTATATATACTCCATCCGAACTAAATACAAGTTCTTGTAGCAAAGTCGAACTCAGAAAATCCAACATAATACTCCTCCACTAGATAGAAAAATTGAGTGTATTGCATATGAGAAGAATTTTGAATTTTTATTAAGTATTGAAATATTTAGGTCATGATATGTTTTATAACTTGAAATTATGTTGCAAACATTTTGAACATGAATTTTATTTGAAGAATTAAAATTTATTCAAGTGTTACTAGTAGTTGAAACAAAATCAAACTTTTTATATAATTTTGAATGCTTCAAAGTCATTTAATTATTGTCATAACGCATATATAGGTTGCAATAATCTTCTCATTTTGATGAATAGGAGCAAAGCAAATATCAAGGAAAAGGAAATAATTGCAATCAGGTTAATTTACATAGTCATGTAGTTGAGAAATCAATTATTGTATGACTTTGATCGGACAATATTAAAAATAAAAAATAAAATAAAAAATTTATTGTGTAATTTAAAATATTTAACTTAAATTTAGACTGTTTGATTAAAATTAAACGATCGCTAATACATAATTGTGTGAATACGGATATCTTTGACTGCAAAGAATCTCGATTTGACTCATTTTTCTTGTGGTTGACATTGTTATTTCATTTTCCAGTTAACTTTTGTACCATAGAACATAAATTAAGTTTGTCAGAAATTTTAAGAAAATTTTTGTGTATCAGAAAACTCTTTGAACCTAACAAAAGTAATTTTCAAAAATCTTTGAATAATATAGAGTAATTCAAGATTAAATTTTGTAAGAATTAGTATCGGATTCTTTTAACAGTCCAATTGATACTAGAAAGAAAAGAAGAAAAAAAGCCAATTGATTCTAAAAGGCCAATAAACTAAAATTCTAAATTGAGTATGTGACTACACGAAAACAAGAGTAACGATAGTGGTGGATTCATAAATATTACTTCTTATGATTCTTTTTATATAAGATAACTGAGTTATAATTTGATCAATAAAATTGACATATTTAATTTATTTATAAATTATATATGTATTATTTTTATCAACTAAATTATAATTCAATTATCTTTTATAAACATGAATGAAGGAAATATA
>JBBPBR010000008.1:4629014-4643818 GCA_037974775.1 Cicer pinnatifidum
CATTAACATATTACTAAATTAGTCAAAACTCAGTCACTAAGATTCTGTATGTTGCCATAACTCACTAGAATAGATATTTTCAAATTTGATGTAAATACAGAAAAAAAAAAAATTTAATGAAAATAATAAACAAAATTTATCTCTAATTTTCTCGTTAAATGTTAGAAATGTCAAATTTAATAATCAATTTTAGTTTATCTATCTCTAATTGTAGTCGATAATTCAACTTTTTCTAATACTACATAATGATACTATCAACTTCGTACGTATTTTGACATAAAGGAAAGAAAAATAATGTGATTTGGATTCATTGCATGGATATATAAATAAATAACTCTAAAAATTAAAATTAACTTTCGCGAAATGCACCACATATTCACTAAATAAAAATGGATTTGAATTAGATGGGGCGCGATTTCGTTGAATCAAGATAGAACATTTTAAATTTAAAGATAAATTTTGACTTTATTTAAGCAACAATTTCAATGATAAAATTTGAACAGTCAAAATTATAATAAAACGAAGAACATAGCTGGGCGCGAGAAAGTGGTGAAATGGCGGGAGAGAATAATAAGGAAACAAAATAAAAATAAAAATAAAAAAAGCAATGAACTCAATACACTCAGTTAAATTAAAACACACAAATTCTGTAATTTCTATTTTCTAATATCATTTAATTTTAACTTGATTATCGAACTAGGACGAGAACGAGAACGAAAATGGAGGAATCGAAAAAGTGTTGGAGAAAGGAAGTAGACGAGAATCTAAAGAGACTACACTCTCTCTTATTCGGCGCCGAACTCGCTCTCAAAAACCGCGATTTCTCTTCCGCTTACATTTTCTCTCTTCGTCTCATTGGTTTCCTTGAATCTCGTTCTCAATCCGAAATTGACGAAACCTTTGTTCAACACATTCGTCGTGAAGCCTTAACCTACCTTCACTCCGCAAGACAATCTCTCAATCCTCTCATCGATCGGTGAGTAATCATTATTGCTTTTTTTTTTGTTCTGTATCTGTTTCCGTTATTAGAGTAATGCTATGAGGTTGATTTTATTTTTATTTTTATAGAATTTGATAAGAATTTACTGAATTTGAAAGTAGTTGTTATGTAGCACAAATACTGAGATTGACACTACATTCACTTTGACAAAAGTAACAATTTAAGAAAATAATATTGATTGAATGAATATGATTAGAATTTACCGAATTCGAGAGTAGTTGTTGTCTATGATAACATAAACTTTGACACTTACTCTATACTCACACTTAGATACTGATAGTAATTTAAGAAAATGAAAGTGATTGAATGAAATTATGAGTTGTTGTAGGTTGGTGTTAGACACATTCTCATGTTTATAGCTTTTGGTGAGAGAATTGAACTTCGTGGAATGAAATTGTATTGAATTTTTTTTATAGTATGTATATTAGAGTAATGCGGTGTAGTTTGATTATTATTTTTTTGTTTATAGAGTTTGATAAGAATTTACCAATTTTGATTGTAGTTGTTGTCTATTTAGTACAACAACTTTACACTCACACTTAGACACAACAATTTAAAGATGAAAGTGATTGTTTGAAACTATATGTGTCAATGTGGTGTCGGCATAGACACTTGCATGTGCTAGGTGCTTGACTAACCTTTGGTCTGAAATGTTGGTGTTAGATGGTTTTTGGTGAGAGAGTTGAACTTTTTGGAATGAAATTGTTTTGAATTTTTTGATATATGTATATTTGAGTAATGCAATTGCAATGTGGTTAGAAAGATTTAATTTATATACACGGTCAATGCAAATAGTTTTTACACTATCTGTGAATCATAACTGTCAAATCATAAAATGTTTAATTTTTATCATAACTACTTCTCAAGTCGCACATATGGATGATTGTGATATACTAACAATGACAAACCTTTATCTTTTCTTTATAGAATTTGATGAGAAATTTACCAAATTTGAAGTAGTTGATGGATTAGTCAAAGCAGTTAGAACAATGGAACATGATATATACTTTTTGTTTTTGAATTTGAAGCTATACATCGTATATTTGAGTAATGCAATATCTGATAGTTTTTTTAGAAAGGGAAGTTGATCAGAATTTTCTTAATTCAAGAGTAGTTGTTGGACAAGTCAAAGATGGTGGAACAATGGAACATGATATATGTATTCTGTTTTAGTTTGATATATAACTTTTTTTAAAATATTTGAAGCTGTACATTATATATTAGAGTAATGCAATGTGGCTAGCTTTTTTTTATTAGAATTTGATCAGAATTGGTGAACTCAGGAGTTGTTGTTGGATAAGTCATGGTTGTTGGAACAATGGAACATGATTTATATGTACTCTTAGAGTCTTAATTACTTTGAGAGTGGTGTAATGTGTTTGCATCTGTTTGAAACTTTAAGAGTTCAGTCAAAAGTTTCCAAGATTCGATTGTGCCGTATGTACATTGTGCACTGTTAGCCTATAAACAGGACCAATTAAAAGAGGAATTATGTTTAGTACATTTTGCATTTTAATATATCATTGTTAGCCTAGGGCCAAAAGGGGGATTTAGGTTTTCCACTCGAGCATGCTGTAATCATGTTTATAGTGACCAATTGAGTAAATTTGTTTGGAAACGGGTCAAGTTTATCATGATGGGAGCAATCATATTTATGTGAGGTGTCACTTCTTGAGGGCTGATACTAGAATCAAAATGCAGAAGATTGACACAAATAGAAGATATTCACTAAATTAGTTCCAAAGAGAAGCTTAGTGCCGGTGTTGTTAATGGAAGCCATGGCACCGCCAATCGGCCATGGCTTGGCAGATATCGGGACAACCGCCATAAGTAATTTGTGAAGGAATGCCCGCAATGGCTTGTTAATATGGCGGATATTTGGACCCATAAATAATTTTTGAAGGAATGCCTGCCATGGTGTGTTTATGGCGGATTTTTGGCCTTCCGCCGGTAACAACACTGTTCCGTGCATATTTTGGCCTTGCTCAATGTTGATAGGTGGAAAATGGAAATATCTCTAAGTGACTAGAAAATGGCAGAAGTTGAAGAGGATTAAGTATAGGGTGGAGATTTACGAGGACATGGCCTAAACCCTATTGGAATTGAATTAAAACTTAAGTTTCTGTCAAAAGGATCTGCACCAAATAGAATAGTGCATTCTCTCTATGAGGCTCGGACAAGTCTTACGAATAAAGCTTTTCCATTTGAACTTTCATTATAAGGAATATGGACCTGTCTTATTAGAAAAGCTCTTCTGCTGATTAAAACTTAAACATTTGCAAAACCTCTTTTTATCTTTTCTTTTGGGCCATATTCACTGTATTGTTGACCAAATAGAAGGTATCATTTATTATAACGAAATAGGTAGATAAGAGAACAAAAAAATTAAGTGAGTAGATTTTCATGTGAAAAAATGTACTCTTGTGTAATAAATGATCTGCGAAGTTCTCTTCAAGAAAAAGGGTTATGTGTTTTTTGCAATTTCAAAGCGCTGAGAGGCAGCTTTTGTTGTTGTTGGATTGTAATCTTTGTAACATCTTATTTATAATAGTGGAGATTCTGTCACTGTCCATCGATCCTGACAACGTTTGATGAATAGGGTCTTATGTTTTCTCTATAAGTGTTATGTATTTTCTCGGATTTTTCTCTCTTCTATCTAAACAGCCTATTTGGTGGTGGTAACTACTCTTTAGATACTTTAAGAATCTGAAATGCAATGGGTAAACTCAAACGTCACTTACTTGATCACTATCAATTTCCTCTCATGTTTATGCTGTGTTGATTTTCTTATTGCTGTTGCCATGTTTCTCAATATTTTTGTTCCTTTCTATTTCCTTAGTCAAGCTTTTGAACAAGTAAAGAAGAAGTCTACAGGATGCGTTTTTGGCACAACAGGAGATATTGACACCGACAAGATACAGAATTCTAAATACTTTCAAGCTCTTCTCAAGACATCTAAAGAAAAAGATGGCAATCAATTGGTAAGAAACTGTTCTGCAATTGATTGAACTCTATTATTTTTGTTCCTCCATATTCTAGAGATAATGATTTTGTATATACATTTGTTTTTTGTAATTACAGGTTGATCAACTGGGGAAGCAAAACAGAAGAGCCAATGAAGCATCAAAGGAATTGGGGCAAACGAAGATAACATCCATGTATGGGAAAAACAGCTTGAGAACTAGTAATGGTTCAAAAAGTTTTTTCAACTTGAAAAATAACAGTTCTGAGGACTGCGTAATTATTGGAAGGCCTCAATCACATGCGAGCCATACAAAGGGTCCTGGTGTCTCTTCTGTTTTTGAAGTAGAAGGAGAAGAAAGAGCTTGTCGAAACACTTTTTCGACAAAACGTGCACACGTGGAAAATACTAGTCCCAGAGTTGGTTATGTCCAGTCACCTTCAAGCAGGGAGGAAGTTAATCACGATGTTGTTGGCAATGGGTTTGTTACGGCAAAAGTACAGTTGGTATAATTATTTTACCTCATTTGTCATCTCTCTCTCTTGAAGAGTACGGAATATTGGAATGAAGTTATTTCCTGTTTTTCAACTATTTAGCATCTCCATTTTATTCTGTCAAATTTGGTGCATATATTGCATTTCTGTCCACTGCTGTATTCTTTTCTTCGAATGCACTGAAAAGGTGAAAGAGCAAACTCTATATTGAGTGGTTATTATCAAACAAAGTATAGCAAGAGAAAGAACAGTCTTTGTCAGTCAACTTCAGAGTTAATATGACAGATTTTTCCCATTATTTTCTAATATAGAGATGTTGATGATACCTTATTTGGGCAGGAAATGGAAGCAAAGCAAAAGCGATGTTTAAATAGTTCACCCAGTGCATCTGTCTCACCACAATGTGATAACAATCCTGCCAACAGGCTATATGGTGGGAGATCATATGGTATTTCACGACGTGGCATCCGTGGTAATTTTGTCCCCCCTATTAAATCCAATGGGAGCAATACTGGAAATATAAGCTCCCGAATGGCTGGCAAGTGTGATGATACTTTAGATGAGTCTACAAAGAAATGGTCAGTTCTGAAATGTTCTTACTTCTAACTCCTTCACTGCATTTTGCTCAAAAAGAAAAACTCCTTATCCACACTATTTCTCAAATTCATTCTTTGTACATTGCAAAAGTACAAATGGTGATATCTCAAATTTTATTTTCAAACTAAAGTTAAGTTGTAATGCCTTTCTTTATTCCTTATGTGAAAATTAACAAGAGTTAATCTGTTTTTCATTCATTATTTTTAATGACGTAGTATTGGACTAGTGTTTTTTTATTTTCCCCACTTTAAATCCTTTTCTTTCTTCCCCATAAGTTGTTTATCTCACGATTGACGATTGGTTGGATAATTTATGCTTTCACTTCCAAATATGCTTCATATGCTTGCAGTTTGGAATTCCTGTGTGGTCCTGATGGCGAACTTCCTGAGAAATTAAGGAATTTAGAACCTCGCCTCATTGAACATGTTAGTAACGAGATAATGGATAAAGATCCCAATGTCCGTTGGGATGACATTGGTAATATAAATAGCTGTTCATCTTTCTGCTTTGTTCACCAAATTGGCAGTTCTTACATATGAAAATTAATTATCCTAATCCAATGTTTAATGACATCATAGCTGGATTGGACCATGCCAAAGTATGTGTCACTGAAATGGTCATATACCCTCTGCTACGTCCTGACATATTTATGGGCTGCCGATCTCCTGGGAGAGGTCTGCTTCTTTTTGGTCCACCAGTAAGTGCAAATTTCTCTTACTGGTATCGTAAATGGCAAAGACTCTGCTCTTCAATCTTCTTATCCTTTAAATGCTAGGGAACTGGTAAAACAATGATTGGAAAAGCCATAGCTGGGGAGGCAAAGGCAACCTTCTTCTACATATCTGCCAGCTCGTTGACTAGCAAGTGGGTATGTTGGTTATGCTTCTGCTTTCACCGTTTATTTTGACAGTTCTGATATATTTTTCTTAAAAGTTAAAACATCTTGTGCTGTTTTTCTAAACCTTATCTGAGATGATTTTCTACAGTCTTTCTCAACTCATGAACTTATCCTATCAAATTCAAAATATCCAAGGGAAATGTTTTCAATACCTAATATTTGTGCTGATAATTATAGATTGGTGAAGGTGAGAAACTAGTGAGAGCTCTATTTGGAGTGGCCAGTTGTCGTCAGCCAGCAGTGATTTTTGTTGATGAAATAGATTCCCTCTTGTCTCAGGTATGCTAACGTCATAGCCAATAAAGGCAACATCAATATTTATTGCTGTAATAGGTTCATGTTGCTCAACTATTTTGCAGAAATTTTTAAATTGAGTAATACTTTATCATCTCTAAAGAAGTTATCTTAGTGAAAAAATTAATATCACATGAAATTTACTCTTATTTGTTTCATGCATATAACTTGTTGCAGCGTAAGTCAGATGGTGAACATGAATCCAGTAGACGGATGAAGACACAGTTTCTTATTGAAATGGAAGGCTTTGACGGGGGTAACGAGCAAATTCTGCTTATAGGTAATTGTTGGGCCACTAGGCTCAATTTATTTTTACTTTTCTTTTTAACATACTCATTTTTTATGCTCAGTACCTGTTTCCTTTGTGATAATTTTAATGAGTAGATACTAGCTAATGATAGCTTTGGTTCAACAATATTTATGATATTATCTTTCGAAAATGTGATTCACTACCTATGCCATCTGAGTGTGATGACTGTCATTCTAATATACTTTAGTTTTTTGTTTGTTCGTGTTGTGCATGTATTTAAAAGAGGGAAAACTAGCCTGTGTTTGTTTTTATTTGTTTTCGTATTATGCAAGATAAGTTATTAAGGACCACCTCTACACATTATGATGGTAATAAATATCAGCCCTACACATAATCTTACCTATTTGCATGCTTAAGTATAAGTGGTATCTCTTAGGGCTACTCTATTGTACAATGGAATGAACATTTTATTTTATGAACTAGAACCAATATTGTTCTTGTTATGAATTTGTTATAGTTAGTTGTATTATGGCAGTTGTGATGTGAGCAACTTAGAGTTGAAGGACAAGAAAAATTTCTTTCCTAGCTTTTCAATTTGAAGGCAGTAAGCCTTTTTCAATTCTCGTAGAACCTAGTGTTGTCAGACTAATTGTTATAGAATTTGGGTAAATTTTATACAGGGGCAACAAATCGTCCCCAAGAGCTTGATGAAGCAGCACGAAGGAGACTTACTAAAAGACTTTATATTCCCCTACCATCCTCAGGTGAAAATTAGGATTCTCCATCTTTATACAAACCCTTTTAAGCACCATCTGACTAATTTGTTTGGTCTTTTAGAGGCAAGAGCTTGGATTGCACGTAGCCTTTTAGAGAAGGATGGATTATTCAAGCTATCAAATGAGGAAATGGATATTATATGCAACTTAACGGAAGGTATTGACATCGTTCCAGTCAATTACAGTATCTTCTGTTTAGTACTCTCTTCGTCTTATATTGCCGGTCTCATTTGAACGATTACTTATGCTAATTTTTAATGCAAATAACATGTTAAAACTAAAATATCTCTGCACTTATATACACTGACAACTACTCCCGTATCCATCCGGTCTCCAATATAAGCAACAAAATTTGCGAAACTTATTTAATGTGGTTATTCCAAATTTAACCTTGATTTTAGTTTATGTCTATTTTTCGAATAGAAGAATTTTTTGTTTCCCATGAAATTGGTAAAACATTATGCGAGGCTGTTTTAGTTTTTAACACACGTTCTCAAAACTTAAGGGATGCTAAAAGTTGCAGTAGTCCACTGTGCAGTGGGGGGTGATGAATTAGACTACACGGTCTCATGCAAAACGTTCCTGATTTTGCAATTAATTTTTACTGAAGACAAAGACAAGGGTAAAATAGGAAATATTATTATTTTTTCTTGACTTAAATCCACTTAACCAACTTTCTTAAGGGTGTGCATCTTTGTTTTAGTTTAAATATAAATATGAGACTAGAGGGAGTACTTTAATAAATAAGGGTAACATTTGAAAAAGTAATAAATTTTGTATTGGTATGATAAAAGGACAAAAGCATTTCAAATGAGACATATAATATGAGATGTAAGGAGTGGTTTGTTTTTCTAGATACCAAGAAAAAGCTAAAAAAGCAAACTACTCCCTCTGTAACTTTCTTTACTTTACTTGGTAATGAGACATAATGTTTTTCTAGACATATAATGAGACATATAATGTTTTCTTACTTGGTTTCTATCCTTTTAGGTTATTCGGGATCAGACATGAAAAACTTGGTGAAGGATGCTTCTATGGGTCCCCTAAGAGAGGCATTAAGACAAGGTATAGAAATTACCAAGTTGAAAAAGGAGGATATGAGGCCAGTAAATCTTCAGGTATGCAAAAGGCTGATTGCAGAACCTACAAACTTCCAAAGTATTTCTCAGATTGATTAATTTTTAAATGATATATTCACTTTGTGTAGGATTTCAAGAATTCCCTGCAAGAGGTTAGGCCTTCTGTTTCACCTAATGAACTTGGCACTTATGAACAATGGAACAAGCAATTTGGAAGCTTAGCAATGTAGAGGAATGTATATTCCCAATGTAAGGTGACAGCACCATAACAACTAGTCACCTTGATTGTAGAATAGTTATATCGAACATGTAGAGATTTACCTTAATAATTAAACAACATAGCCAGCCAGAATCAAATGGCCTAACTATTGCATGCATCATGGAACTGTTGGATGTTATTGTCTGTGTGGATATGATTGATATAATGACTATTTGAAGATATCTGTGCCGAAAGACAATACAAATGAGTTAAAATTGCATGATAGAAGAGAATCTCGTAAATGGCAAGTTGTGAGTAAAACTCGGTGCTCTCAATTGTAGTTTGTGTAAAATAGCGGTTTGTTTAAATTCCGACATACAATAGTGCTATAGTGCTTTTATGGCTGTTATTTGATGACATTTTAAGTAGTATATTGTAGAACAAAATGATTTGTTAAAAATTCTGTCGCGTAGTGCTATTGTGTTGCTATAGTCAGATGTTTAACAACACTGGTAAGTTCAGAAACAAACACTAATATTTTGGGAAGTTATAAAGCAAATAAAAAAGCACGATGAATGCAAAATTATAGAGCAACACAAGATGCAGACTTCACTCAAAGTTCATATGACTCATACAGTGACTAGTTGTCTTTGAAACTTTTTGTACGTTTCATTTACAGTTCAAATATTGTACACGTAGATTATAATCTTAAGCGTTGTTTGTTTCAGACAAACAGCTGACGCAAACGTGCATTTGAAAGGGATATCCAATTTAGGCATAAGTTCTGGAGCAAATAGCAATATTGTAGTATGGTTTAACAATCTTTGGTAAATCGGCATTTAATGTTTTGGTTTGTGTTGAAATTAAATGGGGCTCATGTCTTCTGTTTGAGTTAAGTATATTCTTCATGTTTATAAAAATATTTTGGTTTTTAATCATTTTTAGTCCTTGTATTAATAAAAATAATGTGTTTTTAACCTCGCGTTAGAGTCAAAAGTACATACTGTTTTTTAGGACTAATAATAATATATAAAATTTAAATGTGGATCAAATTAAAAAATTTCAAGGTACAAGTCTTTGGAACCCCAAAAAGGATTTGAAAAATGTATTGAAGTACCAACTTATCATCTTGTACTAATTTTTACATTAATCAAAAACTGAAATTTACGTGGTACCAATAATGTTGTAGCTTAATACTTTGGTTCAATTTGTATGTTTGTCTGACATGCAAACTAAACTCACTTTCATCGGTCAAAACTTGCCCAATACAATGAGGATAAACAAAAAATATGGTGATCAGAATGATATGAACAAACAATTTTAATAGGAGTTTTTCACTTAAATAAGCTTATAAATGCCTATTGAAAAGTTTTAAAACTAAATTTTGAAGCATATAAAAAACTTAGGTAGCAACTTAAATACCCTAAAAATTGGTTGGAGTGTCCTAACAACCGATCATTTAAAAGATTAATTGTCTTATAGACACTACGTACTAGTACCATACTTTTTCATGGTACTAAAAAATTCTTCAAATACTTGATAAAGCATTAATGCATTGATTGTAAACAAGTTTTACACGTGTCACATTTTATTGTATAATTACATCCAATTTTACAATATTAGGTATTTAACAAGGAAAATTCATTAATTCAATCATTAAATTAAATCAATAATGCATTTTCAAGTCATTCAAAAACCTCAACTGAATAACATTGCAACTCATGATTTAAAAAAAAAAGTGATCAATCACACCAAATTATTGCTTGGTCAAGTGTTTTAATTCATGGTCACTAGTAGTTTGCCACAATTTTTACATTTAAATGCATCGTACCATTGACAAAAGACTTAACCATACCACAAATAAACATCATAAATTTCACTACTCTTAAGCTACAAATAAGTGCTTCTACAACACCAGCACAATGAAGAACTTGTATTAGTATTATTACTGAAGAACTTGTATCAAAATGCGATTGTTGAGGCAATATGTTCCATTCTTAGCGATGTATGCATTCATTGCTTGAGTCCTCGAATGGAACCGTATCGTCGCCATTTTAATTGGTTCGGTACCATCTCCAGCCCTGAAAGAAACAACCAAGTGTCATCATCATCTTGAGAGAATAAAAAAATCAAACAAACTTACAAAAAATATATACTTGATGTTAACCTTAGAAAAATTTCGAGGGAAGATGGATCGTATTCATAACCAGACACGATCCGTTCCACATCTGAGAATTGTGCGATACGCGGAAGTCCTTGAATTAAAATCTAGCAAAATCATACACTGTTAGATAAGAGCAGTGTTTTTTTGACAGTAAAGTCTGCATAAAACAAAATCATTTAGGATTTGAACTAGTAATCATGGTTCGAAGAGAAACATTATAATTTAAAAATATGCATGCCACAATCTTAGTGCATCGTCTATACTGAAAATCGAAGTAATCAGCTGATTTTATGTGCGTTTGTTACAACTTTTTATTGTAAAATACTCACTTTTTTAAATAAAAAAAATCACTTTTGAAAGTTTGTATCTAAAAATTGAAAATCTAAAAACGAAAATTGAAGATGTAGCTTACACCTTTTTAAAAAATGAAAATCTAAAAACTACTTAAAATAAAACAAGTCACCATCTATGTAGCTGACACTTCAAATTAAAGATGTGTCCGACAAGTGAGTGTACGACACCAACAGGACACCGACAAATTTGGTTACACTCAATTAATTACTTCCATTTTCTCAAACTAATATCAGTGTCGACGAGACACTATTGTGTCCGATATTTGTGTTTGCATCAGTATTTCATGTCATTGCAATATTTTCTCTATCACGACGAGAAGTACATACATTGACTGAAAGTTATGAAATTTATACTTACAGTTCTTCCGTCGTATGGAGTTACAATGTCCCATTGAGAACGATCGATCTGATACAAGTGAAAAGAAACAAAATATAAAACATTTGCCAAAGTGTTTTTTTTTTGCTTTGTTTTGGAAAGAGGTATATTGTAGTGCAGCATACCCTATCCAATTTGTACAAACGACCCTTTCTTACGATCACGCGTATAGCATTGTCATAGGCACTGTAAGTAGGGAACTGCAACATCCTGATGATAGCAAAAACTTCAATTTTAGTGATTTTCTTCAAATACAAAGTGTTCTCAAATAATGGTTAAGCGTAGCGGAATATGAACAAATTGCTACTATAGCGTAGCAGAAATTGGACCAACCGCATTCGCAGTAAGCGATTGACAACATGGCTCCTATCATATACTTTTCATGACATGTTATGAAAAACTAAATGTTAGATTGATCTTTCATTTCTGTTCTCCAAAAACATCTTTGAAAGAAAAAAAAATGCCATTCACTTCTTAGGCAAGAAATGCGACTGATTATATTTTCATGTCAATATGCTAAAACTTTCAAAATTGCCTCAAAGCACGACAAAAGACAGAATACATTACATTGCAAGTGGGTTGAAGCTACGGCTGTATTCCATTTTAACATCCTCCAGAGTCAAATTACAACCTTCAAGCAAGTTGATGATATCTGTTTTGAGTGCATGTTTATGAACGCCAAGCAGCCTACCGTATGTCAAACCTAACAAGAAAATGAAAAAGCAGCAAAATCATTATAATAGCTAATAGATAGCAGTGACAGGTTACGCATGTCAATCAAAACCTCGTTTTCAAAATTCATATGCATTTTAGTGCTTGTTTAGATTGGCTTATTTGAGTTTATCTACTGAAATAAGCACTTGCGAGGCCGTTTGGGATAGCTTATGGAAATAATTTATCATATTTTCATAAGTTGTTTTCAGTTTATTTTGACAAACACTCCAAAATAGTTTATTAAAATAATTTTTACCTTATATAAAAACAGTTCAACTTTTGTTTTAATTTTCGTTGTAGAAATAGCTGATACTTACGCTCTTATATGATAAGCATTTATCCAAAGGCTTTAGTTGGCCAAATGTAAATGTGCACACATGTTCTGTTAGTGTCACTTGCATCAAAGACAAATGGCATAAATTTGTAAAATTTTATGCATATTTATTCTCAAACCAATGAAGTGTTTTAGGTTTTACATTTAGCAGAAACGAGAGTAGACATACAAGGAAAAACATAAAATACCAACGATAATGATGAGGTTTCTCTTTTCCTCAACAGTTTGTGACCAATATTTAGCAAGGACTCCTCTTATTTCAGACATAAACTAAACTACAACCAGTTATTTCAAAGTTTATAATTCAACTATAATAACCGTGACACATGCTAAGTATCGACAAGTGCCAACTAAATGCTAAGGATAAGTTTCAATGGACTTAGGAGAGAAACATAAGAGAAGGTTATTTTTCATTGATAAACTTAGTGATATAAAATAGTTTTATTTTATTTTTTAAAAGAATACAGCAGCAATGATTTGAAGGGTACATGACGATTTCACATTGTATTCAACTTTTTTGACAAAATTTCCAAAGCTTACGTAAAACTAAAAATTTGCTCAACTGATCCGTCCCCTTTTATTCATTCTAAACATACTGTAAATGAGTAAAGATTCTTCTATAGTTATTCATTCAAAATTGCACTCAACACGTTGGTGTTGTATACCGGAAACGCCTTCAATCTGAAATATAAGTGCTTCATAGTCAAGACCCTTAGGTATGTGTAAATGACATATACACTAATACACCTCTCTATTTTGTAAACTCCTCTCAGTTCCACATACCTCCCTCTATTATGGGAAAATAGATGGTGTGTGTTTGTCATTCAATGAGAGCAAATTTCCAACAAATAAGGGTGGCAAATGTTTGTTCAAAAAGTAAAACAGGTGTATGTTCTATGTAGCACCGGCATTTCACATTGAAGGCTTGTTTGGTGTCCAACATTTCCGACACATCCCGGTGGCCAAATTTTTTACAAGTGGTCATTTAAATGAGAAGCTGTTTTGAGTAGCTTCTCATAAAAATCATTTTTAAGACAAACACAACAACTTCTGCTTATTTAAAAAAATCTCTAACAAATGCACAATACAACATAAAGTATTGAAACAAATGCACAATACAAATATACCTGAATTGTTTGTTTGCAAAAATGGAGGTGAAGAAGGTGTTGAATCCTGTGGTGGCTTTTCAGCTTCAGTAGAAAAGAATCTTCTACCCAAAAAACCATTACTTGTCTGAAATAAACAAACACTAGACTTTGTTTTCTTCAACGTAGCTCTAACAACACTACCCATCTTCGACAATTAACCTATTTATTTATTTCAACAAATAAATCACACACAAAAAAAACAACATTCATAAGAGTCACTTTTTCACCATAAGTATGAATATGAATATATATGAAAAAAATTCAATTTTTTAAGCATTGAGAAATGAAATGAAAATGGGTAGGAAAAAAAAAGAGAGATAGATGAGATTTTTGCGAAATTACCTGTTTGGTTTTTTGTTATTTTTTGTTTCTGCTACGATCGCTTGGGAGGAAGAAGCAGTGAGAGAGTGACATGAGAAAGAAGCGTAGGGTATCAAACAAGTGGACTGGGCTTTTGGGCTTTTGGGGGCCTAATGGCCCATTAACTATCTGAAGTTGCATTTTCTGAATAAATTGGTAGTATTGTGTATATATAAATTCAATTAAACGTTTTAAAGTATAATAAAAAAATTACATGTAGAAAAATTAGTTAATTTTTTCATTTAAAAAATGTTTAAAATCTTAATATTTAACGTTTATGAGAGATTGAATATTTATTAAAATTTGTTTATATATTATATATTATTGAATATACAATTATTATTATTTTTGCACATATATTTAATAATACTTCGCTATAATGTTATTTTGTTATATAATAAGATATAATTTAATGTATATGTAGAAGAAACACACAGGAAAACCTATTTTCAATGCTATAATTTAAAATAATACAACCGTGAATACTTTTTTATTGTGTGTAAAATAATTTTATACTATTAATATATAATACTACAATCATTAATAAAAGCCAAAATATTTAACTTTACACTTATTAAAAAATTATAAAATATAATTTATCTTCTCGATCTTATAAACAATATAAGTGCATTATCAAAAGTGTCTTTAATTGAAATTGATTTCATAGGAATAAAAGTCATTGTAAAAACAAATGACATTAATTGAGAATTACTTTAGAATAGACTTCATTTAGTAGTGTAAAAGAATTTAGATAAACTCAATTCATGTTTAGATTTTTTAAATTTATTTTATTTGAATTTAATTCT
>JBBPBR010000008.1:4653375-4707009 GCA_037974775.1 Cicer pinnatifidum
TGATTTTAAAAGTGGTATTAGTTTCATTAATATTTATTCATAATTTATAAATTATTTATTATATTTTATTATTCAATATTATAATTTCATAAAACATTTCGAAATCTCGAAAATTCTTGTGTTATAAATCCATTAAAATCTTAATTATAAAATATTGATGGTAAATAATCTTTTAATTTTTTTTAAAGAGTCTTTTAAAATCTATACATTCCTACAAATTATTTTAAAATCTTTAAGATTCTTTTGTTCAAAATAATCTTTTAAAAATTCAATCCACCACACAATTTAAATCTAAAAAGTCTTTTCAAGTCCTATAAATTCTTTGAAATTTGGACTACAAATTTTGATAATATTTTAATATTTTAAAAGTCATTCAAATCCTTTCCAAATCCACAACATTCTTTATGTAAAAATGAATTTTAAAATACTAACTCATTGGTAAATAAGTTTTGTAAATAAAAATAAAAATTATAGTATATATGTGTATCTAAATGATTATTAGCAGTCAATATTAAGTAAAATATTAATTCTCGAAAGTTGTATATAAAGCCACTAAGGGGTAAAGGCAAAACCAACATTACAAGAATTGAGTAGAAATACAATATGTCTCGTTTCTCATTGATTGCAATTGTGTTTCTTTTATGTGTTGCATCCTCGTATGCAGCTAAAGTTGTGGATGTTGGAACCATTTGCAAAGAATCATATAATGCAACTTATTGTTTAGATATTTTCAAATCAAAACCAGGTAGTGTAGGAGGAGACCTCGTTAGCCTTACACAATACACTGTTGATGTTCTTCGTATCAAAACAACCGAAGCAGTCGATCTAATCAACAAACTAAGTTCAAAAACTAGTGATCCTGCCAAAAAAGAATATTACGCTAGTTGTTATGTGGATTTTGGTCCCGAAGGAGCACTTTCCGAGGTTAGCATAATTCAAGAACTATTAAAGAAAGGAGATTACGAAAAAGTGCATGCAAGTGCAAGTTTTATATTGACCGATGTTGGTGATTGTTTCCCTGAAGATTTTACCGATACCTCTATGCTTCAAAAATATGTTGTTTATGTCTCAGATATTGCTCAAATTATTCGTGTTTTGACTAATTTTTTGTTGAATTAGAATATTAATCATAGTTTTTAAATGTTGCTAGGTATAAGTCAACTTCCATATTGATAATAAATATATTCATTTAATATGTTTTATTTTTGTCTTTCTATTTTCTATTTGGTAATGTTCAAAGTGAATGTTAATTTACACTAATAAATGTCTTGCAAAATGGCATATGGTATTATGTCACTTATTATTTCATAATTTATCATGTTATAAAAAAATCAATTTGAAGTTATATCAATAAATAAAATAGTTTATTGCATTTGTAGTTATATCAATAAATAAAATAGTTTATTGCATTTGTAGTTATATCAATAGATACATAGTTTATTGCATTTGATTCTACTTTTATGTTCAAAATTAATTCAATTATGAGTTGTGAAATTCAATTTGAAATGTCTTACAGAATCGAGAAACTCACAAATGGCTCAAACTTGATTAAAAAATTTTAAGTCATTCAAGTTTAATTTCATAACTTCCAACTTTAATAAGTATATATTTTTTTTTTGGTAAAGACTAATCTATTATTTTAGTTGACCAATACACCATTACTGCAATTGTTTTATTGCATTTGAACATAGTTGTGGATGAATCTCTTGAAAGGGATGTTATTGTCTCTAATGAAAGTGGCAGAAATTTGAGAATTGTGCAAGTAAAGGAATTATTCATCTTATAAACTCAATTTGTTGGTTTACATTTTGTGCGATTATTTAAAATAATCAATAACAAATAATTTTTATTCACATTTCATTTGTGTACGTAGTATCTGTTGAATAAATTTTCAAATATTGAATAAATCCTCTTGTTGGAGTTGTTGAAGATAAAGAAACAATAGATTTAACACTCATCGACCGATATTACACTGTTGAAGAGGAACTGTCCATTTGACACTGAAAAACAACAATGGTCCAATTTCATTCAACTTATTGAAGAATATAAAGATTAAGAATGACTAAGATTTTGTTGAGTTAGTTTGATAAACTCTAATTTTGATTTTATCTTGAATAGGCATGGCACCGGGGTTTTTCTTCCTCCATCCCCGCACCCGACTAATCATCGAGAAAAGTCCGCATCAGCCCTGCTTCAAAGCAGGTGAGAAATTTAGGCTCATCCACACCTAAATTTAGGCTCAAGAAAATATCTTAAGATTGATCTTGGTTATAAAAATAGAAAACAGGGGACGTTCTTGGTTCTAGAAATAGATAACATTAAACGATCTTGGTTAGTTAAAATCACACATTTAGCTTATCTATTTAACTTGATAATAAAAATGACTGAAAGTAAATAGAGATAAATTGTAAGAGATACCACACAATGATATATCCAGGTTCATCCAACTCGGGCTATGTTCATTCCTCACAATTGTGAGATTTTCCATTAAGTGTTCAACCTTGATCTGTAACACCAATTCCTTTCCACCCATAAATGATTCAATCAAGTTACCTATCAATCTTTAGAGAGGATTTTATAATTCACCTTTTAACCATAAAAGGATTTTTACAAAACTTCTCAACCTATAAACAACCCTTATAGTTTTGAATTTACACAATAATGCTTTAAAGAGATTGGTAGAATCTGAGTATGCTCAACTTGTATTTAAGAATAGATTCTTGATAAAAGTAATTAGTAGTATGATTCAGATATATAAAGAGAAGATCATAAATGTTTCTTCTGCGATTTGAGAAGCTTTCAAGTATGTAAGTGTATGTGATTAATGGATTTTCTTAGCACTTGAAGTTCTACTTCTTCCTTGAGTTTAAGATTCCTTTTATAAGCTTCAAGGAAGTTGGTGACAACTATTATAACTGTTGAAAATGTGTCTAGCTGTCATGTCAGTCTTGACCAAAGACCAGACTTTTTAAACCTTGAATGTTTCTAGATTTGAATATTATGTGTTTTTTGCTTATGAGTTAATTAAGTCTGATCAGTAGCTTATCATTTTTGACTATGATGATCTTTTTTGCATTCAAACATCTAAGAGACGCACTTAATTGATTAAAATTAAGACTCCCTTTTGATTCGTACAAAACTGATTGGAGAATGATGTAATTAACAAAGTTGTAGAATTATGGTCAGTAAGCCGGAGATTAATGATTGTATCATTCTGGAACTGATGTCATAATACTGGAGAATGATGTTAATCATTCTGGAGACAATTGTTCATCATGGTTGATGTGACATCCTAAACCCCAAAATAATATATATTAATTTATACAAGAATTTTAATTTAATTTGCAATGGATAAAGAAAATCTATTTTCAAGGAAATAAAACTTTTATAGCAAATTTAACACTCCAAATATGATTAATGAAATGCAATGCTAAGCATGAGCTTAGACTCTACTTCACAATGTGGTACCGTTCTAACTCTGAAGTACATGGTTAGGAGGCTTGATATTATGCCACCATCTCAGTGGACAGACAATTTAAATTCGCCCTGTCCTTATAGATCCCCTCAACTCAACCCGAGACACATATATGTGACAGTCGAGGTAAACGCGTGTTGTGTGGTAGCTCCCGACATTTGGAGTGCTACCTCCAAGTCACCTAGGAATTCCCCACCCGAATACCTCCAAGGTCTAACAATCTTCCCTTAAGGCTCAACAACAGACTGACATGATTCGACTCATTCAGTTGTACTTCCCCGAAATCGCCAGGCTTGCCAGACCCTACCTATATGATGACAAAATATTCTCCACTTCACAACTTCTAAATATTTATTTTCTTCCCTCGTTGGCCTATGATACTCCATTAAGACCGTCGCGTTAAGTATAAATTAGAATCACCATTATTTCATCAACTATGGGGTTACATCAATATTCTCATCACAAATTCACGACATCACTATCAATAATCATATCTCATCAGATAAATTGATCACAATTTTAAAACATCATTATCATCAATCATAAATCATCACATAGACTTATCACAAATTAACAACATCATTATTATTAATTATACATCATCGTAATCACATAAACTTATCAAAATGCATCCACCTTTTATTATCACATCACATAAACACGTCTAATCAAACATATACATAAAATTCATTCGACATCCAATATCATAATAATATTAAGTATCACACATTTAATAAAAATAAATCAAACATCACAATAATATTAAATACCACACATTTAACGAAGTTAAATAAATCAACACCTTAATAATATTTCTATTCTACAATTTAATCTCACAATTCCCAAATTTTTACATCAATCAATTTATCACTCAAATGGTGCCCTACGTAGCGATCTCCAATTGAATCGTTGAGAAATACAGTTTTCCGGTTTATCTAATATTATATTATACTCATGAATTCAAACACTCTCTCACCCCTTACCTTATTTTGACGCTTTGATACACGAGTACAATTCCACGAGCAAACAATATTTGTTCTTTGATGTTTTGTCCTTCAATCAATCTTACTCGACAATTTATGTGTAAATGTCAAGAAATTAAATTTTCGTAATTTATTATTTAATTAATAATTTATTCTATATGTAAAGAAATTAAATTAATAGTTACCACTCTCTATTTTACTTGAATAATTATAATATTATATTTTTATTTAATTGTTTTGGTGAGACAATTACATTAGAACGGCTTATGGCATAATTATTTCTACATGGACAATTGTGTATTTTGATTATTTGATTAATTTTGATGATCATGAAATTGATGTGTTAGATACGTTGACTTTATTTTGTTATGCATGACCTGTAGTGATATGTTTTATTTTTGTCTTTCTATTTTCTATTTGGTAATGTTCAAAGTGAATGTTAATTTACACTACCAAATGTATTGCAAAATGGCATATGATATTATATCACTTATTATTTCATAATTTATCACATTTAATGATCATATGTTATAAAAAAATCAATTTGAACAAATATAGTTATAATTACCAAAAATTTATTATTATAATTAAAAATATGTTAAGACTAATAAATATTTATAATTGGTATTGATAACGGAGCTTTTAAAAGCAATCCCTAATATGATTTGTAATAACTATTATAAAATAGTTTATTGCATTTGTAGTTATATCAATAGATACATAATATGTATCTTTTATATTTTATAATAAATTTGACATAATTAGCCTTTATTCAAAATTGATTCTACCTTTCTTTTTAAAATTGATTCTACCTTTCTTTTTAAAATTGATTCAATTATGAGTCGTGAAATTTAGGCTACTTACATCCCCGCACTCGATTAATTGAGAAAAATCCGCACCCACTCCGCTTCAAAGCGGGTGAGAAATTTAGGCTCATTCCCACCCGGATCGAGGTTCGGGTTACTCCGTCCACACCCCCACCCATTGATTTATATAAAATTATAAATTTAAAAATTATATCTATTATAATTAATATCATAAAATAATTATTATTAGACATTAATAAAATAAAATAATATTTACTATATAGATAAGATTATAATTTTTAATATTTAAAAATGAATTAAGTATATTCAATATGTTTATTATATCAAATTTTAAATTTACAATAATATTACTTGCGGGGCGAGTGCGGGGTGTATATCACCACCCCCAAACCCGTCTCTGCCTCCGTATTTTAATTTTGGGGAAAATCCACACCTGCACCCAATTAAAGCGGGCTTTCCCAGTCCAAATCAAGAAGGTTCGAGTAAGTACCCACGAGTGCGGGTTATGTTGTCATCCCAAGTCTTGAATGTTTTGCTGATTTTTTCTGCTATTATCATTTTCGGTTATTAACACTCAAAATTGACAAACAAGTTAAGGTTACTTTTCTTTAGTCTTATTGTTTGGATTTTTTGACAATCTCTTCGAGTTTGATGTCTAATGTTAATTCGATTTGAATTTGAATTATAATAAAATCTCATCCTTACTCTTAAATTTTGAATTGATTTTTCAATACAAAACAATTTATCGATTGTAAAATAGGTGGCATATATAAAGACATTCTCGATAGCCTTTTGATTGTTAGCATGCACTAAGCGATTTTATATATTCATTCAATTTCCGATTTACCTGATTCATCAACACAAATATGATAACTTGTGGTAAGCATGATTCTTTAAGCAATTTCATATTCTATTGCATTAACTAAAGTGAAGTAGAAATATCAATTTACAAGGAATAGGGTTTGCATTGTAAATTTACCTATTTAAAATTTCTTGTTAGAATTTTAAGAAAATATCTCAAGATTGATCTTGCTTATAAAAATAGAAAATGGAGAACGTTCTTGGTTCTAGAAATAGAAAACATAGAACATTCTTGATTAGTTAAAATCACAATTTTAACTTATCTATTTAACTTGATAATCAAAATGACTGAAAGTAAATAGAGATAAGGGAAGAGATACCACACAATGACATATTTAGGTTCATCCAACTTGGGCTATGTTCATTCCTCACAACTGTAAGATTTTCCAGTAAGTGTTTAACCTTGATATGTAGTACCAATTCCTTTCAACCCAAAAATGATTCAATCAAGTTACCTATCAATCTTTAGAGAGGATTTTATAATTCACCATTTAACCATAAAAGGATTTTTACAAAACTACTCAAACTATAAACAACCCTTATAGTTTTGAGTGTGCTCAACTTGATAAAAGTAATCAGTAGTATGATTCAGATATATGAAGAGGAAATCATAACTGTTTCTTTTGCGATTTGATAACCTTTCAAGTATGTAAGTGTATGTGATTAATGGATTTTCTTAGCACTTGATGTTCTACTTCTTCCATGTGCTTAAGATTCCTTTTATAGGTTTCAAGGAGGTTGATGACAACTATTATAACTGTTGAAAAGATGTCTGATTGTCATGTGTCAGTCTTGACCAAAGACCAGACTTTTTAAACCTTGAATGTTCTTGATTTGAACATTATGTGTTTTTGCTTATGCGTTAATAAAGTTTGATCTGTAGCTTTTCTTTTTGGACTATGATGATCTTTTTTGCACACAAACATCTCACATATGTGCTTAATTGATTTAAATTCCGACTGCCTTTTGATTCGTGCAAAACAAGTTTGAGAATGACGTAACAAAGTTGGAGAATTATGGTCAGTAAGCTGGAGAATGATTATATCATTCCGGGACTGATGTCATAATAGTGGAGAATGATGTTATCATTCTGGAGACAGTTGTTTACATGGTTTATGTGACACCCTAAACCCCAAAAATAATATATATTAATTTATACAAGAATTTTAATTTAATTCACAACGAATAAAGAAAATTTGTTTTCAAGGAAATAAAGTTTTTATAGCAAATTTAGCACTCCAAATTTAATGAAATGCAATGCTATGCATGAGCTTAGACTCTACCTCACAATATGGTACCATTCTAACTCTGAAGTACTTCGTTAGGAGGCTTGATATTATACCACCATCTCGGTGGACGGACAATTCAAATTGGTCCTGTCCTCTTAGATCCCCTCAATTAAACCGAGACACATATATGTGACAGTCGAGGTAAACGTATTGTAAAACGACCCATTTTTTTTCTTCAAAACTAATTCATAAATAAAGGAAGAAAGGAAATACTTTTGGATAAAATATTTATGTCGTAACATAACGACAAAAGTCAACAAATATTTACAAGCAGCAGAAATAGTTTTTGAAATACAAATCCAAAGTATTTAAACATCAAAATACACCAGGGTTATGAGACCTATCAAACATAGCTCACACCCCTGGGGTATTCTCAATAGACACCTGTACAAAAGCACTGCTTCAAGAATTTTAACTTCCCCATGTCACATAAAAAAGTGGTACAAGGACCCATCAAAATAAAAGTCAAGCTGACAATATGAGGTATAGGTACAGTCTTCCATATTGAAATAAAACACATCCACAAAAGAAAGACAGCTAAACCCTATACAATCCTATAATATGATCATGCTACAAAAAGCTATACAACCCGGGTGATCTTCACGCGCCCCACAAGATTCCCTCTGACACAACATCGAATAAGTATGCCTAACTACCTTCCCATCTCCAAGGTACTAACCGGATGGATGATCCTAATTCTCATCTGAGGGCAAAGCCCAGATTTCCACAATAATTGTAAAGGTCACCAACAGAAATTAACAAATATCACATAACATTTAAATTTTAAATGCACAAAATAACCTTTCAACTTAGCATACTCTTTGAAAGAGTTTTCATATGCCAAACATGCATAATCAAAGTTGAAAAATGAACTTTTTAACAAAACTGCACTATCGTATTCGAATACAGCATCCTTGTATTCGAATACAGTGCTATTTTAGAAGTCAATAGCAAAATCAGGATATCTGTATTCGAATACAGCATTCTTGTAGTCGAATATAATGTTGTTTCAAAAGTCAGTAGTAAAATCAGGACATATGTATTCGAATACACCTTCTTGTATTCGAATACAATAGTAGAAAACAACATAAATCAACTTTTAAAACGGTTTCGCAATCAATCAACACTTACACACAAATCCTACAATAGTAGAAAACAACATAAATCAGCTTTTCAAAAGGTTTTGCAATCAATCAACACTTACACACAAATCCAAACAATCACACTTACCAATTAGGGCACAATCACAACCACAATTGAGCATACATACACAATCATCACAATATATCAAACATGACTCGCGTGCCAAACACCCTAATGCAATGCGTATATGCCCAAAATGCATGAATTTCAAAATTCCATCTAAGACCCTCCTCGAAGAGGCGTAAATCATAATTGTACATCCTATAACAGACCAATACTAATTACCGAGGTGCCACCATTCACATTAAATTCGATCAATTCAAATTCCACAAAATCCACACCAAATCTAATCATCAATCACCCGTGAATTTCCACATTCCTCAAACATAAATCAAGCCAAATTAATTTTCACAAACCACTCCTCAACACATCAAATTCAATCTACACTTTACATTAAATTCATTTTTCACAAATCCACACATCAAATTTAATTTCCTCAAAACACTCATAAATGAATTAAATTCCTTTTCCACAAAATCATACATCAAATTCACCAAATTCCAACTCCACAAATACACATATATCATCCTATATGCAAGCTAGAAATTTGGAAGGAGCTCTTACCTTAACGGTAGCTTTAACAATTGATTACGGCACAACGATTAATTCTAACAAAATTTCCGCTCGCGACATTGCTTCCAAAGTTGGCTCACTAGCACCATAGCATTGAGGTGAGCAACTTTCTCTTCTATCACTTCTCTAAACGAAGCTCAAACGTCGAAGAAAAGTGGAGGTTTATATATATATATATATATATATATACATATAATATATTTATATTATACTTAAATTCAAACCCAAACAAATATCTAACAACTCTTACACACATCACTTCACTCACATCTCAATTTATTTTGATAAAAATATCTACTCTCGTCGCAACTTAATTGACAGATAAACTTTTTAGCAACCAGATATATTTTAACAAAACTGTCCGGTATTAAATTCTTCAGAACGTAAATAAATTATTTTTCAACAAATAATTTTAATCCAATATCCAAAAATATAATTTTGGCATTTAACTCACTAAATACCAAAAACTGGGCTAAAAGTCTAAGAAATTTAACACAAAATACCCTTAAATAGTATAATTTAGGATTTATAATTAAGGGTCTTACACGTGTGTTGCATGGTAGCTCCCAATATTTGGAGTGCTACTTCCAAGTCACCTAAGAATTCCCCACCCGAATACCTCCAAGGTCTAACAATCTTGCCATAAGGCTCAACAGCAGGCCGCCACGATCAAATTCATTCAGTTGTACTTCCCCAGAATCACTAGGCTTGTTAGGCCCTACCTATATGATGACAAAATAATCTTCACTTCACAAATTCACAATATTTATTTTCTCCCCTCGTTGGCCTATGATACTCCATTAAGACCGTCACCTCAAACACAAATTAGAATCACCATTATTTCATTAACTATGGGGTTACTTCAATATTTTCATCACAAATTCAGAAATCACTATCAATAATCATATCTCATCAGATAAACTCATCACAATTTTATAACATTATTATCATCAATCATAAATCATCACATAGACTTATCACAAATTAACAACATCATTATTATTATTAATTATACATCATCATAATCACATAAACTTATCAAAATGCATCCACCTTTTATTATCACATCACATAAACACGTCTAATCAAACATATAGATAAAATTCATTCGACATCCAATATCATAATAATATCAAGTATCACACATTTAATAAAAATAAATCAAACATCACAATAATATTAAATACCACACATTTAACGAAGTTAAATCAATCAACGCCTTATAAATATTTCTATTCCACATTTTAATCTAACAATTTCCAAATTTTTACATTAATCAATTTATCACTCAAATGGTTCCCTACGGAGCGATCCCCGAAAGAATCGTTGAAAAATACAGTTTTCCTGTTCATCTAATATTATATTATACTCATAAGCTCAAACGCTCTCTCACCCCTTACCTTATTTACACTAACAAATGTCTTGCAAAATGGCATATGATATTATGTCACTTATTATTTCATAATTTATCACATTTAATGATCTTATGTTATAAAAAAATCAATTTGAACAAATTTAATCATAATTGTGTAAAATTTATTATGATACTTAAAAATATGTTATGACTAATAAATACTCATAATTGGTATTGATAGCCGAGGTTTTAAAAACAATCGCTGATATGATTTGTATTAACTATTATAAAATAGTTTATTGCATTTGTAGTTATATCAATAGATACATAATCTGTATCTTCTATATTTTACAATAAATTTTACATAATTAGCATTTATTCAAAATTGATTCTACCTTTCTTTTTAAAATTGATTCAATTATGAGTCGTTAAATTTAGGCTACCTCCATCCCCGCTCTCGAGAAATTTAGGCTCCTCCCCACCCGAATCGGAGTTCGGGTTACCCCGTCCACACCCCCACCCATTGATATATATAAAATTTAAAAATTATATCTATTATAATTAATATCATAAAATAATTATTATTAGACATTAATAAAATAAAATAATATTTTCTATATAGATAAGATTATAATTTTTAATATTTAAAAATGAATTAAGTATATTCAATATGTTTATTATATCAAATTTTAAAATTACAATAATATTACTTGCGGGGCGAGTGCGTGGTGAATATCACCATCCCTAAACCCGTCTCCGCCTCCGTATTATAATTTTAGGGAAAATCCACACTAGCACCCAATTAAAGCGGGTTTTCCCGTCCAAATCAAGCGGGTTCAAGTAAGTTTCAACGAATGCGGGTTATGTAGTTATCCCAAGTCTTTAATGTTCTGTTGATTTTTTCTGCTATTACGATTTTCGGTTATTAACACTCATAATTGACGAACAAGTTAAGGTTACTTTTCTTTAGTCTTATTGTTTGGATTTTTTTTGACAATCTCTTCGAGTTTGATGTCTAATTTTAATTGGATTTTAATTTGAATTATAATAAAATCTCATCCTTACTCTTAAATTTTGAATTGATTCTCCAATACAAAACAATTTATCGATTGTAAAATAGGTGGCATATATAAAGACATCCTCGATAGCCTTTTGATTGTTAGCATGCACTAAACGATTTTATATATTCATCCAATTTCTGATTTACCTGATTCATCAACACAAATATGATAACTTGTGGTAAGCATAATTCTTTAAGCAATTTGATATTCTATTGCAGTAACTAAAGTAAAGTAGAAATATCAATTTACAAGGAATGGGGTTTGAATTGTAAATTTACCTATTTAAAATTTCATGTTAGAATCTCAAGAAAATATCTCAATTGATCTTGGTTATAAAAATAGAAAACGGGGAACGTTCTTGGTTCTAGAAAGAGAAAACAATGAACGATCTTGGTTAGTTAAAATCACAATTTTAGTTTATCTATTTAACTTGATACTGAAAATGACTAAAAGTAAATAGAGATAAGGGAAGAGATAACACACAATTGATATTTCCGGGTGCATCCAACTCGAGCTATGTTCATTCTTCACAACTGTGATATTTTCCAGTAAGTGTTCAACCTTGATATGTAACAGCAATTCCTTTCCACCCAGAAATGATTCTTCAAGTTACCTATCAATCTTTAGAGAGGATTTTATAATTCACCTTTTAACCATAAAACGATTTTTACAAAACTACTCAAACTATAAACAACCCTTATAGTTTTGAATTTATACAATAATGCTTTAAAGAGATTGGTAGAATCTGAGTATGCTCAACATGTATTTAAGAATAAATTTTTGATAAAAGTAATCAGTAGTATGATTCAGATATATGAAGAGAAGATCATAAATGTTTCTTCTGTGATTTGAGAAGCTTTCAAGTATTTAAGTGTATGTGATTAATGGATTTTCTTAGCACTTGAAGTTCTACTTCTTCCTTGAGTTTAAGATTCCTTTTATAGGCTTCAAGGAAGTTGATGACAACTATTTTAACTGTTGAAAATGTGTCTGGCTGTCATGTCAGTCTTGACCATAGACCAGAATTTTTAAACCTTGAATGTTCTTGATTTGAACATTATGTTTTTTTGCTTATGCATTAATAAAGTCTTATCTATAGCTTTTCTTTTTTGACAATAATGATCTTTTTTGCACACAAACATCTCAGAGATGTGTTTAATTTAATTAAATTAAGACTGTGTTTTGATTCGTGCAAAACAAGTTGGAGAATGATATCACAAAGTTGGAGAATGATGGTATCATTCTAGGACTGATGTCATAATACTGATGTTAATCATTCTGGAGACAGTTGTTCATAATGCTTGATGTGACACCCTAAACCACATAATAATATATATTAATTTATACAAGAATTTTAATTTAATTCGCAACCGATAAAGAAAATATGTTTTCAAGGAAATAAAACTTTTAAAGCAAATTTAGCACTCCAAATATGATTAATGAAATGCAATGCTATGCATGAGCTTAGACTCTACTTCACAATGTACGATTCTCACTTTGAAGTACTTGGTTAGGAGGCTTGATATTATGCCTCCATCTCGGTGGATGGATAATTCAAATTGGCCCTGTTCTCATAGATTCCCTCAACTCAACCCGAGACACATATATGTGACAGTCGAGGTAAACGCGTGTTGTATGGTAGCTCCCGAAATTTGGAGTGCTACCTCCAAGTCACCTAGGAATTCCCCACTCGAATACCTCCAAGGTCTAACAAACTTGCCTTAAAGCTCAATAGCAAACCGACACGATCAGACTCATTTAGTTGTACTTCCCCGAAATCGCTAGGCTTGTTAGGCCTTACCTATATGACGAAAAAATAATTTTCACTTCACATATTCTTAATATTTATTTTCTCCCCTCATTGGCCTATGATACTCCATTAAGATCGTCACCTCAAAGACAAATTAGAATCATCATTATTTCATCAACTATGGGGTTACTTCAATATTCTCATAAAAAATTCACAACATCACTATCAATAATCATATCTCATCAGATAAACTCAACACAATTTTATAGCATCATTATCAGTAATCATAAATCATCACATAGATCTATCACAAATTAACAACATCATTATTATTAATTATACATCACCATAATCACATAAATGTATCAAAATGCATCCACCATTTATTATCACATCACATAAACACGTCTAATCAAACATATACATAAAATTCATTCGACATCCAATATCATAATAATATCAAATATCACAAATTTAATAAAAATAAATCAAACATCCCAATAATATTAAATACCATATATTTAACAAAGTTAAATCAATCAACACCTTCATAATATTTCCATTCGACATTTTAATCTCACAATTCCCAAATTTTTACATCAATCAATTTATCATTCAAAGGGTGCCCTACGTAGCGATCCCTGATTGAATCGTTGAGAAATTTTTACTAATATTTCAAAAGCAATATTTTATAAAATGAAGTAATTAAAGTAATTAATCTTTTAAAATACATTAATAATCAAAATCCTAATATTCAAAATAATCCCTATAATAATACTGATTTTTCCAAATACTTAATTTAGAATATTACCATCAATAGAGAACAGTCGAAATTATAAAATAAATAAAAATAACATCAACACTTTATATTAATTACTAAATCTTAATAAATATATATAAAATCACAATGTCATAACAAGTATATAAAAATAAAGGAAATCAAACCCTATAAGAATAGAGGCACACCTAAGAGGGGGAAGGGGTGAATTAGGTGTTTAGAAATTTTCTTGTTTTTAGAGATTTAGTGATTGATTTTTCTGATTTAAGATAGTATATGGCAAGGATAAATTGCAGAAAAATAATGAACACAATGATATTATCCTGGCCCCCCTTATGACCAAGGGTACATCCAAGCCTCTTGCACACCACATGAGGTTTTTCCATTATTGTTAGAAAATATACAAATCCCATCCTAGGATCTCTGCTACAAACTTCTAACACACTTTCTAAGATAGCACACCACTATCTTAGATTACAATACTTAAAGAAAGTATACCACTTTCAATAATTTCAAGTGATCTTTTTAACAAATGTTTTTTACTAACAAATTGAGTATAATGGTTGTACAATGATATCAATCCAATAATATTTCAAGTATACTAGAGAAAATTTATGAATAATGTGAAAGTGTAATGCAAGTACTTGAAATATGAAAAATAACATTGAGAATATTTCAGAAAATTGTTCAAGGTTTGATAGTAGGATTGATTATGTTTAAACTGAAGTTATGGGGTATTTATACTCCATAGACATCACTTCAGATCAGTGGCCATCGTTCCTAGAGTTTTGATGAAGAAATGCAATGATTTGGAACCATTTCAGAATACAAAAATTGCATTGTTTCAAGTTGTATTCGACTACAACTTGTGTGTAGTCGAATACACATCCTTTTAACGTTCAGTTTTATTTGAATTTTGAAGTTTGTATTCGAATACAAATGTTTGAATTTGGCCACTTACTTAGTTTTGTATTTGGCTACACCAAGTTGTAGTCAAATACAAATTTGCAAGTTTGGCTACTAACTTAGCACTCGTATTCGAATACAGAGGTTCAGTTTTAGCTACTGACTTGAGTCTGTATTCGGCTACAACATGTTGTATTCGAATACAATATTGATTTTTGTCCAAAACTTGATTTTCAAGCATTGTTAATGTATTTTGACATTTTGAAAACTCTTTTGATGCATATGCTAAAATGAGAGGTTCTCATGTGCATTTGAAATAGAAGAATATTAGATTGCATCATGTACCTTTCCAGTATATATCTTCTAATTTGTGTGAACATAATTAGCTTTGATTATTTGACTTCTTTTTGAGCTTTGTAACTTTGATCACATTCCTTTGTCTTCATCAAAAACATGTGTTTTACAAACCCAATATAAATTCTATATCGAGAAAATTATTTCTAAGAAATAACTAAAAATAGAAAATAGTAATAAATAATTAAAATATAACTATGTGCATACTTAACATCAGTCAACCGCACATATAAATATTACATTAATTGGGTACACGTATATAAATGTAAAATCGCATAAAATCTTTTTCTTTAAAATAAATATTACATTAAAATACTATTACTTTTTTTATAAAATATATCAAATAATAAAATATAATATTTATTATTTGTATCGCTCATTTAATCTAATATTTATAAAACTAGCACATTATAGAAATCACCTATATAATGAAAATTAGTCAGAAAATTTATCATCATATATTCTAAAATAATTTTAACAACAGATTAATTATTTAAAATCATATTTAACTAATAAAATAGTTAATTGTAAAACTTAGGGTGTTATAAACTCTCTTATTGTTAAAGAATTTTGTCTTCAAAATTTGCGGTGAGTGAACTAATATCTAATTTATTCACTATAATTTACATATAAAACATATCATATAGATTTTGTCAATAATAACTTAATTCATTTAGTTTGTTTAAATGAAACACATTCCAAGTACGTCGTCAATTTCAACTATTTATTTCAAACCAAATATTACTAGTAGAACACTTGCTTCAGGATTGGTGGCCTGACTGAGCGGTATTGAAGCCTTATATGGTCCTCCACTTTCTTCCTAATAATGCACTACAAGAAAAAAAAACGTTTTGCGGCGGTTAAAAAGGGGGTTTGCGGCGGTTGAAACCGCCTCCGTTTGATGTTTGCGACGGTTCTACAATTGTCGCAGATTCGTGCGTCGCGAGGCCAGTTTGCGACGGTTCTCAAAACCGTCGTTCCAACCGTCGGCACAATTTGCGACGGTTCATAACCGCCTCCAATTTTAGTTAAAACTGTCGCTAAAAGTCACTCAAATTTATTTATTTCTGAACAATAATGACAATTATCAACCGTCGCTAAATTTATTTTGAGGCAGTTTAAACCGTCGCAAACCTAATAATTTAAAATAAATAAATATGATACAATTTTTTAATATTTTTAATCAATTAAAATAAGAAATGTTCATAAATACCATCCACATAATTTAAATACATAATTAATAACTATTCCAAAATATATAATTTTTTCAAAAGAAATAACACCAATTCATACATTTAAGTTAACTAAAACAATAAATAAAGTAGTTTAAATATTCAAAACATTAGTGGAGTAGCTAAAAATATAAAACAACTCCATCAAACTTAGAAGTTTATCCAAATATCTAATTAGTCCCTCCCTAATGATGTTCCACGATCATCAGGTTGGTGGCTGGAATGAGATGAACATCTACCATCTATTGGCGATTCTATGTCCATTGCCTGAAGAAAAAAAAAGTATATATTAACCTCAATGAATATTGATAAATATTGTCAAAACTAATTAACTAAATTTCTCTTATAGCAGCTATAAGAAATCTTTACACAATTGATATTTTTAATCAAAGACAAAAAGTTCTCACAAGATTTTTAAATAGGTTTGCTATGAAAATAATTTTACCTGTTTGTCTCTAGAATTTTGCATTTGCATCAAGAAAGCAATTTGCTCCTTCAACATATCAACTTCAGAATCCCTTTTCTTAAGCCTTTCAATTTCAGCTTGCATTTTCTCCATCTTTTCATTAGCTTCAGAGGAAGAAATTGATCTTACAGAGTGAGAAGTAGATGTAGTAATTTGTGACGGTGTTATTCCAAGTCCCATACAACGAACATATCCAGGATGTTCTTTTCCAAACACATTAACAAATGCTTCATTTGGAGAAGGAGTCTTCCCAATTTCAGCTTGCAATTGTTCCTGCACAAACAGATAAAGCAACTAAATTCCTCTCTGTAACAGAAATGTTAACTTTGCAACTCACTATTAAAATTATGCAATTATACAATTATTTTGAGACAAAGAATTAGCATTTTATTTAGTCTCGCTAGAGTAAGAAAAAAGACCCTAAAATTTGTTATTGGTGCCCTCTAAATGAGTTAACTCAGTGGATTAATTCTTTTGGTAAAGAATTCAGAATAGTCAACTAACAATAGTTATATATGAAAAGTTGAACTCAACTAACAATTCAATAAATCATATTAATCCCTTGTGGTTAAATATTATGTTCAATCGATGATGCATTTTCATGCTATTGGTGTATTTTAGTAGTAGTTATTATGAAATGCAAGCATGAAAAAGCCACATGTGCCAATCCCATCAAGAAACTAGATATAGCATACAAACTAAAAGCATCCTGACACTTTAATATAGATTAACCATTTAACTATACAAAAACCTCACCAAAGGTAAAAAGGAGAAAACCATAGTCCCTTCAATTAACCCCTCATAAACCTATTGTTAATTGTTTTGTTTCTAATCACCTCTCACTCTTCTTCATTCATTTACCTTAATTTAACATTCTCTAATTTATAATCTCATTTAATTTTCATTATCTATCTTTTTATAGCTTTGCAACTCACTATTACCAAAACTAACAGTTGCATCTTTGATTTATAAGGTGATCAATAACAAATAGTTATAATTACATAAGACTTCTATTATTTACACTTACATATTTTTCCTTGGCTTCGTCATTGACAAATGACCCATCAGACTTTTTATGACAAATTGAATACATTTCACCCCTATTGTATTTTCGACCATCTCTCAGTTCCTACAAGTAAACACACGTAATAAGTATATGTTCAATTAAGTATGCAATCAATAGTAGATTGAAAGAATCCTACCAACTCATCCCTCTTCCTTGCAAGCGTCTTAGAGCCTAATGTATGAAGGATCGTTAGCTTTTCTCTATTTGCAACATTTTTATCAGCCTTATCCTACAATGATAACAAATGACATAAAAAAACTAAACAATAGAAAACAAATGACAACACAACAAAAGAATAGTTACCATTGTATCTGTCTTACGCCTGTATTGGACAAAAATAGCCCAATGGTCTTCATTAATAGAACGTGGATAATTTTTTAGATTTTCCTCCAAAGAAAGATCCCACTTATAAAACTTCTTAAACAACCTACATCGTGCATCTCGCCATTTCTTTCCAAGGCTCGAAAGGATATATTTTTTGTTGTCTTCATCATCAACAACAAATTTTGACTAGCATGCATAATCATAAAAAAAAAAATATTAGTTTACAATCAAAACAATAAAGAATATTCAGTTGTTTAATCATTGATACCTGTATTTTATCCTTATAAGTTTCATTTTTTCTTTTCGATGGAACTAATTTCCAATTGTCGTACATTATAGGAAAATCCTTAAACTTCCTTGCAATCTCACCCAAAAAACCGCCTAACAAACCAGCAGCTGATCCTATCGGTTGCCCATTTGAATTCCATCTAGTTATTATTCTGCTAACATTAGGAGAAGCTTCAAGCACGTCTGATACCCTTAAGTGTGTCTTTGAAATATGTCCTGCCTCATCTAACACATAAGTCAATGAAATATATCATATTGCAATCATGTAAAACAATTAAATTTTATAAATATAATTAGACATTAGATAACATACTAATAACTTCTACATCCCAAAATGTAGAATTCCTTTTTTGAGAAATTTCTGGCTCATCTTCTACCACATCTTCAGAGTGAGAGGATGTCTCTTGGGCTGATCTTGGTGTTGTCACCTGAGAAGGTGTTGCTTCAGTCGGTTGCATATTAATTGGTGTTGTTGTCACCGGAGAAAGATGTGGTTCTATCGTTTGCACAACTAGCGATGTTGTCGCTTGAGAAGGTGGTGCTTGAGAAGGTGGTGGATTTGTCGGTTGCACTTCAGTTGGTGGTGTTATCATCGGAGATGGTAGTGGTTCTATCGCTTGGATAGTTGGTTGTAAACCATGTCTCCGCAGTTGCTTCATTTTGGTTACTTCAAGATCTCCTGGTAGTATAACCCTCGACCGACCCTTCGTGAAACGCTACAATCATTTATTATTAATGTAAATAAATAAAAATCAACATATAATACGACTAACAAACATTTTGTATTTTTAGTTATTACTAACCGAGGTTTTTGAAATGGTAGAAGAAGATTTGTGAAGGGATTGAGAGAGATGAGTTAGATTGAGAGCCTCCATCCTTTTTTTATTCTCTTCCATTGTTTTGCGTCGAATATCCTCATATGATGATTCCATTTTGTTCACAAGATTGCGACTCCAAACACACTTACACTGCAAACATTGATGACAACCAAGTTAGAATAATGCAAATAGATAAACAAATAGGATTTTCAAATAGCTAAACAAAAAAATTAAGACAATAACAAAAATGAGCACATCAAACACAACACAACAGTAAAAGAAAGTAGTAAAAAAATAACATATATTGAAGAGTACCATGTCATAAACAACAAACAAGAATTATTAACAATCATAAATTCATATCATGATTGTTGTCATCAAAATCATCATTAAAAGTTGAAGTTTCAGGATCATCATCTGTAGTCATTCTTGCCAATTGTATATGTGTGGTTTCATTAGAAAAAATGTGTTCCAAATTTTGAGATGGGTATGGTTCAATGGGGGTCATAATTTCATCATCTCCACCCATGTCATACAAGTCTCGTGGCTTTAAATGAATAGGTATGCTCCATCCATTTTCCTTTTCATCATCCACATAATAAACCATTTGAGCTTCTGACGCTTTAATGTATGGCTCATCATCTTCATGTTCCCCAGTATGTATTAGTCTTGCAAAATATATAGAGGTAAAACCCAACTTATCTGTCTTAATGCCTCTTGGATTTGTGGTATTCGCCCATTTGCATTTAAACATGGGCACTTTGAAGCCATCATAGGAAAGCTCAATGATATCTATCAATCTTCCATAGTAAGGCACTCCTCCAAATCTCATTTGGGCATCACTATTGCTTGAGTAACTTCGTGTCCCGAACATGCCAAAAACTCCACTATTTTGAGTTTTTAATAAATTGTCTCGTTCCAATGTTCGAAATTTCAATCCATTGACATTAAATGCAGTGAACCTTCTAACTTTATCAGAAGGACCTTGAGCAAGACTAACAAGAACATTTTTATCTAATCCACTAATGTTGTCGAGATTGTTGCAAATCTGAAGACTATAAAATATACAATTAGTCACATTCTTATTAAAAATCAAAGCAACTCCATCACCAGTTTTGTCATGAACCCTAACACGATTGTGGAACCAATGAGGAAACTCTCTATGAACCTTCTTGTCTACCTCAGAAGTACTCCTTGCACCACTCCTCATTTGGCTTCGAATAATACTTCGATATTGCCTATTTGGTTATTTCAAATTAGACGTATAGGAAAAAAAACAGTGGTAAATAATACAAATATAATAAAATTACCTACCTTAGATAGTAGTCAACTATGATGCAGTTTGTTAAAACGTGTCTATGAGCCTGTAACTTTTCAATTGGTGTAAGTGTGTAGTATGAAGAACCACCAACCGATTTTCCAACTCTAGGAAATAATTCAGCTACGCGTGAGTCAGTTTGTATCTCATTAATAGGATCAACATCTACACGACCAGGTTGATTCCATCTAGTCTCAATGTTTTCTATATACCTTGAACAAAATGTAAGAATCTCTTGTACAAGGTATCCTTCTGCAATAGACCCTTCTGGTCGTGCTTTATTATGTACATACGATTTAAGTAGTCCTAAGTACCTATTATTGAACCACAATAATATTAGTCTGAGTAAAATTGTCAACTACTAATTATTAAAGGAACAAGAACAATATTTTACCTTTCAATAGGATACATCCATCGATAATGAATAGGACCTCCAAGTTTAACTTCTTCAACAAGGTGAACAACCAAGTGAACCATAACAGTGAAGAATGAGGGAGGAAATATCATTTCCATGTGGCATAAAGTGAGGACAACCTGATTTTGCAATTTTTCCAAATCATCAACATTCAATACTTTACTGCATAATTGTCTAAAGAATGAGCAAAACTCAATCATTATAGCTGAAACATCATCAGGTAATGTTGCTCGAATGGCTAATGGTAGAAGTTGTTCCATCAATATGTGACAATCATGACTCTTCAACATTCCATTCAACTTAAGATTTTCCATGTCAATGCATCTAGAAATGTTGCTTGAATAACCATCAGGCACAATGATATTCTTTAAAGTTGTTAAAAATCTCTTCTTACCTTTAGTAGTCAGAGTAAAGACGGCTGGAGAAATTCTTCCATTTTCATTGGGCCAAAGGTCAGGTCTTATGCCCATAGCTTTAAGGTCTTTTCTTGCATTAAGATGATCTTTACTTTTTGTGCTATCATTTAGCAAAGTAAATATGATATTATCGCACACATTTTTCTCAATATGCATCATGTCAAGATTGTGGCGCAGAAGATTATCCTTCCAAAATGGAAGTTCAAAGAATATGTTTTTCTTTTTCCATTGTATATTGACACCTTGTGTAGGTCATCCACCACGTATTCTTTTTCCCGATCTTTCTTTATCTGGCTTTCTACCAAATGTGACGTCAATATTTTGAACCTGTTCAAGAATTTGAAGCCCAGATAATCTTTTAGGTGGACCACGCATATCTTGTTGACCATCAAAGCGAACCTTGTTCAATATAAATCTATGTCTCTGATCAAGAAAACGAAGATGACCCATAAAACACCATTTTTTGCTATGAGGAAGACGACGAGGAGTAGAGTCAATGTTACACGATGGGCAAGCAAGTCCAGTGTAAGTGTTCCACCCAGAAAGCGTACCCAGCCCCGGAAAATCACTAATTGTCCACATCAAAGCTGCATGTAATGTGAACATCTCTTTTTTAAAAGAATCGTATGTATCGACACCATTTGTCCATAACTCCTTTAATTCTTTTACTAGAGGTTGTAAATAGACATCAATATCATTTCCTGGCATTTTTTTACCGGGAATTATCATTGACATTATAAAAGATGTATGTTTCATGCACACCCATGGAGGAGTGTTGTACGGAATGAGAATAACTAGCCAAATACTATAATTTGTACTCATCATACCAAAAGGATTAAAACCATCACTAGCTAATGCAAGACGCACATTTCGCAGGTCTGATGCAAACCAAGTATGTGTCAAGTCAAAATGTTTCCATGCTTCAGAATCTCTAGGATGCCTCAACATTCCATCATTGTTACTATTATTTGCATGCCATCTCATATCTTCGGCTGACTTTGAGGAAAAAAATAATCTTTGTAACCGTGGTTTTAATGGAAAATAATGAAGAACTTTTGCAGGAACTTTCTTTCGATTATTGCCATCACCAGACACTCTAACTGCACCAACTTTTTCTTTTGATTTCCATTTATAAGTGTTACAAATTTTGCAGGTCTCCCTTTCTTCATCTTCCTTATTACCCCAATAAAGCATACAATTATTTGGACAAACAGGGATTTTTTCATAATTTAAACCAAGCTTGGTGATTGTTTTCTTGGCTTCATAGAATGAATTTGGTATATTTGCAAATTCAAATGCATCTTTTAATGACTCTAAAACCATTGTCATGGCTTTATCAGTCATTCCACATAAACATTTGATGTGATACAACTTTACCAAAAATGATAGTCTTGAATATTTAACACACCCTTCATACAACGGTTTTTCTCCTTCTCTACTTAATTCATAGTACTCTTTGGCCTCTTCATACCTTTGATGACTTGCATTTTTCTCCTTCTCTGCATTTGATTCAATGGGTACTTCATTTGCATGATCTTCAACTCCAAAAGCATCGTTAATCATGTTCTGCATATGATCATCAACGACAATTGTGTCTTGAACTATATTAGAAATACTAATTGGTGAGATAGTACTAGCTTCTCCTATGGGCTCCCCATGATGTACCCAATGGGTGTATCCCTTTGGAAATGGTTTGCACTTTAAGTGATCATACATTACACTTCTACTCTGCGGTTTTTTGAAACCACAACGTTTACAAGGACATATAATTTCGCCATTTTCTAATTCATCTCGAAAGGAAAAATTAATAAATTCCTTTATCCCTTGATCATATTAATTCGATGTGTGTGGCCTCTTAATCCATGATTTATCCATTGCTATAAAGAAGATAATTCATAAAGAACATAATTCAACTTAGATCAACAAAAAGAACATAATTCAACTTAGAACCAAAAAAAGAAAGAACATAATTCAACTTAGAACAAAAAAAAGGTTGACCTTAAACAAAATAGATTCACTACGCATAAAGGAACAAATCATAACAATGTCATACTCTTAGAAAATATTACCCGTTAAACAATCAAAATATAGAACTAGACCAGATATATAGTACTAGACAAACAATAACTAATTTTAACGTTAAAAAAATAAAGAACTGGATATACCAAACTAGAGAACAAGTACATTAAAATTTTAATGCCACTGAGTTCATTAAAACCATTATCACAAACAAAAGGGCATGATATCAGCCAACGATATAATTTAATACCAAGCCAGCAAAACTATCAGCAGCTTACAGGTGAAAAGTATAAAGTTGAAGAAGAATGGAGATTGAATTATTGAAAGCAAACATGAGAATAAAAAATATATCAGCCCTCATTTACAAAGAGTATAATAACCCAGAAATGAAAACTATCAGCTATGTTTTCAAAAAGAGATGGAAACTAATGATGATAAAAAAAGACAAACAAGACACATCAAAAGTAACCATGATTCAAAGTAATCATAATTCTAACATGTTACTATTATTCATTTCAAAACCAAATGGAATTTCTAGTCCAAAGTTTAAAGACAGGAAAAATGATTACTCCAACCAATATAATGTGCAAAAAAAAGTGAAAAAGAATTTGTAATGTTATTCAAAGGCAACCAACAATCTGGAAATTATTTTTAAAAGCAAACAAACCAATCTCAAGCAAACCAATCATTAACATATATCAAACAATCAAACCAGGAGAACATTATATCAAACAGACAGTGCATACCTGGCCAAGCTTGATTTCTCCTCTATTTGGATTCTAAAGCACATGAATGTTGCAAACCACAACATTACGAGAATCTGTCAAAATTTTAATTTACAGAAAACTAATTATGTGACATAAAATTGGCGAACATCTAGTATAGCACCTATGAAATTACATATTTTAAAAGTAAGTTACATTGAAACTAAATGTTGAAGAATTTATCCCTCTATACGAGTGAACAAACTATCTTCTTTTTTTGACAGAGAGTGAACTAAGTATCTTCAACCTTTTATGAATTAAAATATATTAAATTACATCCCCAAGAAAAAGAACTAGAGAAACAAAAAAAAAAAATAGCATAAAAAAACAACCTTCCAAAGATTCTAGTCTTAAGAGCAACTTGTAACATTACATCTTTTTCTGTTTGAATAACAGAGAGGAACAAAGATGTGCCTAATGAATGTTGGTACAAGAAAACTAGATAGACTTTGCACGTGGAATTACATCATGACAGTGGACATGCTCTTCCAATGTTAATAGCAAAGAGCAGACATTCTTTATCCTCTATTATTTTCATAATCATCCATTTTTAATAACTAAAAAAAAACATAAAATTAGAAGTTTGTTGCATGTTTTAATACAGGGGCACCAGTTCATTGAAGCAAATCTTCACTTCTCTGTCACAGATTTCAGATTTACATAAAATTGGAGAACATCTAGTATAGCACCTATGAAATTACATTAAATCCATTAAATATCTAGTCCATAAAATTAGAACATCTAGTATTACAATAATGAAATATCTAGTCCATTAAATCCATTTTTTTGTCTCTTACAAAACTAGCAGAAGAAAAAACCAGTTTACATCAAAGAAACAAACTAACACAATCATTCTATAAAAACAGAATAACCAATAGCCAAATGAAAAAAGTATGATTCTTCAAATAAAATACACATTCCATCAACTGAAGAAAAAAAAATTAATAGTCCAACAGAATACTAATTCCTTTCTTCAGGTCCCAACCCATACTCAGTGAAAATTAACAGTCACAGACATTAACAAACTGCAATTGAATAAACAACACTGAAAGATTAAAAGTAACACAATCATTGTATAGAATCCATCCAAAAATAGAAAGTTAACGGAACTCACTAGAGCTATCCTTGGTGAACGAACACCAATCCTATGCTGTGAACGAAGTCGATCGAGTCCTTCAGAAGTTTTAGGGTTGACAGATTTGGGGGTTTTCAGAAATGTTAGGGTTGTGAAAGGATATGTGTGGGTCTAAAGGAATACACGAGAGAGAGAGAGAGAGAGAGAGAGAGAGAGAGAGAGAGAGAGAGAGAGAGAGTGAGGAATGAACATACACAATCTGGACAAATAAAACACGTTTATGCCCTAAACGACGACGACAGTTGATTAAAACCGCCCTAGGAACCGTCACAAACTGGTTAGTATGGTGGCGGCGGTTGACGAAAACCGCCGCAGCAACCGTCGCGATGTGAAGGTGAGGGCGGTTATTTCAGAACCGTCGCAGGCCAAGTGTCGCAAACATAAAAATTTCTTGTAGTGATGAAACGGTAATTAAAAATACATACCTACCTCATGATTGGATATCAGTTTAACTAAGCATTTATAGCGTAAGCCCTTATCATATGAGTGCTTATGCATATGTTATTTCTATAATAAAAGATATAGTAAAATCAAACTACTTTCATATGCTATCCTTAAGAACTTATAGAAATAAGTTGAAAACAACTTAAAATATGTGATAAACAACTTCCATAAGCTTTGCTAAACAGTTTCACAAATATTTATGGCAGTAAAAAGACTCAAATAAATCAAATCATCGAGACCCTTACTACATTAGACATCTCGATCTCTAGCTAAGCATTCAAGAGATATGTAAATTTTATTAAGGACTACCTAGTTTAGAGATCAAATCTCCCCTCACCCCACCATCCCCACCAAAAAAGAACACACACAAACTCAAGGTGAAATCAACACAAATAACTGGCGCTAAGTCTAGATTGGCGCAATGGAGTGGAATATAATGAAACACTTCTACGTTCCATTGCTTAATTCTTACCTTCTACTTCTCTATTTTGGAGATATGGGATAATTTCGTGCTTAATTTTCATCGTTTCCATCTTAAAAATATACAAATAATAAAACTGTAATTTTCATTAGTTCCACCTCATTTCATTGACTACTAGATATCCAAATACCACATGAAGCTCCTTCAGTCTTAGGATACTTGAACAATAATGCAATGAGAAGGATTCAGAATTTCAACACTATGAAACTGTTGGGTGAGATCACTCTCCAAGTGGAACCCACCAATTTAATTATTATTATTATTATTATTATTATTATTATTGATATAAAAATAAAAGAAAAACAGAGAATATATGGTTTTCATGGACTTGACCCATGTGAGAAAGAAAATGGACTTAAAATGCCTATTATAATAATAAAAGGGATTTAAAAATACCTAAGGAGTATGATTGAGAATAGTGCCGAAAAAGGCCAAGGAAGAAGAACGACAGCCAGAGAAGAAAAAGAAAGGTTTGGTTTGTATAGTGGTAACAGGTGTATAGCAATTTACTTTGTTTGATCTACAATTATGATAGGCTATTTCTACAACTGAGTTTGTTATTTTAATATACAATATGGGTAGGTTTATCTTCTCTAAGAGTTACTTTGACATACCTAGTGGAAGGTTGTTATTGTTGATTGATATTCCCTATCGTTATTAGGAAGACTCTAGTGTAACCATTAATTATTATAGTGGAAGTTTTTACTGGACTAAGTCCCGTGGTTTTTATTCACTCAAATTGTAGGAAGTTTTCCACGTTAAAAATTGTGTTTGTCTCATATTTAGTTTTTTGTCAATTATTGTTGCTCTGTGGAATTGTATTTTCTATTTGAATATTTATATGCACAGATGAGGGGAAAATATTTTGCATTATAGAGATAGTTATCTCCAATTAGCTCTAATTTGTTTCCAACAAAGTGGTATAATAGCTCAGTTGACTTGATTTGTGCATTTAAATGGAGGAGGAAAATAAAAGTTCCAATATAATTAAACTCAACTCTTCTAATTACACACTTTGGAAAACTCTCATGGAAGAAATGTTATACTGTAAAGATTTGTATGATCCTATTAAGGGTAACACTGCTAAACCTACATATAAATCTGACGTTGACTAGAAGAAGATAAATAGAAAGATAGTGGCGTTGATTAGGCAGTGGTTGGATCTGAGTGTATATCCATATGTTGAAACGAAAGTAGATGCTAACATGATGTGGGGAAAATTAAAAGAGTTGTATGAACGAAAGAATGTGCAAAATAAAGCATTCTTGATTCAGAAGCTGGTGAATATGAAAAACAAATATTGGGATTCTATGGCAGATCATAAGACTATTTTTCAAAATACAATGAATCAGTTGAAAACCGCATGCTTTAAATTAGATGATGAATTGCAAGACATGAATTATTCTCATCTTACAGTGCTGGTGATTTTGGCATGATAAAAATGGGAGATGAAGGAGTATTGATATGATCATGTTTGTCATGATTCACTTTAAGGATCGTTCTAAGTTGGAAAATTACAGAATTGAGTCAGAATTGAGTCAGAATCGCATATTGTTGGAGAATACGATAAACAGAGCTACGAAACTTTGAATCGGGCCATACCTAAATGAGGTGAAAGATGACATTCTAAAATGAAAGTTAGGTTGTTGAATCACCAAAAACAAGTACGTAGAACTCGAGATATGATCACATGTTACTGAACAAGAAAATTGATAGAATTTGAGTATTAGAGTTTGATGTAAAGGAAGCTCAAAATTATTATTTAGCAAACAAACCAAGAACAAAATGGCACCACAATCTAGGGATTGATAAGCCAAAAAAGAACGCCACAAGGATTAACAACCTTGATAAGTTCAAAATGAATTCTTTCGAAAACTCTAAAGAGCAAAGCCTTATAAAAATAATATTCAAAATTTTCCTTATAAAAATAAGGGTTTGCCTTTTATAATGGCAACTCCTAAAAAGTTCTTTAAATTTGGCCCAACTGAAATTTTTATAGTTATACCCAAATTTTCTTATTAATTCAGTCTATTACTTTAATTAAAATTTATATTAAAATTGGATAACACATAGATGCAGCCTTCATTCCTTAAATTCTTCATTTTGGATTAAGCAATTGACTATCTTGAGCTTCAATTCTTCATGAGTTGTACTTGCTTCAAATAAAGTGGTTATCAAGTTATTTAGAACTTCTTTCGCCTTCTTTGACCTTGCTCTTGTTATTAGGGTTCCAAGACCTTGAATATCCTCTAAGCTTTCTTCCTTGGTTAAGCATTCTATGTCCTCATCAAGTATGTAAAATTATTAGTATGGGAGATGTTTGTGTTGAAACTGGGATTGGTTGCAAGCTTCAATTGAAGAATGTTAAACATGTTCCTGATATTCATCTCAATTTGATTTTGATGAAAGACTTGGATATTGATGGTTATCACACTTACTTTGGTGGTGGTGGTATACGTAAAATCACCAAAGGGTCTTTAGTGGTTGCAAAGGATCAAAGTTCCACCTCTCTATCTAGGATGCCTATGAGGTTATGCAAGGAAGAAGTGAATGCAATTGAAGATGTCTCTTATGATTTATGGCATATGCGCTTCGGTCATTTGAGTGAGAAAGGACTCAATATATTTGCGAAGAAATATTTTCTTCCTGTGAAAGGTACATATTTAAAAACTTGCACTCATTGTTTTGCTGGAAAATAACATATAGTTTCCTTTTATAATATTGGTTCTCAGAAGAGGCAAAATATTATTGATTTAGTTCATATTGATGTTTGTATGATGGATAGTAAATCTCTTGGTGGTGCATCATATTTTGTTACTTTTATTGACGACCACTCTAGAAAAGTGTGGGCCTTTCCATTGAAATATAAAGATCAGGTACTTGGTGTCTTCAAGTATTTTCATTCAAATAAGGAAAGAGAAAAGGGAAAAAATTGAAACGTGTTCGATCAGATAACAGTGATGAATACATAGGTCCGTTTGAAGAGTATTGTAGAGAACATGGAATCAGGTTTGAGAAAACAGTTCCAAAGACACCTCAACATAATGGTGTTGTAGAGAGAATAAATCGTACAATTAATGACATAATCAGATGTATGCTCTCTCATGCAAAATTATTGAAATCCTTTTCGGGTGAAGCAATGAAAACTGCACTGGATTTGATCAATCTTTCTCATTCTATTTCACTTGATGGTGATGTTCCAAATAGAGTGTGGACAGGAAAAGATACCTCTTACAGTCATTTGAGAGTTTTTGGCTGCGTATGCTTTGTTCAAGTTCCAAGTGATAAGAGGTCCAATCTTGATAGGAATCCAAATAGTGTATATTCGCCGGTTATGGTGATGAAGAATTTAGTTATAGATTGTGGGATCCGATTGACCAGAAAATTATCAGAAGCTGAGAAGTGATATTTCTTGAAGACCAGACTATTGAATATTTTGATAAAGCTGAGAAACAGAAACTACGCGAAAAATAGGAATTTACAACGCTTTTTCAGAAAAAAAAAGCACTGTGGAATCGAGCGCTGTAAAAGATACAACAGCACTTTTTTTATAAAAAAAAAGAGCTATAAAACATGTAGATATAATGCGCACTTGTTATGCACATTTTACAGCGCTTTTTCAAAAAAACATTGTAAAATACGCACACATAATATGCATTTTTATGCACATTACAACGCTTATTTGAAAAAGCGCTGTAAAACGTGCACATATAATTCATATATTGGGTGCGCCTTTTACAGCGCTTATTGGAAAAAGCGCTGTAAAAGGCGCACCCAGTATATGCATTATAGGTGCACATTTTACAACACTTTTTTGAAAAAGCACTGTAAAATGCACACCCATTATATGAATTATAGGTGCATAGTTTACAGCTCTTTTTCAAAAAAGCGCTGTAAAAGGTGCCATTTTTTTTTTAAAAAAAAATGTTGTAAATTAAATTTTTTAAAAGCGCTTTTTAGTTTTTTATGGCATTTTTTTAGAAAGCAATGTCTTTTAATTTTTTTTCAAAATTATTTTGATCCAGAATCAGTTCACAATCAGTTCACACAACACCAAAACATATTCAAATACATATTCAGAATTAGTTCACACAATCAGTAGACAAAAACAGCTCTATAACTTTACTTTATATATTAATTTACAACAAAACATTTAGATACATATATATAACTTAATTAACTACATATACGTTGGACAGATATTGTACAACAACACATATTGATATACATGTTCATATATTGTGTCCTATGATCATATACATATAACTAGCAGAATACACAAAATATAACTAACTACCATATTATATTCAGATCCCTTGCAGCATGCTATTTCCCAGAAAATCAAATAATGTTCATTCCAAGCACATACTGACACTAGTCTTCCTTTAATTCCATTAGATCTTCCTCAGAGTATGATGGACTGGAATTGTCAAAGTACTGTGCAATATAAAAATTGAACATATTAAGTTAGAATCAAATATATAGATAATTTATATATGAAAATCATATAATGAAAATACCGTACCGTTTCTGGGATAATAGTTTTATTCCTGTCAACAATCTACTTCATGAATTGCAATACATAGTACCCACAGTCGATGTTATTTGTTTGACGAGGGCACTGTAAAATATAACATATAAGTCAATAAAAATATTTGTGCATTGATCGTAAAGGCATATATTTGTAAATAAAAATTTAAAGGCATATATTTCAAACCTTTATTGGAATCCATGTGATGTTATTAGACTTTTGCTTTGACACTGTAGCACCTCTTTGAGCTCGAAAAACTGGTAAAGCACTATCGAATAAATAAATGTAATTATTATAGCATTAACAATTACATTATATATATATATATATATATATATATATATATATATATGTAAGAAATAAATGAATATTACTTACGTGTCGAACATAGTCTTTATATCGGAGTGATTGTTGTAATTGCCATGCAAGGGATCCAAATAGTATATAACTTCAGAGGTCGCATTGATTGCAAATAGCACCCAATGTGTCCTACAACAATAAAAATTTGGTTAAGCAATTTTGTTTATACACAACTAATAAATTAAAATCTCATCAATTAAAAAAGATATAAATAAATAATATATAATTATGTACCTTGAATTATATGGTGCGAAGAACAATTTATTCTTTTCTATATTTCCTAATAACATATCTACAATATAATTCTTTACATTTACTGGTTCGAGTTTGCACATCGACAGCTTATGTGGAGACAAGAATGAGTATTTATTTGACAATTTGCGTGTGCACACAACCTTCTCATACAAAAACCTTCAATGAAAATTTTAAACTAGATTAATTACCAATACATTTAATTAATTACCAATAAATGCAATTAAAAGTATTTATTACCTTATATACAAGTTGATGACAGTAGCACTAAGCTCCTTATGGTTGAGAAGTTCGTAAATGTGCTTCTTTTCGAGAAATTCTTCATACTCATCTTCGAATATAGCTTTATTCATGGGTATGATGCGTGAATCGTCGTTGGTGTCCATGTTCCTTTTTACTTGGATGTCAATACACGCACCGTGTCAAGCAAGGCATGGCTAACATATTTTAGGAGCAGCAGCGACCAATTGTTCCCAATCCAGTTTTCTAGCTGCAACTTTGGCAGCTTTATTACCCTCCAGCTTTTGTAGTTTTTCAGCTCTATTATCCTCCAATTTTTGAGGTTTGCCAGCTTTTTTTTTTTTTTTGCTGTATGGGTGGCTTATTTAATTGGATCTACAAAAATGAGGTTAAATGTTAGTTTATTGAATCTGAAAAAATGACAAACCTTAGGGAATAAATGTGACAAACCTTTTCGGGAGATGTAATTGATTTGTTTATGGGAATCTTTTTATCATTCCCTTTAGGCTTTTTCAGCATCTAAATATAAATGTGAAATTAAAGTTAGGAGCAGAAAAAAATCAGCAATTAAATATACATATCAATTAAACATACATTATCGAGGGCAACAAGATGTGTGGGCCATGCCACGTAACAACCAATTGCTTCGCCCAAAAACTGCATATAGGGATGGGAATAGGCTAGGCCGTCCGTAGGGGCCTATGGCCTGGCCTACTTATGGCCTGACCTACTTATGGCCTGGCCTGGTCTATTTAATGAAAAGGCTAGGCTCAGGCTGTTTTTAAAGCCTATTTATTTAAATAGGTCAGGCTCAGGCTTATAAAAAAAGCCTGTTAGGCCTAACAGGCCGGCCTATATATATTTATTATTTGTTAATATTATTTTTTATTATTATATTAATAATATTATTTTCTATTTTAAATTCTATCAATTAGACAATCACTTACTAATCATTCCATATTCAGTAGTCGTTCCATATTCGGTAGCAGTTCTATATTTGGTAGTCGTTTTATATTCGGTAACTGTTCAATTAGTCAATCACTTAGTAGTTGTTCCTTATTTGTTTAAGAAGTAATAATGGATTCGTTTAAAAAGGCTTTTAAAAAGGCTTCCAGGCCAAGCCAAACTATTAAAAAGGCCAGGCTTAGGCCGATAAAAAGCCTATGATAGGTCGTAGGCCAGGCTTAGGCCGAAAAAATAAATTGTAGGCCAGGCTCAGGTCTTTCAAAGCCTGTCCTGGCCTATTCCCACCCCTAACTGCATATCTCCATCGTTTTCCGGTATTGGCAGCGGTGCAGTTGGTTCCAAAGCAATAACAGGTGATACTTTGACATGGCCCGCAGGGATCGGTGTATTGTGCAATACTTCTCTCGAAGTATTGTACAATTTTCCTTTTCCGACCTTCCGATGATTAGGGGAGGACAAGTATAGCACGCATGGAGTGACACCCTAAATCAATGGTTAAAACATAAGTACGGTTAATATATAAGTATATTTAATACATAAGTAATTATATAAGTAAGTAATTAATTACCTCGCGAATACTTTTGAGACCGATGTTGCAACTCGCGGTTTCACTCTCCATTTGTATTTCATGTTGGAGCTGATCCGGGAGTTGCTTGTCTTTGTTCGTCTTCACCAAAAGTGCCACTTGCTCTGTAAGGAGTTTGAGCTTCTCTAATACTTCCTCATTTGAAGGATTTTGGCGCTTCTCTTGAGAAAAATAGCTTTTGGGAGTTACGCCAAATCATTTCCCCCTAACCCGACTGGAATACTCAGGAACATTAAACACTTTACCCAGAATCTCCCTGCAACTAGCCTTGTTGCCCTCTTGATTTTCAGAACTTTGTTCGATAGTCTCCTAAAATACATGTAGGATTAAAAAGATAAGTTCAATATCATTTTTAAAATACAATATTCAAATGTATTCAAGTGATAAAATATAATATTAAAAAATATTAAAGTGATAATAAACTTACACAAAGTTCTATTACTTTTTGGACATTTTCATTGTCAACCACTCCGTCTTTATTTACACGAGCTTCCTTCCACAATATATGACGACCCAAGGGTTGATCGGATTGGGTGTCTTGTCGCTATTCTTTAAGATCATAAACAAAATATTAGTTAGAAACTATAGTTTATAATACAAATTACTTCATTATATAAAAGTGATATTTAATTACTTACAAGTTTTTGCTCAAGACGTGCATATCCCATACGTGATTTTTTGTATGGGTGTGTCGGATTCCTTGTCCTTTTGCAATTTTCTTTACTAATATTCTATATAAAAAAATAGCAATCGTGTAAAAATATAAAATACGTTGCGAATATGAATAATAAAACACAAATGCTAATAAATTAATCACTTACGACAAATGCGGGGTCCGAACGTCTGGATACAAATGCACTTCATTCATCATTTGATATATAATGTTTATATATTCTTGGAGCTTCAACATTTGTATTTCCTTCTCTATCTTTTAGATAGAAATTAGAGAGGTGAGATCTAAATCGGCGGTGGATTTTCCCCGCAACTCTCAATACATAACTCTTTCTCCCCTCATCAAGAACAAAAGAAGTCTGCAAGTGAAATAAAGATATAGTTTGAGTAAGTAAAGTATTTCAATGAAAAAATTATAAATGACAAAAGAGTGGATAAAACAAGTTACTTGAATGTCATTCCATAGTATATCATTGGCATCCTTCAATGCCTTATCTCTCCAATCATCAATCGTAATTGGGATATTTTGTCGAACAACAGCCCCAATGTAATTTACACACATGGAGCTGTTGGGGTCAATTGGCTGACCACTCTCATTCCAGCCAACCTAATAAACTCATATAGTAAGTACATGCTATTAAAAAAAGATTAAAAAAATACACAGCAAACAAAGTATAGTATACCTCAAATTTGATGCCATTGCTCCTTGCTTTAATGACCTTTTGCATTATAGTTGCACCATGTTTGACTTCATTTTCATAAGTCTTAGTGTTGACAACTTCTTCATTTTGACATTCTAAATCTTTGGTGGTATCCATTTAACTACAACAAGTTCAACATACAGTTTAGTATAACTTCAACAAGCTCAACATGCAGTATTCTAAGTACATATCAGTATCAGTATATCTTAACCAAGATCAACATGCATTTTAGTGATTACAAAAAATTAATAACATCAATACCTGAATAATAAGGGTTCAAAGAAATATGAAATGCGAAGAAAAGAGGGTTCGCAGAAAGTTTGCAGAAATATGGTTCGCAGAAATATGGTTTGAAGAAATACGTAATGAGGGTTACGTATATCAATGAAAATATATTGTGTGCAATGGGAGAGATGATCGTGGATGGAAATAAGGTTCGAAATGAAGGAGATGATCGTGGAAATAAGGTTCGTAATGGAAGAGATGATAGGGTTTGCAAAGGAAGAGAAGAACGATGAAGGTTGAGATGATAGTGAAGTTTACGTAATGAAGAGGAAACTGAAGCGATTTACTGTTATATATAAAACCCTTTTACAGCGCTTTTTAATAAGCCTTTTACAGCGCTTGTTAGAAAAGCGCTCTAAAAGGCCTAAGCCTTTTACAGCGCTTGTTTGAAAAGCGCTCTAAAAGGCGTCTTTATTTAATTTTTGAAAAGGCTCTTTTACATCGCTTTTCCCAATAAGCGCTGTAAAAGACCTCCTTATGTTATTTTAAAAAGGCTCTTTTACAGCGCTTATTTGAAAAAGCACTGTAAAAGACCTCCTTGTTTTCTTATGTTATATAAATGTTTTTCTAAAGCCTTTTACAACGCTTGATGGAAAAGCGCTCTAAAAGGCCTCCTTACGTTATTTTAAAAAGACTCTTTTACAGCGCTTATTTGAAAAAGTGTAAGACCCTTAATTTTAAATTCTAATTTATGGGTTTTGAGGAATTTTGTGCTGAATTTCTGAGGCTTTTTAGCCAATTTTATGACATTTTGTGAGTTAAATGCCAAAAATATCTTTTTAGAAACCCGATTAAAATTATTCGTCGATGAATAATTTTATTTAATTACTATGAATCTTTTGTCGAATAAATTTTTTTTTTCTGAGATGCAGTATTTTTCAGAAAAATTCATCTGCCGATTGAATTGAGGCGAGAGTAGATATTTTTCTGAAAAAGTAATTTATGATGTGATGTGAGGTGACACGCATAATAATGATTTTTATAAAAATATCTAGATATTTGTTTAGATATTTATTATTATTATTATTATTATTATATATTATTATTATTTTAATATATATTATATATATATATATATATATATATATATATATATATATACTTAAGAAAGAAAGAAAACATTTGTCCTCAGTAGCCGCCGTGCCTTCCTTCTTTCCTTCTTTCCTTCTTTCTTTCTCTTCCTTCTCTGTTTCCACCCCAAACCAAAGTTTTGGGTTTTTCTTCAAAAACTCAAATATAAACCTCCATTAATCTATTAGATCTAAGCTTCGTTTTGAGAAGTGACAGAAGAGAAAGTTGTTCATTGCCACGTTGCGGTGCTAGTGAGCTAGTTTTCGATGCGACATCACAAACTTAAATTTTACCAGAATTAATTACAGTACCGTAATCGCGTGTTAGAGTTATCGTTAAGGTAAGGGCTCCTTCCAAACTTTTAGTTTACATTTAGGACATTATTTGTGATTTTGTGGAAAAGAAATTTGATGTATTTGATGTGTGAATTTGTAAAAAATGAATTTAATGTGATTATGTGTGATTTAGTGGAATTTAAATTTGAGTTGTGGTTTGTGATGATTCATATTTGACGTGATTTATATGTTCATAATTATTATTATGAATTTTTTAGATGTGATTTATTTGCGGATTTTGTGGAAAATGAATTGATGAAATTTGGTGGGTTATGTGTAAAAATGTGGAGTTTGGAAATTGGGTGAGTTATGTTTGAATTGTTGAAATTTAATTGAGGTGTTATATGTGTGTTGTGGAATTGAATTGATTGTTGTGGGTGCGAATTGGCGATAATTAAATTTGATGAGTTTGAGTTACGTAATGAATTATTTTCAAATAAATGAGTTTGAACTAAAGTTGAAATTTTACGAAAAATTTAGTGTTGTTAAAGTTGTGAAAAAGTTCAAATTTTAACTAAGTTAAAGAGTTTGAGCAAAAAGATAGATTGAAATTAAAAATGGTTAGAGTTCAAAATGTTACTCTTTTAATTACTCTTTGATTGAGTTTAAAAAGAAAAAAAGTTTAGAGTATTTTATTAACTCAAAAATTTTGGTGTTTTAATAGTCGAGTGTGTATGGGAAATTTTGACGATATTTGTTTTATTTAGTTTTAAGTAAATAATATAGATTATTTGGTTTTAAAACTTTGGTGTGTGAGAAAGATTTAATTTTAGAAATTTTGTTGTGTTTGGATTAGTTTTATTGGGAACAAGTTGTTATAAATATTCATGTTTATGTAGTTAGCTCCTTGAGTCTCGAGAAGGAATCGAGACCGTTGGCACCGAGTTAGCGGTGGGGAGAACTCTGATATATTAATGTTGTTGTGGTGATTTATGGTTGAAAATTTTGAGATTGAATATGGTGATTAATGTTTGGAAATTTTGGTGATTTATGTTAGGTGAAATTGATGTGCTAATAATTAATATTATGAATTTTTGAGATGAAATTTATGTGTGACTTGGTGGAAAATGAATTTAATTCAATTTAGGTGTGAATGGAATTTGGAGATGTGATTTATGTGTGGTTGTGGAAATTTTAATTTGTGTGAATAAATATGTTTGAGTATGCTCTGTGTTGTGTCTGAAAAATCATTAGTGTTAAATGAGTATTAAAAATGGGGAATCTTTTAATAGTTGCATTTACTTAATGATTGTGGTGAAAAGAGTCAGAGTATACTCATGCATTTCATAGTACATGGTAGCCGCAATGGGGCCATGGTGATAGTGGTGACCGTGATGGGCCACGAGATGATGTCATGTGATCTGTTGGTTCATCTTATCCTTGCGGGGATTTTCGCGTCGTGTAGGTCTGTGATTGACTACACATTTTTAGTAAATTGTGCTGACCCGTGATAGGTGGCACCTCGTTAAACAGTACTGGTTTGTGATAGGCGGTACGTTTACGATTTACGTTTTTTAGTAAATCGTGCTGACCTGTGATAGGTGGCACCTCGGTAAACAGTACTGGTCTGTGATAGGCGGTACGTTTACGATTTAAGCTTTTTAGTAAATTGTTCTGACCCGTGATAGGTGGCACCTCGGTAAACAGTACTGGTCTGTGATAGGCGGTACGTTTACGATTTACGCTTTTTAGTAAATCGTGTTGACCCGTGATAGGTGGCACCTCGTTAATTAGTATTGGTCTGTGAGAGGCTGTACAATTATGATTTACGCCCTTCGAGGAAGGTTTCATCCATTTTGGCATATACGCATTGCATTAGGGTGCTTGACATGCGAGTCATGTTTGTTATACTATGATGATTGTATATATGTATTCAGTTGTTGTTGTGATTTGTCGTAATTGCTTTGAGGTGTGAAGCTGGGTTGATTAAGTTTTGATGTATTTTTGTGTTCATAATTGATTTAATGAATATTCGATGTGTGATTGAGGTGTGAATTTGTGGAGATTAATTTGGTGTTAATTATGTGTTCATAATTGATATTAATGTTTGAAGTGTTGATTGATTCAAGAGCCATTTTAGAATTGAAAATCTGCCTTTTCTCAATTGTATTCGGCTATGACAATGTAGTTTGTCAAAACTTCATTTTTCAATATTGTTTATGCATTTTCGGACATATGAAAACCCTTTCGAGGAGTATGATAAGACGAAAGGTTCTTTTGAGCATTTGAAAATATAATGTGATGTTTGTTAATTTCGGTTGGTGACCTTTACAATTATTGTGGAAATCTGGGCTTTGCCCTCAGATAAGAACCAGGATCATCCTACCGATTAGTACCCTGAAGATGGGAAAGTAGTTAGTCATACTTGACCAAAGCTGTGTCCGGAGGATCTTGCGGGGCGCGTGGAGATCATTAGGGTGGTGTAGTTTTTTAGCATGATCAGATTAGGTGATTGTATAAGGACTAGATGTCTTTCTCTTGGGATTGTATTTATTTAATTTTGGAAGATTGTATCTATGCTTAAACTGTTTGATGACTTTTTCTTTTAATGGGTCCATGTTCCACATTTTGATGTGATGAGGGGAAAGTAGAGATTCTTGGGGCAGTGCTTTTATGTAGGTGTCTGCCGAGAATGCTCCAAGGGTATGAGCTATGTCTGATAGGTCTCATAGCCCCGTTGTATTTTTCTATTTAAATACTTTGGATTTTGTTTCAAAAACTATTTCCGCTGTTTGTAAATATTGTTGACTTTTGTCGTTGCGTTACGACTTAAATATTTATCCAAAAGTATTTTCTTCTTTAATTCTTTGTTTTATTTATTTGTTTTTAGAAAGAAAAAAAATACACCCGCGCTGTAAAAAATCGGGGTGTTACAAAAAGCGCTGTAAAAGACCTCCTTGTTTTCTTATGTTATATGAATATTTTTTAAAGCCTTTTACAACACTTTCTCAAATAAACGCTGTAAAAGGCCTCCTTGTTTTATTTTTATATTTAAGGCTCTTTTTCAGTTCAGTTCATTTCATGTAAATTACTAATTTATATTCAGATCAGTTCATGTAAATTACTAGTTTATATTAAATTACATGAACTTAGTATAAAACACTCAAATCAAGCTAAATATAAGCAGAAAATAAGTTAATCAGAAAATAAATTAATCAGAAAATCAAATACATGACTGCTTATATAAAACAAATGTTCAAACAATTAAATTTACATTAACACAGTTCAGATTACATGGCTTATATAAAATAATTAAACATGTAGATTAAGATGTCCTTCTTCTTTTCTTGGTGGAATTCACATTTGTTTGTCCATTTACAATACGAAACGATGGATTAATCCAAATTCCCTCATCATGATCATCTCAAAGATATAAACCATCATCAGTTGAATCAATTTCTTGTGGTTGTTGTGATGTTGCAAATAAAAGATCATTACCAACATCTTCATCATTATTGTTATCATCACTTATTTTATTGGTCGATAGGACAACAGACCATTTATCATCAGAAGGATCAGTGAGATAAAACACTTGTTGAGCTTGCGACGCTAAAATAAAAGGCTCGTCTTTGTATCCCACCCTATTAAAATCGACAAGCAAGAATCTTGACTCATCAATCCGAACGCTATTATTATTATCGACCCACTTGCAACCAAATATGGGAACACGAAACATTGTGTAGTCTAACTCTCATATGCGCTCGATAACCCCAAAATATGATAGATTTGCATATATTGGGTTTTTTTCTTTTGCACTTGAGACATGCATCGCTTCAGCTACGAGAGTGACTCCGCTATTTTGCATAGTGGTCTAATCATCTTGTTCTTTGGTATAAAATGTGTAGCTGTTAATAACATAACCAGTGTAAGAAAAGACATGTAAGCTCGTACCATTTCCTAGCCACCTCAATCTCTGTGAAATTGATCCGGGGTCTATATCAAACGAGATAACTGATCCATGTGTATTGTAACATACGGTTGAACCTCATCATCATTGTGCAGAACATAAAATTGTGTCTGCTCGTATTCTGTCCTTGATATAGTCAGTAGTCTCCTTCCAATTATCCCTTCTCCTGATATTCTTCCTGAATGACGAGACATGGGAAGCCCTATGGATTCAACATTGGATAGATATTCAGTACAAAATTCAGCAGCCTCTTCAACAATGTACCGTTCAACAATATAACCTTTTGGTCGACTTCTACTTTTTACGTACCCTTTTAATATTTTCATATATCGTTCTACCGGATACATCCATCTCATATAAGCTGGCCCACAAAGTTGTGTATCCTTAACTAGATGAACGGTAAGGTGAACCATTATATCAAAAAACGAGGGTGGGAAATACATTTCAAGCTCACACAAAGTAACAACAATTTCCCTCTGCAATGTTGGTAATTTCTGAGGGTCGATCACTTTACTACAAATTTCCCTGAAGAAGAAACATAATCTAGTTAAAGCTCGTCAAACTTTTTCAAGTAAAATGGAACGTATACCTATTGGTAGCAAATGCTCCATTAGAATATGACAATCATGGGTCTTCAAACCTTTTAACTTGAGGTCTTTCATACAAACCAAATTTTTAATGTTTGAAGAGTATCCTTCTGGAACTTTAACTTCGTGTAGAAATTTACATAAAACAATTTTTTCCTTTCTAGATAGAGTATGAGCGGCTGGAGGTAGATATGTGCAATTTCCTTTCTTTACGGGACCCAATTCATTTCTTATTCCCATATCGATCAAGTCCAATCTTGCGTTGATGCCATCTTTAGACTTTCCTAGAACATTGAGTAACGTACCAATAATACTATCAAATACATTTTTTTTCAATATCCATCACATCGAGAAAATGTCTTATATACAATGACTTCCAATATGGCAATTCAAAGAAAATTGACTTTTTCTTCCACCCAGTTTTGACCAACTCTCCCGCAAAAGGTTTGGGAAATTTATTGGTCAAACCTTGTACTTTTTCAAGAATTTGATATCCAGTCGGTGCTAAAGGAGCTTTACCTTCCTTTGATTTTCCATTGAATGCATTTCTCCACCCACAATACTGATGACTATAAGGTAAAAATCTACGATATCCTCCACATGAGTATGTGATGATCACTGATAGTGGAGAGCCAAAGTACTATGAATAAACTATTAAAAATGTTGATAAACAAAAGTGGTTGAAGGCCATGCAAGAAGAGATGAATTCCTTGCATGAGAATCACACATTTGATTTGGTAAAGTTTCCTAATGGCAGAAAAGCACTCAAGAACAAATGGGTATACAAGATAAAGGCAGAAGAGAATAGTTCTAAACCAAGATACAAAGCAAGATTTGTTGTGAAAGGTTTTAATCAAAGAAAAGGTATTGACTTTGATGAAATTTTTTCATTTGTGGTGAAGATGTCCTCTAATCGAGTTGTGTTTGGGTTAACAACTAGTTTGAACCTAGGGGTTGAACAACTTGATGTGAAAACTTCATTCCTTCATGGTGATTTGGAGGAAGAGATCTATATGGAGCAACCAGAGGGTTTCAAAGTCAAAGGTAAAGAGCAACTTTTGTGTAAATTGAAGAAAACTTTGTATCGGCTCAAGCAAGCACCTCGACAATGGTACAACAAATTATTATTCTTTTATGGAGAAACATGGGTGCGGTAAAACTACTTCTGACCATTATGTGTATGTCAAGAAATTATCTAATGGTGATTATATTATTCTCTTGTTATATTTGGATGACATGTTGATTGTTGGTCATGACACTAAGAAGATTCAATCTCTAAAGAAAGATCTGAACAAGTCTTTTGCAATGAAAGACTTGGGTCCTACAAAGAAAATTTTAGGCATAAGAATTACACGTGATAGGAAGAAGAATAAATTGTGGTTGTCTTAACACAATTATATTGAGAAGGTGATAGAGAGGTTTAACATGAACAATTGTAAACATCTTAGTACTCAACTTACTACTCAGTTTAAATTGAATTATGTTCAATGTTCTACAAGTGAGAAAGACAAAGAAGAGACGAAGAAGATTCTCTATGCATCTGCAGTTGTTAGTTTGATGTATGTTTTGATATGCACAAGACCAAATATTTCTCATGCAGTTGGAGTTATTAGTCGATTTCTCTCTAATATTGGTAAAGATAATTGGCAAGCAGTGAAATGTATTCTCAGATACCTCAGAGGCACTTCCAAAGTGTGTATATGCTATAGAGATGGCAAATATATGTTAGATGGCTACACAAATAGAAATATTGTAGGTGATATTGATTCTAGAAAATCTACGTTTGGTTATATGAAGAAGTTTGTAGGGGGAACTGTGTCTTGACAATCAAGGTTACAAAAGTGTGTTGCATTATCTACTACTGAAGCTGATTAAATTGCAACAATTGAAGCTTCCAAAGAACTCTTATGGATGAAGAAATTCCTACATGAGTTAGCCCGCAAGTAAGACAAGTTTGTGTTATTCTATGCAGTATCTTTTGGTTACAAGTTGCCTTGGATATAAAGTCATTTTTAATTTAGAAGATTCATACTGATTAGAATGGTTCAGATATGATGACGAATATCTTGTCTGTGTCGAAGATGATATACTATAGAAAGAAGGCCGACATGGTTGAGCAGTATCTTCCTAGGTGAGTCGTGAGGGGAAGAAGAAGAACGAGAATAGTGTCGAAAAAGGCCAAGGAAGAAGAACTACAGCCAAAGAAGAAAAATAAAGGTTTGGTTTTGGTGGTGGTAACAGGTGTGTAACAAACTTGATCTGTTTGATTTACAATTTTGATATGTTATTTCTACCATTGAGTTTATTATTTTAATATACAATCTGAGTAGTTTTATCTTCTCTTAGAGTTATTTTGACATAACCACTTTAATAGAAGATTATTATAATATTGTTATTGCTAATTAATGTTCCCAACTATTATTAGGTAGACTCTAATTTACATTGTGAGAATATCACGTTTACACTTTACATTATACAACATGTCTTATTTTTATATAGTATAGATAATGGTCAAATGCACCTAAACACATACACATGTGATAATGTGACACGTAAATTTTATATTATAGAACAATCTTAATTTTATATAATATAGATATGATATATTCATATAACACTACGCCAAAAATGACATTTAACAGCGCCCCTTTTACAGCGCTTGCTAAACACAAGCGCTGTTGTAAATATAATTGAAAAATAACGGAGCCTTTTACAGCGCTTTTTGTAAAAAGCGTTGTAAAACAAGCGCTGTTGTAGGTCATATAACGTTGCGCATAATGTTATAAGGCTTTTACAGCGCTTTTCAAAAAAGCGCTGTAATATGAAGCGCTTTCGCGTATGATTTTACAGCGCTTTTTTCAAAAGCGCTGTAAAATACAAGCGCTTTAAAATAATTGAACCACCTATTACAGCGCTTTTTTCACAAGCGCTGTAAAATACAAGCGCTTTCATTGAATTTAACTACCTATTACAGCGCTTTTATCACAAGCGCTGTAAAATACAAGCGCTTTTACATAAATTTAAAATAATTATATACATTGGGAACCCTCATATTTCATCACCTCTACTTTGGGAACCCTCATACCCTCATATCCATTACGTACTGTGTGGCCATCTACGTTGTCTCAGGTATTTTTTTTTAACTAGATTTTTTTTATCAAATTAAAAATCCATGATCTGTGTTCTGTTTTGAAATTGTTATATATATATATATATATATATATATATATATATATATATATATATATATGTAGATTAAATCTCTTCTACTAGTCAAAAACTCATACCACATGATCTGTTCTGTTTTTGAAATTGTTAGTTGATATTGGTTTCTTTTTGAAACTTGTTGATATGTTTTGAAAGCTTATTATTTTTGTAACTGCATTTATATAGGTGGTATAATATGGATAGGAAATGGATGTCAGCCAATCGATTGTCAAAAGAGTATGAAATTGGAGCGAAGGAGTTTGTTGAGTTTGCAGTGAAGAATGCAAAAGATCCAAATAGAGTAGTTTGTCCTTGTTTAAAATGTTGTTTTGGAAAACGTGTTTGAGAAGATGAATTAGAAGGACATCTAGTATGTAATGGAATTGATCAAAGCTACACATGTTGGATAAGACATGGTGAGAAAAAAAAAGGTAACATTAATTTTGAGAATAGTTCGACATATGCTTCAACTGACTTCGATACAGATACATATTTGTCGGACCGAGTTGATGAGATCGCAAAAGCAGTTGAAGAAGATCTTCGAGATTGTCCTAAAATGTTTGAAAGTTTGTTGAGTGATGCAGAGAAAGAATTATATAATGGTTGTACTAAATTCACAAGACTGTCGGCGATATTAAAGTTGTACAACTTAAAAGCGAGTAATGGATGGTCTGATAAAAGCTTTACAGAATTATTAACACTCATAAAAGATATGTTGCCAGATGATAATGAACTTCCCAGTCGAACCTACGAGGCTAAACGGAATTTGTGTTCTATTGGCATGAGTTACGAAAGGATTCATGCGTGTCCTAACGATTGTATTTTATTTCGAAATGAATATGAACTACTTAAGGCGTGTCCGAAATGCAATGTCTCTCGATATAAGAAGAAAGAATCTACTCCAGCAAAAGTCGTGTGGTATTTTCCTATAATACCAAGATTTAGGCGCATGTATCGCAGTGAAGAAGATTCAAAACACTTGACATGGCATGTAGATGAAAGAATTAGAGATGGAATGTTTCGACACCTTGCAGATTCCCCACAATGGGCAAAAATTGATCACGAGTATCCTGAATTCGGGATAGAGTCAAGAAATATAAGACTTGCACTTTCTACTGATGGAATGAATCCACATGGTCTTCAAAGCATCTCACACAGCACGTGGCCTGTGATTTTGGTAATATATAACCTACCTCCATGGTTATGTATGAAGCGTAAGTTTATGATGTTGTCTCTGTTAATTTCTGGACCCAAACAACCGGGGAATGATATCGACGTATACTTGACTCTTCTAATCGAAGATTTAAAACGTATGTGGGAGACAGGTGTGGAAGTTTATGATGGGTATAAGAAAGAATGTTTCAATTTGAGGGTTATGTTGTTCGGCACAATTAATGATTTTCCAGCATATGGTAATTTATCAGGATATAGCATTAAAGGTCAGTGTGCATGTCCTATATGTGAAGAGAGTACAAATTGGATGCGGTTGAAACATTGTAAGAAGAATGTGTTTCTTGGACATCGTAGATTTTTACCTTATAGTCATCAGTATCGTTGGTGGAGAAATGCATTTAATGGAAAATCAGAGGAAGGTAAAGCTCCTTTACCACCTACTGGATATCAAATACTTGAAAAAGTACAAGGTTTGACCAATAAATTTGGCAAACCTTTTGCGGGAGAGCTGGTCAAAACTGGGTGGAAGAAAAAGCCAATTTTCTTTGAATTGCCATATTGAAAGTCATTGAAAAAGTACAAGGTTCGACTAGCATTAACTAGATTATGTTTCTTCTTCAGGGAAATTTGTAGTAAAGTGGTCGACCCTCAGAAATTACCGACATTGCAGAGGGAAATTGTTGTTACTTTGTGTGAGCTTGAAATGTATTTCCCACCATCGTTTTTTGATATAATGGTTCACCTTACTGTTCATCTGGTTAAGGAGTCACAACTTTGTGGGCCAGCTTATATGAGATGGATGTATCTGATAGAACGATATATGAAAATATTAAAAGGGTACGTAAAAAGTAAAAGTCAACCAGAAGGTTGTATTGCTGAACGATACATTGTTGAAGAGGCTGCTGAATTTTGTACTGAATATCTGTCCAATGTTCAATCCATAGGGCTTCCCATGTCTCGTCATTCGGGAAGACTATCAGGAGAAGGGATAATTGGAAGGAGACTACTGACTATATCAAGGACAGAATTGGAGTAGGCACAATTGTATGTTCTGCACAATGATGATGAGGTTCAACCGTATGTTACAATACACATGGATCAGTTATCTCGTTTGAACATGAATAGGAATCAAAATTGGATAACTCGAGAGCACAATTGAAGTTTTATAACATGGTTAAAAAATCACATAAAGTCAAAATTTGATTTAGACTCCGGATCAATTTCACAGAGATTGAGGTGGCTAGCAAATGGTCCGAGCTTACATGTCTTTTCTTACACTGGTTATGTTATTAACGGCTACACATTTTATACCAAAGAACAAGATGATCAGACCACTATGCAAAATAGTGGAGTCACTCTCGTAGCTGAAGCGATGCATGTCTCAAGTGCAAAAGACAAAAACCCAATATATGCAAATCTATCATATTTTGGGGTTATCGAGCGCATATGGGAGTTAGACTACACAATGTTTCGTGTTCCCATATTTGGTTGCAAGTGGGTCGATAATAATAATGGCGTTCGGATTGATGAGTCAGGATTCTTGCTTGTTGATTTTAATAGGGTTGGATACAAAGACGAGCCTTTTATTTTAGCGTCGCAAGCTCAACAAGTGTTTTATGTCACTGATCCTTCTGATGATAAATGGTATGTTGTCCTATCGACCAATAAAATAAGTGATGATAACAATAATGATGAAGATGTTGGTAATGATCTTTTATTTGCAACATCACAACAACCACATGAAATTGATTCAACTGATGATGGTTTATATCTTAGATATGATCATGATGAGGGAATTTGGATTAATCCATCGTTTCGTATTGTAAATGGACAAACAAATGTGAATCCCACCAGGAAAAGAAGAAGGGCATCTTAATGTACATGCATGTAATCTGAATTATTGTGATAAATATGCATGTAATCTAAATTGAGTGTTTTATAATAAGTTCTGATTAATTTATTTTCTGTTTAATTTATTTTATGCTTATATTTAGCTTGAATTGAGTGTTTTATAATAAGTTTATATTGTAACGTTTAATGAGTGTTTTATATTTAGCTTGATTTACATCAACTGAACTGAGTATTTACATGAACTGAATATAAATTAGTCTCTTTTACATCAACTGAACTGAGTATTTACATTACATGAACTATATAATGTAAATTAAGTGCCATCAAAAGGCACATATATGAGTTACTGGGTTACAGTCATCCAATATTGAACCCAAATAAAATAAACACAAAAATAAAATAAGGAGGCCTTTTACAGTGCTTTATTTAAAAAGCGTTGTAAAAGGCCCTTTCAAAAATAAAATATAAGGCCTTTCACAGCGCTTACATTAACAAGCTCTGTAAAAGGCCCTTTTAAAAATAAAATAGAGATACATTTTACAGCGCTTACATTAAAAAGCGCTGTAAAAGACTCTTGTAAAAGAACCTTTTAAAAGCGCTTACATTTACGAAGTTCACTTAATTCAGATTCGAACCGAGGCCTTCCAAGTGTGGACATTTTAAAAATAAAATAAAGAAACATTTTACAACGCTTTTTATAAAAAGCGCTGTAAAAGGCTTTAAAAATAACATTCATCAGACACCTAACAGGACCTTATCTAACAGGATTTTCTTCAAACACCTTGTACGCATTTTTCGCAAAAACACATTGTTAACAGGCTCTTTAACAAAAACACATTGTTAACAAAAACATCAGACTGAAATCCATTTTTCGCAACATGGCAATGAACCTGAAGACCAAGTTTCGATTTAAGAAGGAATGTAAAAAGATAAAAAGGGAATGTAAAGAGATAAAAAGGGTGTTGAACCTGAAGAACATTCATATATATCACAATAATTCAGATTACATGCAAAGAGATTTAAGAATGTAAAGAGATAAAAAGAATGTAAAGCTTTGATGTTTGTGAAGAAGATGCATAAAAGGAGTAAGCTTTGAGTTTAAAAAATAACATAACAAAACACAAAAATAAAATAAAGAGACCTATTACAGCGCTTATTTGAACAAGCGATGTAAAAGACTTTAAAAAAACATTATATAACATTCTAAATCAATGAGGTCTTTTATAGCGCTTATTTGTAAAAACGCTGTAAAAGAGCCTTTTAAAAAATTAAATAAGGACGCCTTTTAGAGCGCTTTTTTAACAAGCGCCCTAAAAGGCTTAGGCCTTTTAAAGCGCTGTTTGTAAAAGCGCTGTAAAAGGGTTATAAAAAAGCGCTGTAAAAAGGGTTATATATATAACAATAACCTATTTAGTTTCCTCTTCATTACGTAAACTACACTATCATCTCAACCTTCATCGTTCCTCTCTTCTTTTGCAAACTCTATAATCTCGTCCATTACGAACTGTATTTCCACGATCATCTCCTTCATTTCGAACCTTATTTCCATCCAAGATCATTTCGAACCTTATATTTTCATTGAAATACGTAACCCTCATTACGTATTTCTTCAAACCGTTTTTCTGTGAAACTTATTTATGTGAACTTTCTGCGTTCGCTCTTTTCTTCGCATTTCATCTTTCTTCGAACCATTATTCAGGTATTGATGTAATTAATTTTTTGTAATCATTAAAATGCATGTTGAGCTTGTTTAAAATATATATACTGATACATGTTGAGCTTGTTTAGAATAATGCATGATGCATGTTGAGATTGTTGATGTTATACTAAACTGCATGTTGAACTTGTTGTAGTTAAATGGATACAAACAAAGAAATAGAATGTAAAAATGAAGAAGTTGGCACCTCTAAGGCTTATGAAAATGAAGTCAAACGTGCTGCAACTATAATGCAAAACGTGATTAAAGCAAGGAGCAATGGCACCAAGTTTGAGGTTATACTATACTCTGTTTGTTGTGTATTTTTTTAGCTTTTTTTAATAGCATGTACTTACTATATGAGTTTATTAGGTTGGATGGAATGAAAGTGGTCAGCCAGTTGACCCCAACCGCGCAATGTTTGTGAGTTACATTTGGGCTGTTGTTCGACAAAATATTCCAATCACGATTGACGACTGGAGAGACAATGCATTGAAGGATGCCAAAGACATAATATGGAATGACATTCAAGTAAATTTTTTGATCAAATCTTTTGTCATTTATAAATATTTTCATTGAAATACTTTACTTATAATTTTTTTCATTGCAGACAACTTTTTCCTTGATGAGGGACGAAAGAGTTACGTTTTGAGAGTTGCTGGAAAAATCCATCGGGGATTTAGATCGCATCTCTCAAATTTCTATCTAAAAGATAGAGAAGGAAACACAACTGCTGAACCTCCAAAGATATATCAACATTTTATATCAAATGATGAATGGAAAGCATTTGTTTCCAAACGTACTGACCCCGCGTTTGTCGTAAGTGATTAATTTATTAGCATTTGTGTGTTTTATTATTCATATTCGTAGCGTATTTTAAATTTTTACATAATTGCTATTTTTTTATATAGAATATAAGTAAGGCAAATCGCGAGAGGGCAAGTAATCCGACGCACCCATACAAAAAATCACGTATGAGATATGCACGTCTAGACCAAAGACTTGTAAGTAATTAAACATCAATTTGATATAATGAGGGAATTTGTATTATAAACTATAGTTTCTAACTAATATTTTGTTTATGATCTTAACGAATAGCGACAAGAGACCCAATCCGATCAACCGTTGGGTCGTCATATCTTGTGGAAGGAAGCTTGTGTAAATAAGGATGGAGTGGTTGATAACGAAAATGTTCAAAAAGTAATAGAACTTTGTGTAAGTATATTATGACTTTAATATTTTTCAATATTGTATTTATCACTTCAATACTTTTTAATATTGTATTTTAAAAATGCTAATGAACTTAACTATTTTAATGTTACATGTATTTTAGGATACCATCGAACAAAGTTCTGAAAATGAAGAGGGCAACAAGGCTAGTTGCAGGGATATTCTGGGCAAAGTTTTTAATGTTCCTGAATATTCCGGTCGAGTTAGGGGGAAGGGATTTGGCGTAACTCCCAAAAGCTTTTTTCCTCAAGAGAAGCGCCAAAAACCTTTCAACGAGGAAGTATTAGAGAAGCTCAGAATCCTATCTGAGCAAGTGGCACAATTGGTGAATACGAACAAAGACAAGCAACTCCCGGATCAGCTCCAACGTGAAATACAAATGGAGAGTGAAATCGGGAGTTGCAACGTCGGTTTGAAAATTATTCTCGAGGTAATTAATTACTTACTTGCTTATGTAATTACTTATGCATTAAACAATATTATATATTAGGGTGTCACTTCATGTTTCCTATACTTGTCCTCGACCACTCGTCGGAAGGTGGGAAAAGGAAGATTGTACAATACTTTGGGAGAAGTATTGCACAATACTCTGATCCCTGCGGGCCATGTCAAAGTATCGCCTATTGTTGCTTTCGAACCAACTGCACCGTTGCCGATACCAGACAATGACGGAGATATGCAGACATTGGGCAAAGGTATTGGTAGTTACGTGGCATGGCCCACAAACCTTGTTGCCCTCGTTAAAAGCCCTCCCAGAAACAAATCAGTTTCGTCTCCCAAAAAGGTTTGTCACATTTATTGCATAATCTTTGACAATTTTTTCAGATTCAATAAACTAACATTTAACCTCATTTTTGTAGATCCAAATAAATAAACCACCCGAACATCCAAAAAAAGGCAGCAAACCTCAAAAATTGGAGGTTAATAGAGCTGCCAAATTACAAAGGCCGGAGGCCAATAAAGCTGCCAAACATGCAGCAATAAAAAAAATTGATCGGGGGAAATCAGTCGCTGTTGCTGATCCTAAAATAAGTCAGCCACGCCTTGGTAAATACGGGGCGTGTCTTGACATCGAAGTAAAAAAGAACATGGGCAGCAGCGACGATTCACGCATGGTACACATGAATAAAGCTATATTCGGAGATGATTATGAGGTCTCGGCAAGGAGCATGTATACGAACTTCTCGAACATAAGGAGCTCAGTGCTACTGTAATGAGCTTGTACATAAGGTAAAAAATACTTATAATGGCATTTATTGTTAATTAATTGAATGTATTGGTAATTAACCTAGTTTAAAATTTTCATTGAAGATTTTTGTATGAGAAGGTCGTGTGCACGAGAAAATTGTCAAATAAATACTCATTCTTGTCTCCGCATAAGTTGTCCATGTGGAAACTCGATCAAGAAAATGTAAAGAAATACATTATAGATATGTTTTTAGGAAATAAAGAAAAGGAAAAATTGTTCTTCGCACCATATAACTCAGGGTACGTAATTTTATCTTTTTTAATTGATGAGAATTTAATTTATTAGTTGTGTATAAACAAAATTGCTTAACCAATTTTTTGTTGTTGTAGGGCACATTGGGTGCTATTTGCAATCAATGCATGGCAATTACAACAATCATTCTGAAATAAAGACTATGTTCGACACGTAAGTAATCTACATTTATTTCTTACATATATATATAAATAATGTGTTTGTTCATGCTATAATAATCTCATTTATTCATTTGATAGTGCATTAAAAGTTTATCGATCTCAAATAGGTGTGACAGTGTCGAAGCAAAAGTCTAATAATATTACATGGATCCCAATAAAGTGCCCTCGTCAAACAAACAACATCGATTGTGGGTACTATGTATTGAGATTCATGAAGGAGATTGTTGACAAGAATAAAACTATTATCCCAGAAACGGTACGATATTTTGATTATATGATTTTCATATATAAATTATCTATATATTTGATACTAACTTAATATAATATGTTCAAGATCTGATGGAATTAAAGGAGGAATGGTGTGAGTATGTGCTTGAAATGAAAATTATTTGATTTTCTGGGAAATAGCATGCTGCTGGGCAAGGGATCTGAATATTATATGGTGCATAGTTATTATATGTATATGAATATGTTGTAAATTAGGTTCAATGTATATTTAGTTACTTATGTTGTAAATTACTGTGTTACAGGGTAATATATATGTATCATATTGTGTGAACTGCTTATTGTAAATTACTGTTACAGGGTAATATATATGTATCATGTTGTAAATTACTGATTCTGGTTGTGTTGTGTTGTGTGAACTGGTTGTGTTGTGTTAGGTTCAAACTAATTTTGGATATAAAGATAAAAGACAGCGCTTTATAAAAAAAAATGCCATAAAAAGCTAAAAAAGCGCTTTTCAAATATATATGGGCTTTAAAAAAAATACACCTTTTACAGCGCTTTTTTGAAAAAGCGCTGTAAAATGTGCATCTGGGTGGACGTTTTACAGCGCTTTTTGTAAAAAGCGCTGTAAAAGATACACCAAACAATGAATTATGGGTATGCCTTTTACAGCGCTTTTTGAAAAAAAGCGCTGTAAAAGGTACCCCAAAATATATGAATTATGGGTATGCCTTTTACAGCGCTTTTTGAAAAAAGCGCTGTAAAAGGTACCCCAAAATATATGAATTATGGGTATGCCTTTTACAGCGCTTTTTGAAAAAAGCGCTGTAAAAGGTACCCCAAAATATATGAATTACGGGTATGCCTTTTACAGCGCTTTTTGTAACAAGCGCTGTAAAAAGTGCATAACAAGCGCGCGTTATATATGAAATATGGGTAAGCCTTTTACAGCGCTTGTTTAAAAAAAGCGCTGTAAAAGGTGCATAACAAGCGCGCGTTATATTTACATGATTTATAGCGCTTTTTTAAAAGCGTTGTTGTATCTTTTACAGCGCTCGATTCCACAGCGCATTTTTTTTAAAAAAAAGCGCTGTAAAAGGCTTAAAAAAACCGCTGTAAAAGGCAAATTTTGGCGTAGTGTAATTATCAATAAATTTTTTTTCTTCAAAAAGTTTATTTGCCAAGTCTTATTAAATTAAATAATTACAATACATATTTAAATTCAGTTCGCTTGTAAAAAAAATAAAAATTGGTTCGCATCATGAAAATTTACGAAGCTATATATTAAAGTAATTGTGTAATTCATACAAAAAATTCAATAAAAATCAAACATGCAACAATATTTTCATTTCTATTTTAATAACCACATCAATTCAAATAATAATATATTTAATTTGTCCCATATCCACCATATTCGGACTAATGGTGTGTTGAATTGAGATTTTCAATTTAGAGAATTTAAAAGATTTTTTAATTATAATTTTTTTTGTTATT
>JBBPBR010000008.1:4723809-4733897 GCA_037974775.1 Cicer pinnatifidum
AGTCGCCACCAATTTTATTTTTACTAAAGGAAAAATTGAATAAAACCTAAAATAATATTTTTGAACCAAAAATTTGGATTCGGGAATCGATTACGAGTAGGGAAGTATTATCACCCTACAACGTCCGTTAAAACGGTTACCCTATAATTAATTATATACAAACTATTTATTTATTTATTTTTACCCCAAAAAGAATAATAAAAAAAATTAAACTATTTACATTAATGAAAGAAAAAAAAATATTTTTTTTATTAATTTGGTTTGACAAGGGGAAGACCTTGCTCCTACGTATCTCCAGGTGCAATAGGGAAATCAAAACACACGTAGTTCTTGGGTAGAAAATATTTGGTGTGTTGACCGATTTTATTATTATTATTTTTATTTATATACGTATTAAAAAAACAAAAATGTAATAATAATGATAATGATAAATATAATAATAATAATAATAATGTTTGTCTGTTTTAACGTAAAAAAGAAATTAAAATTTTTTAAGAAAAAAAAAATCCGTAACGTGGCGGTTTGTGAACGAGACAAATGGACACGACGGTGAAATAATCTATTAAATGATTTGCTCGTACGTTGTCGGATCTGTCGCGACACAAAGGCCACCAACGATTGAAAGTAAATAATATGGTGAAGCGAGCAAGGATGAATTTCATCCGGCGGCAACAACCATTAATTCTAATCTTAAGGGTAAAAACATTTATCCATTATAAATTATTTTTATTTGATAAAGACGTACTATGAATTTTTTATTAAATTACAATGTGATAAAATTTGTTTTCTTGATCTATCAACTAGTTATATATTTTTTATTATTTTAACATATGAGAAATAAAAAAAAAATAGAAAGAGAAACATATATAATATTAAAAAGAAAAGATGTAAAAACAAAAAAAAAAAACTAATAAGGAGACTAGAGAAAAGAATAAGAAAATGGTACCTTACTAAACTGATTACTTCAAGATTAGATTATCTCCTTCTCTTCTGCTAACTAATCTCTCTATTTTTTTTTCAGTTTGTGTTTCCAATTGTGTTCTCTTTTGCTCTCTTGTGGCAGACTATTTATAGACTTTTTGGTGTAGATTTCAAAAGACAAAAGAATAATTGTCAATTGATTACTATTAATATATTTTTCGGTTTCTTTTCTTTTAATTGGCCACAATTATACCGATTCTTATTGCCATTGATTCATTTCTTCGGTTTTCTTTTCTATTCAATTGATCACCATTATTCTGATTTTTATGACCATCAATCAATTTCTTTTTGTTTTTTTTTTCATTTATTTTGATCATCATTGCATCGATTTTTATGACAATTAATTCATTTCTTTTCAATTTCCTTTATTTTTATTTCTTATTATTACTTTTTTTAATTTTAGAAAAGAGTTATATATTTATTATTATTGTCATTATTATGATTATTTCCTTTTTTAATAAAAAGTAAAAAAATAATAAAATTCGGACAAAATTAGGTGTCAACAATTAGTTGTTATGCTAACTTGTAAGTATTAATATGACTATAAACTTTATATTACTTTACTCATGTTATATGTATATGTATTGTATATATTACAAGCAAAAAGATTAGTGGATCATGAATTTTTTAAATTACATCTATTTTAAGATCAACTTTTAAGGTGTGTGATATTCCAATTTAAGTTGTAATATAATCTAAAAAGTAGTTTATATTATGATTGTAAAATAAAAAAATATTACGTATGATAATAATTATTCTTAAAATAAAAATATATTATTAATCTACAATGTACATCTTTAAAAAAAAATAATAGAGATGATAGTAATATGAAAATATTGCATATAAGGGTAAGGATAATTGAAATGAAAATAAATTGCTAGTTTATTCATATATCATAGAAGATTATGTTGATAGAATAATGATAATTGCCTTGATTATAAATATGTGATATTGACTTTAATAGGAATTATTTAAATTTTAATAAATGAAAAACATTATGAGAATATTGTGTTAGAGAGTATATAGTAATAGAGATCATAGTAATAAAAATATTGCATATAAGAGTAACCATAATTGGAATTAAAATAAATTGCTAGTTTATTCAAACATCATAGGAGATTGTGTTGATAGAGTAATGATGATTACCTTAATTTTAAATATTTAAAACTGACTTTTATAGGAATGATTTAAATTTTAATAAATTAAAAACATTATTGAGAATATTGTATTAGAGAGTATATAGTAATCAATTAATATCTGCTTAAAAATCATTTTGTCCTTTGAAATTTTAACAAAGACCATAATTATGAATCTATCATTCAAATCGAAGAGCAAAAATAAGAATATATTAATTATGTTAATTTATTGAGAACTCTTATAGTTAAAGATATGATGATAAATGTCACTTAAGATAATATAAAACTAAACTATTTTTTTATTGAATGATTTTAAAAATGATATTAGTTTCATTAATATTTATTCGTAATTTATAAATTATTTATTATATTTTTTTATTCAATATTATAATTTTATAAAATATTTCAAAATGTTGAAAATTCTTGTGTTATAAATCCATTAAAATCTTAATTATAAAATACTAATGGTAAATAATCTTTTAATTTTTTTTAAAGAGTCTTTTAAAATCTATACATTTCTACAAATTCTTTTAAAATCTTTAAGATTTTTTTTTCAAAATAATCTTTTAAAAACTCAATCCACCACACCATCTAAGTCTATAAATTCTTTTCAAATTCTATAAATTCTTTGAAATTCGTAATACAAATTTTAATAAAATTTTAAAAGTAATTCAAATCCTTTCCAAATCTACAACATTCTTTATGTAAAAATTGTCTTTTAAAATATTATTCTAGTCAAAGCATATATATATGGAAAAAATTTCATATAATATGAGGAAAATAAGTTTTGTAAATAAAAATAAAAATAATAGTATATGTGTATCTAAATCATTATTAACAGTCAAATATTAATTCGCAAAATTAAGAAAGAAAGTTGTATATAAAGCCACTAAGGGGTGAAGGCAAAATCAATATTACAAGAATTGAGTAGAAATACAATATGTCTCGTTTCTCACTCATTGCAATTGTGTTTCTTTTATGTGTTGCATCCTCGTATGCAGCTAAAGTTGTGGATGTTGGAACCATTTGCAAAGACGCATATAATGCAACTTATTGTTTAGAAATTTTCAAATCAAAACCAGGTAGTGTAGGAGGAGACCTCGTTAGCCTTACACAATACACTGTTGATGTTCTTCGTATCAAAACAAACGAAGCAGTCGATCTAATCAACAAACTAAGTGCAAAAACTAGAGATCCTGCCAAAAAAGAATATTACGGTAATTGTTATGTGGATTTTGGTCCCGAAGGAGTACTTACCGAGATTAGCGGAATTCAACAAGCATTAAAGAAAGGAAATTACAGTCTTGTGAATGCTGGTGGAAGTTTTATATTGACCGATCTTGTTGATTGTGCCCCTGAAGATTTTACCGATACCTCTATGCTTCCAAAATATGTTGATTATGTCTCAGAGCTTGCTCATATTATTCGTGTTTTGACTAATTATTTGTTGAATTAGAATATTAATCATAGTTTTTAAATGTTGCTTGTATAAGTCAACTTCCATATTGATAATAAATATTTTTATTTAATATGTTTTATTTTTGTCTCTTTATTTTCTATTTGGTAATCTTCAAAGTGAATGTTAATTTTCACTAAACAAATGTCTAGCAAAATGACATATGATCTTGCAAATCCATTTGCTATTTGCAAGAGTTTTCCTTGCAATAAAAACTGATTTGATCTTGCATGATGAAAATGACAGAAGTGTGAAGAACATTCTTGGTTTTTTTCCAGATTATGTCAAGAACGTTTTTGGTTCAATTTTGTTCATTTTTAGCTCTTTCTTTAAACTGGTTTCTCTTGCATTTTCTTTGTGCATATCTTGCATCATTACACTTAAAAGCATATATTAAATTAAAACATAATTTAGAATCATATTTAAAGTCTTTAATTAACCTTTATTTGTTTACATCAAAATATTAATTTGGGATTTTGCCTCAAGCAGTTTTGAACTATGTAGAAGTACAATTTACAAAAGGGCTTTTTAAGTACAAATTATATTAAAATATAGCTAAACTAATTCTCCCTTGTCATAACAAAAAGGAATGGAAGAAAAACTGAAAAGCTAAGCCTATTTAGAGAGAGAAGGGGAAGATCCTTCAAATGACAATGATCTGGAAGGTTCTGGGATAGTCTAGAAGGAAGGAAATAGGAGGAACCAAAGAAGGAGGATCAATCCCTAACGTCGGAGCAAGCTAGGTGGTTATCCATTCCCTTAGAGTTGCAAACTCCCTCTCCTGATGTAGTTCTCGAGCCATAATAGTTTGTAGAGTAGCCAGGATGGATTAACTAGTTGATTCTCACTAGACTTTTTAACGCTTAGCTTGGCTTTTGGAGATGTCCTTGAGGGTAGAGGGAATGGTGCTATGAGATGGATCAGTTGTAGTGCAGAAGGAGGAGAGAGTTGTAAACGAGGTTTCGATGATGGGAAGGATCGTGGTTGGTGATGTTGGGGGAAGACTGGATGGATCAGGGATATCGAGAAAGTTAAGAAACTGACTAATTCCAAAGATGGAGGAGTTATTCTTTTGGGGTGGGGGGGAGACGAAGGCTGGTGACATGATCGATGTAGTGTGAAAAGGAACTTGAGCACACATGTCACTCAGTGGATGTAGTGAGGAGGGATGGTATGAACAACAGATGATGTGGGTTGAAAGGAGGAAAGGAAATATTTTGGGGAAAAACGTTTTTGAGTTGCTAGTTGAAGGGTGGATGATAGAGAACGTTCTTGAGTGGCGATTTGAATAAGGCATGATGGAGAACTTTCTCAAGCAAGAGGTGGAGAACGTTCTTGAATAGTTTGTTGTGCCAAATGTTGTGGAGAATGATCTAGTGCATTTGGTGGAGACTGTTCTCTTGGGACAATAGTGTGTGCACCAGATTTACGAATGATGAAAGGTAGATTGACCCTTTTGCACTTGAAGAGATGACGAATGATCAAAGCATCATTGTCATAGACGTATTCATGACTTCCACAATGCGGTAAGATGGAATGTTGGCTAATGCCATTTAACAATTTGCAGATGGACTTTAAGGATATAGACAAGTGGTTTTTGTAGCCCTCCTAAAATAGTTCAGCAATCACCTCTTTCCTGTTCAAATTGAGAACTGAGTACCAATTCTTTCCAAATATAGAAGGTCCATCATTGAGAAGATCAAGGATGATGGCAAGAATGTTAGGGGTTAATCGAATCTCAATACCCTTGAGACTAGTCAATAGAAGTGACTTCTCAAGAAAGGTTTAGGCTTTACAGTAAAAGGCCTTCCCAACATCCAGGTAGAAGTAGACCTGCAAAAATTAGGTCCAACCAAGTGCATCTATATGGTGCTTGATATAGGTGCCTTGTATGAGCAAATTTTCAAGCAAGAAAACTCTACCAATTCCATCAGGCCGCTCAGCCCATTTTTCAGCATAGGTTTTCTGTAGGTTGGATGGAATGAGTGAAGGGAAGCACATTTTATGGCCAAATTTGGGAGGGTGGGTGGGAGATGGAGAACGTTTTGGTTGTTAAGTGGGAGGAGCAAAACGTTCTGGTGAAGGAGAACTTTCTTGAGGCTTTTGGTTGGGTGCAGTTGTTTTTCTTTTTTGAGGGTTTTTAACTTGTTCTTGGCCAAAAACTGAGATAGAGTAATGGTTGTTTTGACCTTTAGATTTTGTTTAGATTAAGGTTTGGATGGAGAGGGTTGAGAGGGTTTGGCAGATGAGAAAATATCAGTCATTGATTTTCTCTTTTGATTTGGGGGTGTTGAGAAAGAAGGTTCAGTTTAGAATGAGGATGTTGATAGTTCAGATGGTTTGAGAGGTGTTGAATTTTTTGTAGGGATTGGAATTGAAGATTTGGAATCATCATTGTCAGAGATGAAAAAGATTGTAGGTTTTGAGGTTTTAGCCTTTGAGGTTCTGATTCTAGCTGATACTCTCATTAAGCGTCTCTTTGGCTCAAAAGGTTTAGAGAAGGATGGACGAATGTGTGGAGGGACTTTGTTTAGATTGGGAGCGGGACATTGGAAGAGAGGGGAGTACGATTGATAATGGGTTGAGGGAGATATGGTTAGGGTTGGAATCATGTTTAGGGCTTGATTCAGAGGAAGAAGACAACTAGTCAGAAAATGTTTTATCAAAAGATTTGTGAGGATTAGTTGGTCGTGGTGGAGGTGAGGGTGAACAATTCAAAAATGGCAAAGATGAAATAGATGATGAGGATGAAGGTGCATTAGCGCAAACACTTTTCCTGGCAGTCCTTTTTGTTTGAGCCATTTGAAATTTTTGTCGAAATGGTGTTTGAAGATTTTGAGAAGTTGAGTGTTTCTGTTTTGGAAGATGAAGAAACTGTTTTATGGAATATGAGCAAAACGTGATGATGATTTGCAGTTTTTTCACTTTGTGGGAGAAAGTGAAGTGACTAATTAGTGATGGAAAAGAGGAGAATTGACAGTGTGACAGTTACTTTTGCAGACAAGGAAACACGTTTCATTAATGTCACGCAAAAGAGCTTTTGCTGATTTTTTTAGGGAAAACGAAGAATGATGCTTTATTTCTATATGTTTAGTTCTTGAATGTTGAATATGATTTTTTGGCAGATTTATATCACTTGTATTATCACAATATATTAGAATACTTGAATAACTTACAGAGTAGTCTTCAAGTTTATTTTTAATCCAAAGAACTTGAGAGCAGCAGTTCGCAGCTGAGACATATTCAACTTTAGTTGTTGAGAGAGCAATCATGTTTTGTTTTCTGCACGACCAACTTTTTAATGCTTCTCCATGAAACTGACATGATCCGCTTGTGCTTTTCGTTAAATTTTATCTCCAACATAATCAGCGTTGCAGTAAGCTACAATATCAAAATGAGAACATTTTCTATACCAAAGATCAAGATCAGTAGTCTCAACAAGATATCTAAAACTTCTTTTTACAGTTGTTAAATGAGATTCTTTATGTGTTGATTGAAATCTAGCACATAATCCTACTGCAAACACAATGTCAGGTATACTAGTAGTTAAATAAAGCAAAGGGAATGTGCAAACACGAGAAGGGGGTTGAACAGTGTTTGCTAAAGTTGATAACTTTTTGCTAATCTGATGAAGGTTGGTTGATTTTTATGAATTAGTTAGATAAGAAACAATCGAATTCAGAAGCAGCAAATAACGATAACATAAATAATTTAACACATAGCTTTATCTTAGTTCACCACTTACTTGGCTACGTCCAGTCCCTTCATTCAAAAGGCTTTAATCCACTAATTCAAAAACTTTGAATTACAAAACACCTGACCCTCCAAGCCAACCTTCCCAAATAGCATGACAACCCCAGACTTTTGAGGAACTAATCACCTTAACCCTACAAGTCAAGTCTTCCCAAAAAGCCTGACAACCTCAGACTTTTGAGAAACTAACCACCTTGACCTTACAAGCAAAGTCTTTCTAAACAGCCTGACAACCTCAGACTTTTGAGGAAATAACCATCTAGACCTTGCAAACTAAGTCTTCTCCTAACAATCTGACAACCCCAAATTGAAGAAACTAAACCTCTATCGGGTTGGATAGAAAAGAATGTAACTTGAGTAGTTGCTTCTAACAGAGCTGTTAATAATAATAATAATAATAATAATAATAATAATAATAATAATAATAATAATAATAATAATAATAATAATAATAATAATAATAATAATAATAATAATAATAATAATAATAATAATAATAATAATAATAATAATAATAATAATAATAATAATAATAACTCTCACACTCTAAGAAAAGAACACTCAGAAAATATAATTCTAACTTGAACAAGTGTTTCTCTCTTTGAACTCTAAGATGAATTGAGAACTTTGAGCTTGAGTTCATCTACTATTTTCTGCTTTTCGATGCTTTTCTTCTTCACTCTTGAGTGTCTATTTATAGTGAAAATTTGGGCTTCAATTTAATCCTTGTTTAATTTTGAATTGTATCTTGTTCAGATTGAATTTGTAAATTTTTTAAATTGATTTTATTTCAATTGTATAGATTGAGTTTGAAAATTCTTCAAACTCATATTTTATTGAACGATTTTATTCTTAACTAAAACAACATGTAATTTGTTTCAATAAATTTTTCACATACTTCTAACATGAGATTTGCTATCCCAATTTCAAAAGAGCAACCAACCATTGTTGTGATTATTATGAAGAGACAACTTTTTGTATTTACCAAACACTCTCAATTACTATGACAAAATATGACTTCAATGGTTGACTGATAATCAATCGTTTTGTTTTTGACTGATAATCGATCGTTTTGTTTTTTTGGTAGAATGAGTAATTAAATAGAATAACATTTATCTTTGTGTACTTTACTTATTATTTTCTTACTCTTGATTTTGTATGATTACAAAATTGATGTTGTTTACTATTTAGAAATTTTATCATTTGTTAAATTAGGCATATTTAATACTGTTTATTATTCCATTCAAAATAGTCGAAATGAAATATAAATAAAATTAAAATTAGAAAAATTGATATATTTCATTAAAAATTAAAATTATTTATATTTATTTTTTGAATATATGTATTTATTTATTTGTTTTAACTCTAAAGTAATATTTTAGAATTATTCACCATATTCATCGAAGAGCACGGAAAGTGTGAGAACGTCACGTGTACAATTTACACTATAGAATATATCTTATCCTTATATAGTATTGATAATGGCCAAATTCACCAAAGAACAGAGACAATGTGATAATTTCACATGTACATTTACCTTATAGAACATGTCTTATTTTTACGCATAGTTATAAATAAAAATAGTATAGAAATTATATACTCATATAATTATAAATAAATATATATCTTTTTATATATTATTCAAACTTTATAGTTTATTTATTATATTTTGTTATTTAATATTATAATTTCATTTTAAAATCTTAAAAATTCTTGTATTATAAATCTATTAAAATCTTAATTATAAAATATGAATTGTAAAAAATCTTTTAAAATCTTAATTACAAATATCAATTGTAAAAAATCTTTTAAAATCTATACATTCATATAAAAAAAAATCTTATTATATAAATTCTTAGAAATCCATGTTAGAAACTTTGTTAATATTTAAAAAATCTTAAAAGTCTCTAAAAGTCTTTTCAAATCTAAAACACTTTTATGCAAAAAATTGTCTTTAAAAATAAGAATTCAATCATATCCTATATATGGAAAGAAAATTATCAGTAATATCCTATACATGGAAAAACATCATATACCGTGAGGGAAATTATTGTTTTATAAATACAAAACCAAATTATACTATATATGGAGTCGATATAGGAACCATTTGCAACAAAGCCAAAAATCATTCTTTTAGTTTAAATCTTCTCAAATCCAAATTCGGTGGTGCAACAAAAGACCCGTTAATCTTAACACAATACACTATTGATCTTGTTCGTGTAACACTTTAAATTTTATGATAAACTACTTTATTAATTAAATAAAATTTTAAATAATTAATTTGATGTTAAAATTATTATAGAATATATATATATATATATATATATATTTTGATAAACTTTGTGCTTAATTTCCGTTATATAGATATATTCTATGATGTGCTAGTTTGATGCACATTATATTAAATAAGTAATATAAATAATAAATATTTTATTTTATTATTGAATAAAAAAAAATTTAAAAAGTAATAGTATATTAATTTAATATTTTGAAGAATAGAATTTTATGTGATTTTACCTGTATATATGCGTATCTAATTAATATAATATTTCTTTATGCATTTGACAATATTAAATGTATACTTAATTATATTTATTTAATTCTAAATATATTTTATTTTAATTATTTATTTTATAAATAATTACCTTGAGATAATGGTAATATTATTTTTGAGTTTCTTTATTTTTAAATACTTGTTATTACATTGTGATTATATATATATATATATATATATATATATATATATATATATATATATATAT
>JBBPBR010000008.1:4781962-4808865 GCA_037974775.1 Cicer pinnatifidum
TTCTAGCCCCCTTTAGATTTTAGAGGAATGAAAATTTGTTTTTGGTAAAATTTATTTAATTTGTTTTTTTTATAAGTAAGAAAAGGATTCTTATATAGATAGATCGTTAACACTTTTAATTTTAAAAATGTCTCTATGCAAGTACAACTAATGCTAGCTGCATAAGGGTGTAGCAAGTTTGAATTTAGGATATTCTCTTTTTCAAATAAATTTAAAGGTAAATGATAGTCAATTAGTAATTAAATTAATTTTTAAATAAATTTAAAAGTAAATATTAGTAAATTAAAAATTATGTTAGCTTTTTTAAATGTATTTTTATAACTTATTTGACGTTTTTTAATTCATCAATCAAACTATCTAGGTGAGACTTTCTTTTTTAATATTTAATGTGTGTATTTTAATGGTTCACTCTTTATGAATTTTTGTGCGTATCTATTTTACATGTAAATTGGAAATACTTTATGTTCATTAAGTTTGTAGCTTTAATTTTTTTGGGAGTAAATGTGTATTAAAATTGCTAGGACTTTATAAAGATTGTTACTTTCATTATTATTTTGTTTTTTACCCAAATGATAATTTTTGTCCTATGCAATGTAAGTGTTAATGTATTCTTTACTAAATTTTGATTTTGATTATTTTGGGTAAACAAATTAATTATTCAAGAAGTAGATTTTGGAATGGAGTGGTTGTTAGTGTTTGTTGAAGAGTGTTTTTCAAGCAAACCAAGTTGTGTCTTAGCACCTTCAAGTGTTCAAATCCAAACCACAACAAGTGCCAACACAAAACCTTCAAACACATTGAAAAAATAAAATCACTCTTATTTGCAAAATTTTGCTGTTCCTGGAAAAGCGAGAAGCAAGAGGAAAAGACTTTCACACCCTTCAAGTGATGGTTTGAGTTTAGACCCTCCTCTATTAAAACAAGCTTATTGGTTAACTGATAGTGAACTCATTGTTTCTAAAAAGAAAGATGAGCAAAAAGTACTATGGAATGCATGTGGAGTAAGGTACAAATCTGGTAGGTTGTTGCCGAGTATAGGCCAGCAAAGAGTCCTACTTTTGTTAGCTACTTGCATTCAAATTCCCACAAAAAGGTTATGGATAGAGAATGGAATCTATTCCTCTTTGAGTAGTACTTAATTAGTGATTAGTAATCTATGTGTTTTGTATTGTGGATCAAATTGGTAATTAAGGGACAAAATATGAGGAAATAGAATAGTAGTGAAGTGATTAATTACTATATGCTTTGCAAAATATGTTTTCATGCATGAATATGTTCGTATTAGAGTTCCTAAACAATTAATTTTTTTAAAAAAGGCACGAATAATATAGTATTTTAATTAATTAATGTCAAATACAGATCCCACATGATGAACCATCGATATGGTAATCCTAATACATGTAGACTATAAATTGTAGATCACAACATTACAAGTCAAATGCATAAATTTCTGGCCCTTGATAAGTTTATTTGTTTGTTCTTAAAACATTAGTTCCTAAGAGAAAAGGATCATGATAATACATAGTTCGATTAAGAGGTAAATAAAATATAATCAAAAATTGTTTCGTCAAAATTTGAACTCATATTTTCTTAAACGATTTGTTAATAGCTGAAGCTCATTAAATGCTTGAAGGAAATTTAACTACATTTCAATATATAAATATTCATGTCTATAAAATTATTCATCAAAACTATATATCTCAAAGTACAAGATTTGATGACCAACATTTAAGTAACTAACAAACACCTATAATATGTGTACAAAAACAAACCTACCATAATAAAATCAAAGGTAGCATACTAAACAAAAAAAACAACCAATGATGGAAACAAATAAGGAGAAGATGAAGGGTTAATCTCAATAATAAAATTACAAGTAGGAGTTGAAATATTCTTTGTAGTAACCATAGCCAACCCTTCAAAATTGCAAGCCATGTCAACTTGATTTTGCACTTGTTGATTATACATATTAAATGCATAAGAAGCATTTCCATTAGCATCCAAATTGTTGCAAGAATAACCATATCTTGGGGGGTGCAATCAGCATAAGTGCATGCATAATCAATATTTTCAGCAAGCTTGGTTAAATTATTAGAATTTGGATTGAAAACGCACCACTTTGGATCAAGATAATACACATTTTTTTGCACCAATTAATAATTTATTTTGACTTTGACTAGAAATATGCATTGGAAACTTTGGTTTACCATCAAAACTAAAAATTTCCCAATGTCTCTCAAAATTTCCAGGAGCAATTGCTTTTGCATCTTCATCAATTAATCCAAATAAATAAATTTCAATGTAACCAGACCTTTTAGGTGTACCTTTATTTGATGCAATTTTTTGAAAAAGCCCATTGTAAAGTCATAATGCATTTTCAATATTTGCAATTTTGTCACCGGCCAACCAACTTCTCCAACAAAAATTGGCATGTCACCCAATCCAATTGATTTTAATGCTGAAACTGAAGTATCAAAATTTGCATAAAAAACATTAGTGTATAAAATTCCATTGTCATTTATTAAGATAAAGATTCATTTATTGTGTAGATTGGTGAGTGTGAACATAGGACAATGACCTTTTTCCTTCTCACAATACGATTAGTCTAATAAAAAACTAAACAGGAGGAATAAACTAGACAATAGGAGAAAAGTGGAAGAAATTAGAAAGATTCTCTTTTTCTTCTTTCTTTCACATGCTAATGGACTATAATGTTGCTAACAAAGAAAAAAAATAGAATTTACTCCAAAAGAAATTATACATAAAAAAAAGAAAGAATGGATTAAAAAATGAAAATTACATGAGCCATTAAATTTGTAATCCTTATCTTGAAAATAACTTGAAAATAAGGATTACATAATTAATCTTAACAGCTGGTACATGAAAATTAAACTAAACAAAAATAACAAAAGCTGAAATTGAATTTTAGTTTTTATAACAAAGAACACACAATTTACAACCAACCCCTTTTGTTCATTTGGTTCTATACTCTTGTGTATTACTCTCCCACCAATAATCTCTTCTCACATGTTTGTATAGTATAAAGAGTTAACACGGTGGATAAATATTTTTTAACAACTGTTATATATATATATATATATAATATATATATATAACACGTGTTTCCACGTGCACACAACAAGATTATTTCTATAAAAAATGTTTATCTATAATATATTAATAAATAACCAAGGAATATATTGAAAGGAAAGATCACTAACTATATATTGAAAATATTCATCTAATAGTTGTCATTGTTTTTTTCTAAGGAATGTACATGTCATGTCATGCAATCTCATACATCATCCCTAAAAATTGAATGTCCAATTAGCTACATTGCAATGTACATGAACAGGGTTTTCCATAGGAAAACTAGTACTTGTTCACTCATGTTCATATATAAACTGATTCAAAATTCTAAACATGATATATGATAATTTAATGATGTTTTTGTCTTTACAATCAGTTAATAGATATGAGTTTTCTTTATAGTTGATACAATCAGTTAATTAATAATAAAATAAAGAAAAATAGAAATGGAGGAAAATGAATAATAAAGCGATGTGGCGTAAATCTGTTATGGTTAGGTTCTGAAGCTGCAACACATGGGGTCCTAACATAGATTGAATATTGTGGTTGGGGGAGAATAGGGACTGAAAGTCATGATAACTATATGTTGGGAAAGTGATAAGGACTAAATTCAATAGCAATAGTAATAATAGTGGACCACTTTTCTTGTCATTCATTTTTCTCTTTCAACCAACTGTCACTTACTAGTGGATCACAGTCATTCAAAGCAAGTTCCTCTTTAATGTGTGTGGTTAATTCGGCGTTTGATAACATTGGCTTTGTTCATGGTTTTTTTAATGTGTGTGGTTGACTTGGTTAACAAGGATATTAAGGTACTGAATTTGTGGTCTTTTGTGTTTGACAAGGTTTGAAGTTGAGATACTTCTAAGACAGTTAAGCATGATTTTGTATCAATTGCAAGTTGACACAAATGGGGAGCAGAGGAGAGGTGGAAGAAAGATATTGGTTTATACAAATGTGAAATAACAAGGGCTGATGAGCTTATGATAGCAACTAAAAACCGAATTAACCAAAATGTTTTGGGAAGGGATTTTCTTGGCTTGTCTAGCATAGTTTTTTGTTTAGTAGCCATACTCATAAAGCTAGTAATGGTTTCTCACCGTCATCTTTCATTACTTCATCAAACGTATATATAGACCAAAATATTGATTATTTTGAGAAACTATTACTAGTTTTATGAGTATGGCTACTACACAAGAAACTTTGCTAGAAAAGCCAAGAAAATCCCTTCCCAAAACATTTTGGTTAATTCTGTCTTTAGTTGCTATCATAAGCTCATCAGCCCTTGTTATTTCACATTTGAATAAACCAATATCCTTCTTCCACCTCTCCTCTGCTCCCCATTTGTGTCAACTTGCAATTGATACAAAATCATGCTTAACTCATGTCTCAGAAGTATCTCAACATCAAACCTTGCCAAACACAAAATACCACAAATTCAGTACCTTAATATCCTTCTTAACCAAGTCAACCACACACATTAAAAAAACCATGGACAAAGCCAATGTTATCAAACGCCGAGTTAACATTCCTAAAGAGGAACTTGCTTTGAACTATCCTCCACACCAATGACGCCTTCTGAAGAGTCCTGTTAAATTGGTGCATCAGAAAATTAGCACAAACAAGGAACTGATAATAATACTTCAAGTTCTTGAACTCACTATTTCTTTAATTAGTGTTACTCAAAATTCCAAATGTTGAAAGATATAGTCAAAATTTCAAATGTCCAAATATATGATGAAAACTCCAAAATCAATCGATGAAAAATAAGGCCAAAATAATTCAATGACATATCGAAACTCCATCAAGAGTAATAAAATGTTAATAGTCACAAACAAGCTTTAAATAAGGCTTTATGCAATTCAAAATGTCTATAAATTAGGAACTAGGAAGAACAACGCTCTTAACGATGGGGTTCAGGAGTAGGATCACAACCCTCTTCAATCATTGTGGTAAAAAGCTGACGGGCACGATGGGGTTGACCGGATCTTCCAAGTAGAACAATGAGTTTCATGTAAGTCCCTTCTCAGGGTTGGTAAAAGGATTGTTCTCTGAGCATGTCAAATGTCTGCACTTATGAATAAGTAAAAGAACAATTGGAATTTAACAATGTAGTATCATCCAAACCATACTACGAATACATCAGACCTCTTAACAAAAACACATATAAGAAAAATAGCATGCTTTGGATTGACTTATTTGAACTTATCTACATGCATAAATAATTTATTTCCAAAACCTCTCTAGGATAGTTTATGAAAATAGTTTGTCTTTATTTTATTTTTTGCTAATTTGAACTAATCTAATGGCATAAGCACATGTGAAACCATTTAAGATTTTGTTTACACCTTATTTCCATAAGCTCTCTATGATAGTCTATAAAAACCATTTATAGCTTATATGAAAACAATTTGACTTTATTTAATGTTTTATCATAAAAATAGCAAATACATTAGCACTTATGTGATAAGTGTTTAAAATTAGGCCTGTTTGTTAGCATTATAAAATAAGTGATTTTGAAATTCAATAATTTAGAGATTATTTAAAAAAGAGAAGTTATTTTGTGTTTGTTCAGTGTAATGAAAATCACTTTATTTTTTTTAAAAAAAATCAATAATAAAAAATGATTTTTATGAAAATCTACTCAAAACGGCTTCTCATTTTAAGCAGTTTTTAGATTATTTTCATTTTCTGATTTTTTTTCAAACGTGATAACAAACTTAAGAAAACTCCTAAAATATGAAACAATTGTAACAAAGGGGTCTTTAATCTACTTAGCTACTTATTCAAACAGGGCCAACCACTTGTGCGATAAGCGCTTAATTAACCTGCTTATCCAAATACAGCCTAAAAGTAAAAACCCTGAATTTGAAACAGTGAGACATAACAAAAGTATTGAATTTAAAAGCAAAAGTAAGAAAGAGAGATACCTGAAGAGCTTGAAGCCATTGCTTCTTGTCAATGCATTCAGATAAGGCTTCAGTAACAGTGTTAACCCAAGCTTTAGCATCGTTCTTTCTGTCCAATTTTTTCTTGAGGTTTTTAATGGGACTCCTCCTCGTACTCCCAGGTAACGATGTTTCGGAAAAACCAGGAAACTCACCCTGTTTCCAGTGTTTCTTTTTGACAAATGAGGAGGAATTAGAAGCAGATGCAGAAGGTGGAGATGAAATTGCGAAACGGGTAATGGGAAAAATTGGAACTTTGGGTTTAGGGTTGCGGGTTTTGTTGAGTTTGTTATGAGAAATTGGAGAGGGAGCGATTGAAGAAGAGAATGTGAGAGAGAGGGAAGCCATATCTATAGATTCACAGCTTAGCATTTAATGCCACACTGGAATGAGTATGGATTTCAATTCATCAACAAAGGTTTTCGATTAAAATGTCTATAATATGAAAAGCTTCTTAGCACAAGAAAAGATTCCTTCTATTTTTGGCTTCAAACTGCATTATTTCTCAACCCATGGAAAGTCTATTTACTATTATTATCTTCTTTTTTGGCTCGTGTGCAAAGGCATCAACTAGAATGGTCATAAATCATAATAACATATTAGAAGTAATAGGGTGATTCTCTTTCTTCGTATATGTACTTCACCAAGCCTAAAACAGAAAGTTTTCCTTTGGACCCCACCATTAGCCATGTACCCCCAAAATTTTTCTAAAATACCAAAACTACCCTCAAGTGGTTTTTAACTATTTCAAATACAGTAAAGGTAAAAAAAAAATTTCACTAAGTTGCCATTTACCCCAGCCGTAAAAAAGATTTCCGGTAGGCTGTAGTTTTCCGGTAGTTACCGGAATACTTGGAACAAGATTTCCGGTACAGACAAAACTTCCAGAAATGTCAAAAACAAGTTTTCCGGTACAGAAGTTTTTTCTCATGTACCGGAAAACTTAATCCTCAAGTATTCCGGTACAGAAGAGGTTTCCGGAAAACTTCATATATAAGTTTTCCGGTACAGACCTTTTTTTTTTTAATTTTTTTTAATTTTTTTTTATTTTTTTTGATTTTTTTTAAATGTTAATAGGTATGGATAATCCACTACTATTAATGGACAAAACATGCATCGATACTACACATATTTTTGACACAGATCAGGTATGAATAAATATATTTAATATTAATATTATAAAAATAAATGTTTGTGAATAATTATAGTTATTTAATTTCAGATATTTGATTCAAGGGATACTGTTGTGAAATGAGCAAAAGAAACTGGTATAAAAAATAAAGTTACTGTTATTATCAGAAGATCAGATATAGAGACGGGTGAGAAAGGACGGAGAAATAAATTAATATTAGGTTGTGACAAAGGGGGAAAATACAAGTGTGCTGCTAGTTTTATTCGAAGTTCAACAAAAAAATGTGATTGTCCTTTCAAGCTTAGATCAAAACCATTAAAAGATGGTTCAGGATGGATTGTTAAAGTAATTTGTGGAATTCACAACCATGAATTACCTGATACTTTGGAGGGGCATGCATATGTTGGACGCTTAGATGAAGAAGAAAGAAAGCATGTTCATGAATTAACAAAATATAATGTTGCACCGAGACATATATTAATCTCATTGCAAGACCGAGATAAGAGTAATGCTACTAAGATCTCACAAATATATAAACAGAGAAGTATGATTCGATTGCAAGTGAGATGTAATAGAACAGAGATACAACATTTATTCAAGTTAATTGAAGATGCAAAATATGTGTGTTGGAATAGAATGCATAAAGACTCCAATGTTATGAGAGATATTTTCTGGGCGCATCCAGATTCAGTGAAATTGTTGAATTTGTTTCCGATTGTGTTGATTATGGATAGTACTTACAAAACCAATAAATACAGAATGCCATTACTTGAAATTGTTGGTATAACTTCAACAGAGAAGACATTTGTAGTTGGATTTGCTTATTTGGAATGTGAGCGGGAAGAAAACTTTTGTTGGGCATTAGAGAGACTAAAAGAATTGTTTGTTGCACAAAATAAATTCCCTCAAGTAATTGTGACAGATAGAGATCTTGCGTTAATGAATGCAGTTGGCATTGTGTTTCCACAGGCTGTTAATTTACTTTGTCGATTTCATATCGAAAAAAATGTTGGAGCAAAATGCAAGCAATATGTCTTAAAGGATAGACAAGAGTCAATATTGAATATGTGGAAAGACATTATGTATTCTAGTGATGAAAAGGAGTATATGATGCGCTTGCATATGTTTGAACAATCATGTGTTGATACGGAAATGTTTGTTGATTATGTCAAACAAACTTGGTTGACTCCACATAAGGAAAGATTTGTTGAAGCATGGACAAATAAAGTGATGCATTTGGGGAACACAACGACTAACAGGTAAAGTAATATATTTGTATTATATATTGTTGAATTGTATTATGTTTTCTAATGTATCTGTAAAAATTTTTATAGGGTTGAGTCAGCTCACTGGAAACTGAAGTTAATGTTAGAAAATAGCATGGGTGATTTGTGTAAATGTTGGGAGGCTATAAACAACATGATAAGGTTACAACATAAAAGAATCAGAGCCTCGTTTCAAAAAAGTTTCTATGGTCAAGAGCATGAGCACAGAAATCCATTTTATCAGAGATTGAATACATTAGTATCCACAGAAGCACTAAGACGTATTGATGAAGAATATGAAAAAGTTAAGTGGGTGGGTACTGACAAATCTATATGTGGGTGCTCTCTGAGAAGTACATATGGATTACCTTGTGCTTGTGAATTGGGACAATATAAATTAATGGGTGAACCAATTCCTCTAGATTCTGTGCATCTTAATTGGAGAAAATTAAGCATGGAATGTGAACTCACTCAAGACACAGAAGATGGATCAGAGTTGGATATGTCTACTGAGATGAATGCCCTAAACGTAAAATGAGAATTTTTGACAGATTTTATTATTTATATGAGGGCAAAATGGTCAATTCGCTGTCATTTTGGGGGTATAGGTACAAGGTAGTGGGTACAAAGGAAAATTTTCCCTAAAACAGTACCCCATAAGTTCCAAAGGCCCATTAGGACCATCTATACAGAACATGAATTTACAGGCCTAACCCTGTCAGGGACCCATAGTATATTTTTATTCCACCATTAGATTCCAAACAACATGAGAACAGATTAGCTTTTGGATTACTTAGTCACAAAAAAAAAAAAAAAAAAAAAGGTTTTGGATTATTATTAGGTAATGGAATGGGTGCGAACCATATCTGTACGGAAAATATTTACTCATATCGAAAAGATCTAAATTCTAAAAGTAATTTGCATTGGAGTATAATGCATTTTAAAGGTTTTTACTTTTCAATCATATTAATGTTTGTATTTAAATAAGAGTAAAAATGAAATAATAAAATTATAATTTATTTTATTATGTGAACTTTCTAAACAATAGAATAATAAATTTATTTTGTTATGGAAATAGTTAAACAAATAAAATATTTTAAAAATTATTTTTTATAAAAGATTGTAATAAATGAACCCATGTTTCATCATGAACACCACACATGGCTTTAAGCAAAATTATTTAAAATTTATTTTTAACCAAAATTCTTTTTGAATTTGTCACCTCATCCTTATAACAATCACTTTTTTTTTTTAATAAAGTTAAATAGATCTTGAAAAAATATTGGCGTGTACATTTTTAAATTTAAAGGACCTATGTTAAAAAAATACAGTTAAAGTTAAAGAAATAATGTGATATAATTAAATAACAAATGTATTTTGACTTTAAATAATTAAATTCAATTTTTTTTTTGTGTTTTGTAATTGGAGTTGAAGGTGGTTGAAATTATACAACATTTAAAACTGAAAACAAACGGAAAATGTTGCGAATCCAAACAAATCATAAACTACTAAAAACAGAACCAAGCTTAACCTAATAGTCGACAATCACAGAACACTGAATCCACCCATTCTAATTAACAGAGTATGCACACGGAAAATATTAAAATTGAATACCAAATTGTAATATAACCAAATTGTAATACTAAATTGTAATATAATTCGGCGTTTCATAACATTGGCTTTGTTCATGGTTTTTTTAAGGTGTGTGGTTGACTTGGTTAACAAGGATATTAAGGTACTGAATTTGTGGTCTTTTGTGTTTGGCAAGGTTTGATGTTGAGATACTTCTGAGACATGAGTTAAGCATGATTTTGTATCAATTGCAAGTTAACACAAATGGGTAGCAGAGGAGAGGTGGAAGAAGGATATTGATTTATTCAAATGTGAAATAACAAGGGCTGATGAACTTATGATAACAACTAAAGACCGAATTAACCAAAATGCTTTGGGAAGGGATTTTCTTTATCTTGTCTGGCAAAGTTTCTTGTGTAGAAGCCATACTCATAAAGCTAGTAATGGTTTCACACTATCATCTTTCATTACTTCATCAAACATATATATATATACCAAAATATTAATTATTTTCAAGATAAAGATTAAAAATCTAATTATAGGTCATGTAATTTTTATTTTTAATCCATTCTTTCTTTTTTATGTATAATTTCTTTTGGAGTAAATTCTATTTTTTTTCTTTGTTAGCAACATTATAGTCTATTAGTATGTGAAAGAAAAAGAGAATCTTTCTAATTTCTTCCACTTTTCTTCTATTGTCTAGTTTATTCCTCCTTCCTAGTTTTTTATTAGACTAACCTTATTGTGAGAAGGGAAAAGGTCATTGTCCTATGTTCACAGTCACCAATCTACACAATAAATGAATCTTTATCTTAATAAATGACAATGGAATTTTATACACTAATGTTTTTTATGCAAATTTTGATACTTTAGTCTCAGCATTAAAATCAATTGGATTTGGTGACATGCCAATTTTTGTTGGAGAAGTTGGTTGGCCCGTGACAAAAATGCAAATATTGAAAATGCATTATGACTTTACAATGGACTTTTTCAAAAATTGCATCAAATAAAGGTACACCTAAAAGGCCTGGTTACATTGAAATTTATTTATTTGGATTAATTGATGAAGATGCAAAAGCAATTGCTCCTGGAAATTTTGAGAGACATTGGGGAATTTTTAGTTTTGATGGTAAACCAAAGTTTCCAATGCATATTTCTAGTCAAAGTCAAAATAAATTATTAATTGGTGCAAAAAAATGTGTATTATCTTGATCCAAAGTGGTGCGTTTTTAATCCAAATTCTAATAATTTAACCAAGCTTGCTGAAAATATTGATTATGCATGCGCTTATGCTGATTGCACCCCCCTTGGATATGGTTCTTCTTGCAACAATTTGGATGCTAATGGAAATGCTTCTTATGCATTTAATATGTATTATCAACAAGTGCAAAATCAAGTTGACATGGCTTGCAATTTTGAAGGGTTGGCTATGGTTACTACAAAGAGTATTTCAACTCCTACTTGTAATTTTATTATTGAGATTAACCCTTCATCTTCTCCTTATTTGTTTTCATCATTGGTTGTTTTTTTGTTTAGTATGCTACCTTTGATTTTATTGTGGTAGGTTTGCAAAGCATATAGTAATTAATCACTTCACTACTATTCTATTTCCTCATATTTTGTCCCTTAATTACCAATTTGATCCACAATACAAAACACATAGATTACTAATCACTAATTAAGTACTCATCAAAGAGAAATAAATTCCACTAATAAATAGTTAACTCATTTCTATTGTTAATTTTTTGTGCTAATTTCTATTTCAAAACATTATATAAAAAAATACTCATAAAAACTATTTTTTTAACAACGAAAATTAGTTCAGTCAGAAAAGATATAACTCAAATAAAATTTATTGACAAATATTAAAAATTAGAAATAATCTTTTGGCACTAATGAAGCCTGATTTTGTTTGTTTATATATTCAAAATCTAGTAGTCTACTACACACTACAAAATTCCCAAATAACAACAGTGTATATATAGAAGAAAAAAAATCCAAAAAGTCAAGGCAATGATAGTCGAGCTAAACACCACTCAAAAAGAAGAATAAAATTAAATTTACAAACCATTGATCCTTTTATTCAAAATTTCTTATGCAAGTGATAAGTTTTTAACAATCAGTTAGTTAGTCTTCATCCATTCCGGGAGCAGGTTGGTCTTTCCTCGGGCCACCAGCAGGTTTTGACATAATAATCTGAAAATATCACAATACAATCTCCATAAATAAATCAATGCAAAGAAAAATAAATAGATTAAACTACCATTGAATCTGCATTTAGGGTGATTTAGGTAAAAAAGCTTATAAAAATAACTTATGACATGTTCATAATCTCTCCTCATTAGTTGATGAAAATAACTTACAGACTTATATAAAAACAGTTTAACCACATTGCATGATATGTACATATTCCATAAGCTCTTAATTAAATTAATTTAGTTGTTTACTGAAACGCTTCACTATAAAATTACCTGATCAACTCTTAGTACGGTGCATGCAGCATCTGCGAAATATTTATGAGCAAATAACTTGAGCAGAAAAAACAATATCATGAAATTAGAATTCTATATGGTAAGTTTAATTCAGGACAATGTTGTTTATCGCAGAAAATAACACTTTATTCAAATTCCATTAAGCAATGGTGCTACACAACCACAATTTGACAATATTTTATATAAACAAACATTAGTTATTTATTTAAATTCCACTGCGTTGCAGCGCCACTAATTAACAATACTGATTCAACAAAGAATTATTTTATCGAATCTCAGCTGTGGAAAGAAAAAAAGAGTCTCAATGACAAGCTCTTAATCAAGATGTTTAAATAGTGAGGTATATGTTTAAATAATCAAGTCTTTCACCCTTTTAGCTAACTCAATTTCAGTTGCGGCAGCTCCAGGTACAATGCGGCTATCCCTGCACATGGCCTAACATTACAATTAGCTACAATTGTCAAGAGAAAAAATGGTTTCGAAAGTGTGTAATTAAAATGAACTTTTACAATGTTCGTGCGGAAATTTTTCATATATTCACTTGTTACGGAAGACATTTGAAATTACCTTGTTGTTGGGTATTCAATTATGAGTCTTTAGTCCCACATTGACCAGGAATGGTGGCTATATTGGATATATAAAGAGAATGGGTTTTGGGTTGTGATGTGGTAAGAGACTTAGACACCACATCACAACCCAAAACCTTAAGGCATTAGTTCTTTCAAGATCATCTAGGATACTATGGGTACTTCCTCGTAAAACAACAGTGGACACTGAATTTCCATCAACTTCATTTTTCACAATGGTCAAAAAATTTAAAGAAAATATGGAAAAGACTGAAACAGAATCAGCATACCCAAGATCATCTGGATTTGGTTGGCTAAGTTTCAGCTGTTAGATAATCATACAATAGATTAGATAAAAGTTTAAAAGTCTCTATGTAGCCGAAGAAGCACAACACTAACCATAGCGACAGCACCAGTTGTTCGGCAACATCGACGAAGTTCAAACTTTGAACTGATTTTCAAAACCATAAGCCTACAAGCAGAGGAATATTAGAGTTAGAAAATAAAGAATACTCATAACCATGACTTTAAATTGACAGAACCATTTACAATATTAATTAAAAGTAATTCAATAGCATTTGACATAGGACATTTAAAACAAAGTTAAAAAGGAGACAACGGCACACATATACCTGCTACGCTAACACAAAACCCCATTTTAAACTTTACTTGAGTGGGGGAGTAGACCTTAAGCTTATACCACCAAACACAAATCAATAGGCCTCCTTACTCAAACAAGATAAATTTTACAACCAGTTAAACTGAAAAGAGAAAAGATAATGATCAAATATTCAAATTCAATAGTCAATTTGCTATACCTCCTCAGCTCAATGTAGGAGGACATTTCCTTTAGTTTCAGTTGCACAAGTATCAACACCACCAGCAAATACAGCAACCTTAAACAGCATTAACGAAATATTTCAGTAATAGTGCAAGCAAGCAATCCTGAGATTATATACTTGTTAAAGTGTTTAATCATTAGTGACCTTGCTTTAATGTCAATTGAAGTAGAAATGTCAATTTACAAGGAATGGGACTTGAATTGTAAATTCACCTATTTAAAATTTCCTATTAAAATTTTAAGAAAATAACTTCAGATTGATCTTGATTATGAAAACAGAAAACATAGAACGTTCTTAGTTCTGGAAATAGGAAATAGATAACGTTATTGGTTAGTTAAAATCACAATTTTAGCTTATTTATTTAACTTGATAATTAGAATGATTGAAAGTAAATAGAGATAAGGGAAAATATACCACACAATGATATATCTTGGTTCACCCAACTTGGACTACATTCAGTCCTCACATCTGTGAGATTTTCCACTAAGTATTCAAATAGAGAACGTTATTGGTTTTAAAACGTTCTTAGTTTTACACGGTTTTGGTTAAGATCAACCTTCATCTGTAACAACAATTCATTTTAACCCATAAATTATTCAATCAAGTTACCAATCAATGTTTAAAAAGGATTTTTCAATTCACCTTTTAACCATAAAAGGATTTTTACAAAGTTACTCAAACTATAAATAACCTTTATAGTTTTGAGTTTGCATAATAATGATTTGAAGAGATTGGTAGAATATGAGTATGTTTAACTCGTATTTGAGAATAGATTCTTGATAAAAGAAATCAGTAGTATGATTCAGATATATGAAAAGGAAATCAAAACAGTTTCTTTTGCGATTTGAAAAGCTTTCAAGTATGTAAGTGTATGTTATTGAGGGATTTTCTTAGCACTTGAAGTTCTACTTCTTCCTTGAGTTTGGGGTTAGGTTGACGATAACTATTATAACGGTTGAAAAGGTGTCTGGTTGTCATGTGTTAGTCTTGACCAAAGACTAGACTTTTTAAACCTTCAATGTTCTTGATTTGAACATTCTGCATTTTTGCTTATGCGTTAGTAAAGTCTGATATGTAACTTATCTTTCTTGACTATGATGATCTTTTATGCACACAAATATCTCAGAGATGTGCTCAATTGATTTAGATTAAGAATGACTTTTGATTTGTGAAAAATAGATTGGAGAATGATGGTCAGTAAGTTGGAGAATGATTATATCATTCTAGGACTTATGTCAGAATGATGTTAATCATTATGGAGACAGTTGTTCATCATGCTGGAGATTGATTTTTATTGTTGAAGATTATGTGTAAATGCTAGAGAATATTTATTAATTTGTGGACTGATGTTACAATGCTGGAGAATAATCATTTGTCGCTTTTGCTTTAATTTGTGTCTTTTAATCTTTGATCTTTTGAGTTTTTTTTTTTTGTTCATATGAGAGCTGTATATTCCTAGTATATGAACTGGAAATCCGTTCGTGATTTGCAAGAGTTTTCCTTGCATTAAAAACTGATTTGATATTGCTTGATGAAAATGACATAAGCGTGGATAATGTTTTTGGTTTTCCAGATTATGTCAAAAACGTTATTGGTTCAGTTTTGCTCATTTTTATCTCTTTCTTTAAACTGATTGCTCTTGCATTTTTTTTTTACCTATCTTGAATTATTACACTCAAAAAAACATGTTAAATTAACACATAATTTAGAATCATAATTATAATCTTTAATTAATATTTATTTGTTTACATCAAAATATTAATTTGGAATTTTGCCTCAAGATAAAGCATATTGTTTTTTTCCATATTTAGAATCGGTAGATGATTCTCATATCAATTTATAACGTTAATAATTAATAGTCCTCTTAATGACAAACTTCAAAAATCCACTTTTAGATTAGTTCTTGTTGCTTGAGTTTGATTTCACATCATGTAAAAAAAAAAATAGAACATTATAAGTATTAAGCACACACGTGCAGCTACAAAATCATCATTAATAAAAAAGAAGTTGTATTTATAATTATTTTATTTGTATTTAATTAATCTAGCAGCAATACGTGTATAGTTTTTTAAGATGAAGTTATGATACATTTTCTATTATTCCTTTTTTATTTTTAAAATCAAAATGTAAAAGATTTCCTGTTAAGGTGTGTTATAAAACATTGGAAACATTACTCTAAGGCATTTTGATTTATATTACTCTTTACCACACTTTTAGTTTCTTAGTGATCTGATTTTGATTATATTTAATTTCTCAATAGTATCAACTTTGAAATCAAGACGGTTTTAACGATTTATTTTTACAACTCAAATTTAAACTACTATAGACTAGGCTGATGCTTTAAATGCTCAAATTGTATATATGGCTCGTTAGAATCTCTTATTGCCATAATAAAAAATAAGCTAAAGATACAATTTAAAGTTTTTTTTTAAAAGATTAAAATTACTATTATCTACTTCTCTTTCTTTTTGTATTTATTCTATGTTAGTATATATTCTTTTTTTTCATTTTTTATATTTAAGTTATATTTATGAACTTTTTGTGCTATTCTATTCAATTTTTTCAATTTATTGTATTGTATTGAATAGATAAAAGTTGGATATCCTACCACCCTAATAACTAATAAAGAGAAGTACAAGAGTTATTAATTTTATTTTTTTTTATTTTGCATGCACAAAATCAAATGATGGAAAATTTTATGTCCTTCCAACAATTGTGTCAATTTCAAGCAGCTCTATCGGATGGATATTTATGAGCATCTAATCCATTTTAGATTTCTAAGAGGTTGTGTTATTTGGATCTTCCATGGCGAATAAATTAGCTCGTCTAGTTCACAAAGTGTATCTCAAGTAGAAAAAGAGTTTGACTATGACATAGCTACATTGATTCATGATGTCTTTGGAATGCATCCAATTAATGATAGTGATGGTGCAAATTTAAATGTGGAGGACGATGATCCTAAAGCATTCATAGATGAATCCAATACTTAACAATTTGAAGATGATAGTAATTTGGATAAGCTATATCAATTGTTAAATGAGGCAAATCAAAATCTTTTTTTAGGTTGTAAGAAGTTCATAAAACTATAATTTCTTGTCCATTTGTATCACTTAAAGTGTCTAAATGGGTGAATTTACAAAAGCTTTTCAATGTTGTTAGAGCTATTAAGGGATTCATTCCCATAGATATTAATACTAAATTATTCACACACACCACGCCAGTTGCAATACAAATAATTACAATTTATCACATTTTGTATCATATAACAATACCATTTTGACGCTTTCGTACGATATAAGAATCAAAACAATTTTCAGCAACCATGACATGTCGATAACGCGTAATGAACGAGTCTAACAACATCGATGAATTTGCAGAGTCGATGAAACATGGCTGATAATTTACGCGGAGCATACAAATCAGTGTTACGTAATTAATAAAAATGTTAGGAGAAAAAATATATTCAAAACGAAGTGAAACAAGTTATTAGGAAAGACCTCACCGCACTGGAGCACCGACGGAGTCCGCCGTCAACTTCACCAAAACACACAAATGAGTAGTGTTTCTTGAAGGTTTCGATGAGAACAATCCAAAAACAATATCAGTTTTTCAAGATGATGAATGTGCTGGCCAAAATTTAATAAAAATAGTCGTGACAATGGTGGAAACTCATTTTTTGAAGTGCAACAGTTGGCGATTTCAAGCATAGGTAATGGAATATGGTGTTTCGTAGAGTCTAAATATGGTCTTGGTTTTCGTTGGTGATAGTTGTGATGGTCGGAATCTTAATCCTAAAGTGGAGGTGTGATTTTTGACAAAGAGGAATAGGGTATTTCAACTTGTGATTCAAGTTGGGAATGAAAAAATAGATCACAACGATCACAAATGTGGTCTCGACTTTGCACGAAATCCACTATAATGGTCATGGTCGAAGAGAGAAGATGGAGAGAAAATAGGAATGGAGGCGAAGGCATATACTACGAAGAAGAAGACGGGTTCGGTCTTCCATTTTTCCTTTTTCCTTTTTGTTATGGGCTTAACTCATAAAACATATTTTACTCCTTTATTTTATTTTATTTAATAAAATCAACAATAAGCAAAACTAATTTCTTTAATATTTTTTTATACCATTCCATTACTAAAATATTACTAATATTTTAAAATTAATATTTTATAAAATAAAGTAATTAAAATAATTAATCTTTTAAAATACATTAATAACTAAAACTCTCACATGAAAAATAATAACTACAATTACTATTGCGCTATTTTACAAAATAATTACATAAAAATACTACTATCTTTATAGAAATTAAAATGATAAAATATATAAATATAACATCAACAATTTATATTAATTACTAAATCACAATAAATATGCATAAAACAATCATGACATAGGGAATATATTAAAATAAAGGAAATCAAATGCAATGTTACTAACACATCAAGATGATTATTTATTATATAAATAACTAAATATATAAACTAGTTATAAATAATTAAAATATAACTATGTGCATACTTAGCATCTTTCAAACGCACATAAAAAATATCACATTTATTATGTACATGCATATACACGTCAAATCACCTAAAATATTAATATTTAAAATATTACACTAAAATACTATTATTTTTTAATAAAATATAAAATCACCTTTTTAGTCTAATATGTACAAGATTAGTATCTCATAGAAAGCCCATCTATAAAAAAATATTAATCCCAAAAATTAATCAACATATATTCTAAAATAATTTTAATACTAAATTAATTATTTTAAATTCTATTTCATTAATAAAATAACTTATTATAAAATTAATGGTGTTACAAGTCAAGCAACATCCTCACCTCTTAAATGTCAAAATAGAAATCACGTGTCTATAGATAAGAGTGGGAATAGGTCAGGCCAAAGCTTGAGTTTGACACACGGTTAATATTTTTTGCCAAAGTCTGGCATACGACCTACGATAGACCTTTTTTTCGGCATGGCCTGAAAGCTTATCTTAAAGTTTTATTACTATTAAAATATTTAAATGTTATATTTTACATATCAATATATATTAAACAAAAAATAATTATTCTAACAAAATAATTTTAAAAAATCTGAAACAAACACCTTTTAAATTCTTAAAAATGATTTTTGGTTTCAAAGAATAGATTTTTTTTCCTGAAACAAATGCACCAATTATTACCTCTCAAACAAATATGGAACGACTACTGAGTGATTGCCTAATAGAACATCTACCGAATATGGAACGACTACTGAGTAATTGTCTAATTTATAGATTTTAAAATATGAAATAATATTATTAATAAATAATAAAAAAAAAATAACATTAATAAATAATAAAATATATATAGACCGGTCTGTCATGCCTAATAGCCTTTTTTATAAGTCTAAGTCTGGTCTATTGAGTTTTGTGCAGTGCACCCTCTCACCTGTACCTCACCCCCTCCATCTTCAAGGAAAATACCAGATTTTCCCCTAATATTATTAGTAAAAACTCTCCAAAAAATTATCTTCTCTTTTTTCCAGCCATTTTCTTAAAAAGTTTGAATTGTTCGTATCATATATTTGCAAACATTTGAATATTTGAAACCTTTGAAATCCAAAACTAAGATAAACTTCGAAACATTAATTTTCCAAATCTTCGAAAGTTTCCATGAACATGAAACCTTCGAAGTTCATTTTTTTCCAAAATTTGAAACTTTCAAAAGTTTCCATGAACATGAAGTTCTCAAAATGAAGAAACCTTCAAAACTTTCTAATAATCTGAAAGTTTCAAAATGTAAAACCCAGTAACATGAAGTTTTTCAGTTTCGAAATTTTGGTAATCATGGAAAGTTCCGAATTTGTTTCAGAAATTTGGTCTTGAAACTTCCTAAACAAACTTTGAAAGTTTGTGAACAATATGAATGTTCTGAAATGCATTTTTATTAGTAATAAATTAACAATAATAAATTTTATATCTATTTTCGGAAGTTTCAAAGTTTTGATTTTTTCTGGAAAATCACATTTCGAAACTTTCAAATTTATCCAAAGTTTCGAAAGTCTCAGAGCATCCTAGAAATAACCTTTTGAAACTTTGACGTTCATCAAAAGTTTCGAAATTGGTTAAATTTTCTGGAAAATTAAATTTCAAAAATTTCAAATTTAACAAAACTTTCGAAAATATCAAAAAAACTAACTTTTTATTATTTCGAAAATTTATAATTTTCAAAGACAAAATAAAAAAGGTAAAATGGTCTTTAAATAAAATAAGGGGTGGGAGGTACAATTGGGGGTGCATGGTACAATTTTCTGGTCTATTTAAATAAACAGGCTTTAAAAATAATCTAAACTTTTTATTAAATAGGTCACGTCAAGTCATATCATAAGTAGGTTAGTCCATAGGCCTCTGACATACGGTCTAGCATATTACAATCTCTATCCATAGAGATGCTTAAAATACATTATTTAGTACACACATTTATCTAAAAGTATATTGAATTAAAGTTTAATTAATATTACACACTTAGATTCGTATTTTAATTATAATCATTTTAAAGATGATTAAGCATGTGGTCAATTAGTCTTGCATGACTATATAATTAACACTTGACTAACACTATTTTATATATGTTTTAATTGTTATGAATATTTAATTTATAGTTATTTTAATAAAATATGTGATATGGTTTATAGAGTTTTATTTAACGAATAAAATTTTGTGCTCCCAAATTTGTTTAAATAATAACATTTGATACATGCATGATAGTGCAAAACAAAAATTAAGTCTTTAGAATATATATTAAAATTATTTCATTTGGTGACAAAATTTTATAAATTATGTTTGCTCATTGTTGATTTGAAATAGTTGAAATAATTGAAATATGTCTACTACTTATAAAATAAAAGTTTACAAATCATATTAAAGTTTATTGTTGCGAATATCTATTGGGCCATCCGATGTTAAAAATAGAATTTTTTATGTCAAAATATATTGAAGAATTAGAAAATTCTTCAATCCAATAATTTTTAGTGTGTTCACAAAGGAAGTCGATAGTTTGATAGAATTGTATTTTACATTTCTTAAATGTATATGAGATGATTTTTGTGAGTCAATATACCGATCAAATGAATCGGGTAACTCAATACATCAATTATTAACTAAATTATCATTTGTATATTTGTTGTCAACTCACAATCAGAAGATTGTGAGATTGTTGTGCAACTAATTTAAGTAAGAGATCTATTTCATTATTATTTAAAAATAATTTAGAAAGTAATGAACGTTTATTGAATTTAATGTTGAAGATCATGTAACATTAACTTATACACAAAAATAAATTTTAAAATTCATTGTTACACTCTTAATCAATTATTGATTCTCTACACATCATAACCTAAAATATTCTTTGAATTTTGACATAATTTAGAGTTTTATCACCGATAAATTTTAGAGACACTACTCAACCTTATATGTTGCAAGATATAAAGATACATAGCCTCGCATAAAAAATAATGTACAAACATAAGTATTCACATTAAAATTGTATTTTTTTGCAAAATACATATAATCGAATTGAGTAATTAATACAACATGCAAATTCACACATATTCATTTTCAACAAAGATAAACATTTATATTTAATTTTAAATTTCAAACATATCATTTTTGTTTTGCCTATCAAAAGCCACATTTTTTGTAGCTTGGACCAAGATTAGTGTTGAAGGTGACTTAACTATGCATAAGTATCCATTTGTAATCACATTTGTAATGATATGTTACAGCACATTGCTCAATGTAGTTATGCTGATGTGGCACGGTCGGTTAGGAAGTTATGGTGATGTGGCAAATTTAGTTAGGAATTGTGATTTTATGGTTATCCTATAAATAACTAACCAACACTTGTACTCAAGTCAAGTTAAGAATCAATGAAATGAAAAGGTTCTGTGCTAAATGATATTTTATTTTAAAATAAACAAAAATTTCATTTGTTATTTCAAGAATTCAAATGGAAGATAAATAAAATATGATTAAAAATTATTTAAATTATAATTAAAACTCATATTTTATCGAACGATTCGTCTTGGATTATAGCAACCAATAATTTGTTTCAACAGGTTATTTATATACTTCTTACATGATTTGATTGAGATATCTCAATTTCAAAAGAGCAACCTATTAACAATGAAAAGAGGAAGAATAGAGACAACCACTTTAGGGTTTCATAACATAGAATGAACCAAAACTTAAGTTAATAGGGTTACAATGAGTATATATACAAAAGAATAGAAATGTCCAAAATACTTTTATTATTAATATATAATAATATTATCCCCTCAAACTCATGATGCATTAACATGGAGCATCGAGAGTTTGTCAACTAAAAACGAAAAACGTTTAATAGAATGCATCTTTGTGAACAAATCAACAATCTGTAAAGAAGAAGAGACAAACAGTGGAGTAATGGTTTCGTGCTGAAGATGATGACGAGTAAGATGACAATCAATCTCAATGTGTTTGGTGCGTTCATGAAAGATCGAGTTGTAAGCAATTTGAATAGCACTATTGTTATCGCAGTGCATCGGAGTTGGCTCAGAAAGAGAGATACCCATATCAGACAAAAGTCAACGCAACCAAATTATTTCAGCAGTAGTGGATGCCATAGCACAATACTCAACTTCTGTAGAGGAGCGAGAGACAATGTCTTATTTCTTACTCTTCCAAGAAATAAGAGAGTCTCCAAAAAAGATACAAAACCCTGTGGTGGATTTATGATCTATGGTGTCACCAGTCCAATCAGCATCAGAATAAGCTCGTAACTCTAATGAGGATGACGATGGAAAGAGAAGGCTCTGAAATTCAATTCCTCGAAGATAACGAAGAATCCGAATAATTATTGCCCAATGTACTGTAGTGGGAGATACAAAAAATTGACTAACAACATGAACAATATAAGCAATGTTAGGTCTGGTAATCGTAAGATACACTAAGCTGCCAACTAAAGTACGATACAAAGTGGAATCTGGTAAATGAACACCATCTGATGGAGCATATTTCACATTTAACTCAAGAGGAGTATTTGCTGCTCTAGTATCAGAAAGACGAGCCTGATCAAGAATGTTGGCAATGTACTTGGATTGAGAAAGAAGGAAGCCTCTAGGAGAGTGGGAAACTTCAATCTCCAAGAAATAGCGAAGAGTTCCCAAGTCCTTCATCTCAAACTGTTTGGCTAACTGTAATTTCAACTCATTGATTCCACTAACATCATCATCTGTAATAATCATATCATCAACATATAGAGAAAGTATAATTCGACCATAAGTGTTGGACCTTATAAACAATGTAGAATCATGTTCACTAGAGCGGAAACCAAGAGAAGTGATCACAATAGAGAATTTCTCAAACCAAGCTCCAGGAGCTTGTTTAAGACCATATAGAGCCTTTTTTAACTTACATATTTTCCATTGATTATAAGAAACTCCTTGTGGAGGGACCATATAGACTTCTTCATGAAGCTCACCATTTAAAAAAGCATTTTTGACATCCATTTGGAAAATATGTCATTGACGAACATATACAACTGCAATAAGAGTACGAATAGTGGTCATCTTGGCTACAGGAGCAAAATTTTCTTCATAATCCATATGATATTGTTGAGAGAAACCCTTAGCAACAAGACGTGCTTTGTAGCGCTCAACTGACCCATCAGACTTATTTTTAATCTTGTATACCCAATGAGACCCAATAACACGTTTTCCAAGAGGAAGAGGTACTAATTCCCAAGTATTGGTTTTGTGCAATGTAGATAGTTCTTCTGCCATAGCCTGCTGCCAAAGAGGATCAAGAATAGCCTCTTTATAGGAAGATGGTTCAGAAAAACTGTGAATAGAGGTTAAGAAAGAAACAAACGAAGTTGAGTAAGTGGAATAGACAAAATCAGGTAACTGAGTAGACTTACGTTGATGAGAGGGGTAACAAGGAGGATCAACAATCGCAAGAGGCGGTTGGACAGCCGGGGGGACAAAAGGGATGTCATCATGTGGAGTATTAGTATTTGTCCTTCAATTCTCAACATTACACTCACTAGAAGCATAATCATTAGGACCAAACGGATCAATATAGGTTAGTTCAGAACTCTTAGTAATCTAAAAATCAGAGGAAATAGAGTAAAAAGGGATGTGCTCAAGAAATACAACACTACGAGATACATAAAGCTTTCTTGCATGAGGATCATAACAACGATAACCCTTTTGATCATCCCCATAACCAAGAAAAATACACATGGCTTAACGAGAAGACAACTTACTGCACTCTACTTGAGGGCAAAGAAAACAAGTAGAATCAAAAAATTTCAAAGAATAGTAATCAGGGGTAGAAGCATACAATTTTTCAAAAGGAGACAAACCTGATATGATAGAGGATGGAATTCTATTAATAGCATGAACAGTAGTAAGAGCTGCTTCTCCCTAAAACTTACTAGGAATTGAAGCGGACAACAAAAGGGAACGAGCAGTCTCTATAATATGATGGTGTTTCCTTTCAGCAACTCCATTTTGTTGAGGTGTATCAGTACAAGATGTTTGATGGATGGTGCCATCATAAGCAAGTAATTCAGAAAATTTATTTGAGGTATATTCATCACCTAAATCACAACAAAAGCACTATATAACAGAATTATGTTGAGTTTTGACCATTGCATGAAACATATGATAAATGTCAAAAAATTCAGACCAATTTTTCATCAGATAAACCCAATAATAACGAGTGTAATCATCAATAAACGAAACATAATATCTAGATCCACCTTTGGTGAAAACTGGTGATGGACCCCAAACATCATAGTGAACTAAATCAAATGACGTATATGAAATGGAAACACTTTTACTAAACGGTAAAGCTGGAAGTTTAGCAAGTTTACAACCACAATAATCTGAGATATCACAGGTTTGCAACTTTCCTAAGGCTCCAATAGAAGCCAAATATTTTAATCTAGAAATAGAAATATGTCCAAGGCAGGAATGCCATAAATAAAAACTAGAAGATAAGGAATTCAAGCGAAAATTAGATAATAAGTCAGCAGTAGTTGTTGAGGCTGCAGTATCTGGGAGTCGTAGGTCATCCAAAACATAAGTCCCCCTTGTCTATGACTTGTCCCAATCAGCCTCCTAGAATGTGAATCCTGCACACAACAAGAAGTGGAAGAAAACATAACTAAATAACCGATATCACATATTTGATTAACAGAAGCAAGACTCATAGTAAGATTAAGAATATAATAAACATCAGAAAGAGACATGTTAGGTGTGGAGATAGAACCAATGCCTGCTAGTGGCATAGGAGTGCCATCAGCAGTTATAATCGACACAGACGAGACAAGTTTCACAGATACAAAAGATTTATCATCATATGTCATATGATGAGATGCTCCCGAATCAAGAATCCATATGGAAGGAGATATACCTGACATACCAGAGGAGTTCAAACCTTTAGAAGAGGTGGCAGACATGGCATGTGATTGAGTGACAAGAAGTTTTTGAAGTTGTTCTGCAATATCAGATATTTGGGAAGTTGTTATGTAATATCTGATATATGGGAAGCAGTCTTAAATAAGTATATAGAACCAGAACTAGAGTCAATGGTATGAGGAGCAGAAGCAACAACATTGGACGATGGTCTCCTAAAATTCTTCTTATGTGCTCTCCCTAATTTCGGACAATGTGCTTTTCAATGTACTTAATCAGCCATAACAAATAATGACAGAAAAATACGATAAACACAATCACTGAAACAAAATAAATTAAACATCTGCACTTTTGGATTATCTCAATTCCAAAAGAGCAACCAACCATTGTAGTGATTAATATGAAGATTGTAGTGATTAATATGAAGAGATCACTTTTTAATTTATCTAAGTATTCTCAATTTGACATAGCATCATGATGACATTAATGGAATTGCAAGTACATATGCATTTACTATGACAAAATATAACTTCAATGTTCGACTGATAATCAATCTTTTTGTATTTTGATAGAATGACTAATAACCGATCTAGTTTAAATAGAATAACCTCTATGTTTGTACTCTTTACTTATTATTTTCTTACTCTTTTGATTTTGTATGATTACAAAATTGATGTTATTTACTATTTAGAAATTTTATCATTTATTAAATTAGGCGCATTTAATAGTGTTTATTACTCAATATAAAATAGTTGAAATAAAATATAAATAAAATCAAAATAAAAAAAAAAAAAGTTAATATATTTAATCAAAAATTAAGATCACATCCATCTATTTTTTAAATATATTTAATTTTTAAGTACTATTTAAGAATTGCAATAATTGACCATATTGCATGGAAGAGCACGGACACTAATTTACAATATAGAATATATCATATGTTTATATAGTATTAATAATGGCCAAATTCACCGGAGAACAAAGACAATGTGAGAATGTCACATGTACATTTTTTCATTATAAGACATATAATATTAGAGAAATCTATCAGGCGAATTTTTACCATACGTGGAATTCGGCCCTGATATCTAGATAATAAGTACCGCCTTTAAATAAGTTTTTAGTTAAAATCGATTTAGAAATAGTTTTTCAAAAAAAGCATTTTGAAATTCTTGCAACAAAAAATATATAAATTTTTTTTTTGAGAAATATATTTGTAAAAAAATTTCGAATTTTTTTTTCAATTAGTTCTTAAAAAAAATTAAATAATTTTCTTGGAAATTTTTTGAGTTTCTGAAAAAATTTGTCGAAAGAATTTCAAATTATCTATAAGAAACAAAATTACATTAAACTATTTTTTAAATTAAGTTTAATTAATAAATTTATTTTAAATATGTGATCTAATTTATAAATTATTTAAATAATTTGATTTTTTTTAATGCAGCGTAAATGTGCAATCCAAACAATTAATATATTTGCATATCCTACTAATATTAATGGTTGATTGATTTCAGTGAATGTTAATTATACGATATGAATT
>JBBPBR010000008.1:4844066-4855160 GCA_037974775.1 Cicer pinnatifidum
TTATTATTAATGAGTAAAATATATTTTTATTTATTTATTTAATAATTTATAATATGGTTGTTATTATTAATCTTTTTATTCAATTATTATTTTTGAAAAGTATATATATGCATGACATGATTTATTTAATTTGACTAATTTTTTTTGCTAAGTATTTAAAAAAAAGTTTATAATAATAATAATTTTAATAGAAAAGAAAGAAGCATGAATTGGGAAAGAGACGTTAAAAACAAAATTACATTAATTTTGGGAGTAAATATTTAGGGTCTTAATGGGCTTAAGTTGAAAACAACACGTTAATCAACTATAGTGATAGAAAAATTAAGAAACAAAACCTCTGCGATTCACAATTTGAATACTCATATATAACTGTAATATGTGGTACTCAATTAGGAGACTTTGAAGATGAAATCTATTTTGGATAGTTAGTTTACAGTTAGTTAATTGTAACAACTTTTGTTACTCCTAAATTGTAAACAAGATGTATATAAGCCAAAACAAACAAGGCTGGAAAAACAAAGAGTGTAGACAAAAGAGAATGCAAGCTGCATTTTTTGCATAGTGCAGAAAAACTGGCAACATATAATCTAACAAACATTGTAATCCTTTCATCTCATTTTGTGTGTTAATTTTGGCATTGAAAGCTTTAAATTTGTTAGTCAGAAAATAAAGAACGTTCTCCGTTTTACAATCTCATTAATCTCCATTTTATATTCAATCAATCTTAGTTTTATAGAAACCAAGAACATTTTTGGTTTATTGACTGATTGATCTTCATTTTAACAACAACTGGTATTAGAGCACGAGTTTATTCGATTCAAAGGAAAGATGACATCAACAAAGAATGTACTTGAAAAATTCGATGGGAATAATGATATTGGGTTATGGCATCTCAAGATGAAATCGTTGTTGGTTCGTCAAGGTTTGGTAGAAGCACTAGAGGAGAGAAAGACATGGCATCCACACTTACCGAAAATAAGAAGAAGGATACGTGAACAAGGCTCATACTGCTTTAATCTTGAGTCTTGGAGACAAGGTTATGAGGAAAGTGTCAAAAGAGATCTCTGTAACAGGTATTTAACTCAAGTTATAATCTTTATACATGACAAAATCACTAGTGAATCGTTTATACTTAAAACAAAAGATAAATACTTTCAAGATGCAATCTAGGAGGTTAATTGAAGATCATATGGATGAGTTTAATAAGATTGTTTTAGATCTTGAAAATATTAATATAAAATTGGATGATGAGGAATGTCTTGAAAATATTGATAAATTCACTACCAAGCTCTCTTGAAAATTTGTGTGATACACTCCTTTATGGTAAAGATTCTTTGTCATTAGAAGAAATACAAGCTGCACTAATTTCAAAAGAATTAAAGACGAAGTCCGATTGGAAAGAAGAAAGCAGTGGTGAGGGACTATTTCTCAAGGCCAAGGCAGTGAAGAAGAATAAAAAACAGAAGAATAAGTTCAAGAATAAAGAAAAAGGACAAGTAAAAATGAAATCTTTTATATGCAAGAAAGAGACGCATTTCAAGAAAGAACGCCCAAACTTGAAAGGAAAGAAAGCATCAAATAGTGATGGTGATTATAGAATGCATCTATAGCCTCCGAAGGATATGAAAGTACAAAAGTTCCTATGGAAAGTTCAATTGAAATTATGGATGATGACTGAGTGCTTGACTCAGGGTGTTCATTTCACATAACCTCAAATATAGATTGGTTTCTTGACTACAAATAATTTGATGGAGACAAGGTGATTATGGGGAACAAATCAACTTGCAAGGTAGTTGGAATTGGATCAATCAAGCTAAAACTAGAAAATGAACTATGAATATTTTCTCCAAAGTCAGACATGTTACAGAGCTTAAGAGGAACTTAATTTCTATAGGAGTGCTGGAAGAAGTTGGTTGTTCGTACAAAGTAGAGAAAGGTACTCTAAAAGTGATAAAAGGATAATTGGTAATCATAAAGGGAACAAGGGATCATGGTATCTACCTTCTCAATTGTCAGGCAGTGACAAGAATGACAACAGTGGCAGTCCAAGCAACAAGCAAAACCAACCTATAGCATCAAAGACTGGGAATGTAAGTCTAAAAGGAATGCAGGTTCTAGACAGACAATGCATACTAGGAGGTGACAAGATTGATGATCTTGAATTTTATGAGCATTGTGTGTATGGAAAGATGCATAAATCATGTTCTCTACAAGGAAACAACATTGCTCAAAAGGAATTCTAGAATATGTTTAGAGTGATCTATGTGGCCTTGCCAAGATTGCTTCACATGGAGGTAACAAGTATTTCATTACATTTCTTGATGACTATAGTAGAAAAGTATGGATTTACTTGTTCAAAAGTAAGTGTGAATCATTCAAAACCTTTAAATATTATAAATTTATGGATGAAAATAGAACTGATAAAAGAATTAAAACTTTAAGGACAAACAATTTTCTGGAATCTTGCAGTGAGGAATTCACTAGTTTTTGCAAAACTAATGGAGTGAATAGGCATAGGACTGTAAGACACACACCTTAACAAAATAGCTTAGCTGAAATGATGAATAGCATTGCTTGAAAAGAATGAGATGCATCATGTCCAATGCATGAATGCCTGCACAGTTTTGGGGAGAAGTTGTCCATACAACTTGCTATTTGATAAATTTGAGTCCTTCAACAACAATTGAACTCAAAGCTCCTCGAGAGATGTGGACTGAACATCTTGCTAATTACAATCATCTAAAATATTGGAGTGTGCAGCATATTATCATGTAAATGAAGGGAAGCTAGTTCCTCGAGCCTAGAAATAGTACTTTGTTGGATATCCAAGTGGTATAAAAGGTTATAGGATATGGTGTTCTGAAAGTAGGAAATGTATCATCGATAGAGATTTTAAGTTTCAAGAGGTTGAACTATACAAGTCCTTCACCAAGGCTGCTAATGTAAATTCACATCAAACTAAAGCTGATAGGTTTGATCTTAAGGTGGAGCAAGCTGCAAAAAGGAAGAAAGATCAACAAAAACCAAGAACGTTCTTGGTTTCAGAAAAACAGCAGACTCAACAAGACAAGACTGATGCAAACTCAGGTAAATGCGATATGTTCCAAGATCGTGATAATTCAACATAAAAGAAAGTAGATGACTACAAATTCCCATATCGTTATAAGATCGTGTTTTAATCAATTCAAATCGTTATTGGCTACAAATTCAAATTATTTGGTTAATAATTTTGTAATAGTTTTAGTGTTGATGAAATTTTTAGAAACCTTATTGATGTTACTTATAACCATTTTTCTATAAACATTTTGAAAGTTGTTGTTATAGTTATTTCTTTCAGAAGATTAATGTTATGATTTTTACGAGACATTTGTGTGGAGTTTGTGTTGATTTATAATAATAATAATAATAATAATAATAATAATAATAATATTAATGTGATTGTTTTAAAAGAATTTGTCTAAATCTTAATCTAAACCCAAACTTTCTTTGAGTAGGAGTTAGGAGTTGAAAGAAAAATTAAATATTAAATTAATTATTACTTATTTGAATGTGTGAATCCAGTTGAAGGAGAGTTTTTGGCACATAATTCTATAAACACTTTTGGTAACGGTAAGGGCATCATTCCATTCGTTTTCCTACTTGAATTATATGTGATATAAATGTAATGTGATGTTATGTATTTGTTTTGTTTATGTGTTATTTTCAAAATCTGTGGTATATGAATTACATTTTAAAAATGATATTATGAGATTAAATAATTTGTGTATTTTGATTGGTATCAAATGATTATTCAATGTGATGACTTTCTGTATAAACCATGTTGGTTTATAACAAGGTTGAATGATTTTGGATGCTCTGGTTGAGTGATCTACTTGTTACTAACTAAAGTGATGACATTCATACATGCATTGGTGGCCTGAACCTAGTCATGAGTGTGTGATGACAATTTATTTCAAAGGCAACATGATTCAGAAAAATAATCAATTGTGGGGTACTAACTAAAGTGATGACATTCATACATGCATTGGTGGCCTGAACCTAGTCACGAGTGTGTGATGACAATTTATTTCAAAGGCAACATGATTCAGAAAAATAATCAATTGTGGGGTACTGGACATGAAACTCTGAAGAGCATTTGTCCAACGATGGGACATTGTCCAATGGTTGGTTTCTTTGCTCTACAGGATGGTGATATTCGGGAATCATGTATTGGCATATAGTCTAATAAAAGGATTTGTGCATTTTGGTTGATTTGTCTTTGTTGACATATAGTCTAACAAATAAGATTTGTGCATTTTGGTTGATTTGTATCTTTTGGGCTTTGTGATTTTAACTGTTAAATGAAGTATATGATTTATTTATATTTTTGCTATAACAACTATATATGTATGTTTATTTGCTCCGTGTTTGTTATTAGAAGATGATCCTTACATTTGAGAGGACATCACATATATTGTTATTGAGCTAATAATGTCGCGAGTTAAACTAGTAAGAGAAATGCGAAGAAACTCAATAGCATGCAGTTAGAGACTCCGAAATACTTTTGTATTGGTATGATACTTATTGAGAGAATTTTCCACAAGCGGAATTATACAGCGGATTTTGCACAAAATATTTGGGGGAGCTGGGAGCGACAAGTATTAATTGAAATATTATAATTGAAATTTTTAAAAGTCATATAGTTTGTTTAGAGTATCACACAATTCATACATAGTAGACAATTTGAAAAATATTAGAATTTCAATTTTCAGAAGTCACACAATTTTTACAAATCACACAATTCACATAATTCAATCAAATAAAATATATTCATTTTATAATTTTCATCTTTGTCAAAAAAATTCTTCTTTAAAAAATGCATCAATTTTTTTATGTTTAAATATCGTGTCATTTCTAAAAAAAATACACATATTAATTAAAACAATTCGCAATTAAAAAATAGTATCATACTATATCATATATAAATAATTAACATGAAAAAGCTTGTTAATAGTTAATAGTCGAGTTGCTAGGGTGTTAGAAGTCTGTTAATAGTTAATAGTCGAGTTGTTAATTAGGGTGTTAGAGTTTATTGATTCGAGATTAATTAGTTTATCCTTCTCTATCATATAGTTTATGTATATACAGATATTTGTTCTATTAATTTTATTATATTTTATTAGTATAAATTCTTAAAGAGAGAAAACACATATAAAAATAGGTACATAAATGGAGAAAAGAGAGACGAAAATTACTCAAAATCATATAGTTTAAGGATATTTTAATAATTTATCACTATTATTTTTGATAATATATAGTTATATATATATATATATATAAATATAAAAGAAATTAAAAAATATAAGAGCCGCTCCTAATCCGCCACTGCAATTATAACCGCTCTTTATTTTTCGGTAGCAACACGTCAAAAAAATTTAATTTTAGGAATTTCTTTTGTTTTACATATTAAATTTACTTTTTATAATTATTTAATTTATTATTTTTGAAAATACAGTTAAAAAAATTATTAGTTGGTTTTAAAGTAAACGAATATTTAAGTTAATTTTATAAATAAATAAAAAAATATATATATATTACATTTAAAATTTTGTTCGTTAATGTTTAAAAAAAGCGTAATGTTATGTTATAATTTATTTATATTCTAATTTTTATTTTTATAGATAGAAGATAAAAAGTGTAATAATAAATGAACTTTAATTTGTTTTGAAAAGAAACAAGGTGATATTTACTTTTCTCACTCCATACTCAAAAACCCAAAACCCTAAAAACAGAGAAAAAGAAATTGGAAACAAATTGTGTTTCTCAGTGAAGCTATGGATTTGCAAGCGAACGATTTCGATCGCATTATGTTCTTCGAGCATGCGCGTAAAGCCTCTGAAGCTGAATACATCAAGAACCCTCTCGATGCTGATGTTCGTGTCTAATTTCCCCAATTTTATTCTTTTTATTTTTATGTTCCTTGATTTTTTTTTCTCTTTTTTTGTGGAACTATGAAAGTTTTAAGATTTTCTATTTGATGAATCGATTCATGATTGGTTGATTGAGTTTATTTAGGTTATTGTTCAGATCAATCTATTTTTGTTGTTGTTGATTTTTATGTTGAAAATCGTGAATAATTTGTCGGAATTTTTTAGTACATATATATGGATGAGTTGTTATGATGCAAATTTTGTGTGTAATTTTTGGTACATATGGAGTTGTTGTGTTGGAAATTTTGTGTATAATTTGATTTTTGGAAATTTTTGTGGTACACAGAGTTGAGTTGTTGTGCCGGAAATTTTGTGTGAAATTTTTGGTTCTTAAGCTTTTGAATCTCTGCAGAACTTGACAAGATGGGGTGGAGCGTTGTTAGAGTTGTCTCAGTTTCAAAATTTTCCTGAGTCAAAGAAGATGACCCAAGGTGCGTATTCTCTATGATCTAGTTTCTTATTTTTTTGTTTTTATAGTTTGTTAGAAAACAAAAACTTAGAAATTCATGAATACGAGATAGCCAATTCATGAATCTCGTATTAAATTTTAATATGTTCATCAAGTAAAATTTGTATCGGCTCTCTTTCACTGTAAATATTAATGAATTTTGATATGGCTACAGCTGCACCTATTTAATGGCTAAGAGAGACATAGATAGACAATTTTCACAATTTTAGCATGACAGGATCTAGTTGAATCTGGAAACATAGTCACTGATGTATATAAATTGAAACAGTTTGATGAAAATTGAACGGTTCATATTTCGAGTTTGTATTTTGAGTCTGATTTACTCCGATTAGAATGTGAGTCGTCTGATATTGTATCTAATAGCTCTAATTTACTGATTGACTCGTCATATTTTGACTACTGCAAATTGGGTGGTTATGCTTTAACTTTTGATTTTAAACATTACTTTGTGTTTTGTGCATTTCTCACTTGAAACTTGATTTTGCAGAGGCTATTTCAAAGCTGGAGGAGGCTCTTTCTGTGGATCCCAACAAGCATGATGCTCTTTGGTGCCTCGGAAATGCTCTCACTTCACAGGCATTTTTAATCCCAGACCAGGAGGAGGCTAAAGTTCATTTTGACAAGGCAGCTGTGTACTTTCAACAAGCTGTTGATGAGGTACGTACAGCTGTAATTCAGGATCGTTGAATGTATCATTACAGTGTGGGAAGTATTTTTCTTGATGACTTGTATAAATAATGTATAACAGAGTGATTTTGTTTTATATAGGATCCTTCAAATGAACTTTACCGCAAATCATTGGAAGTGGCTGCTAAGGTATGTTCTATATAATGTAATGATTTTGTATCATATTGTCAACTGTCATGCTGTTTTAATGGCATTTCGTCATCTGTTGTGTTTGGAAGTTGTAATACCTCTGTAATATAGAAATGACTTTTGTAATTTGTTTGGTTTTGTCGTCATATGCTTTTTAATTTTTTTTTTTGTTATCAAGGTTGAGGAAACTAAGTTTTTTTATTTGTCATGCTGGTATCTAAATCCCCTGTTTATTATCTCCTTGTTTTTTCCTTGCAAAACTGATGAAAAACCATTGGACGTTCAATTGGTCTTCCTATTGAAGAGACCCCGACCTTGAAAATCTTATTTCTTCTTAAAAAATGCACTTTTTCTTTCTTAAGTGGAGGGATTTGTATCACATTTGCACCTTTTGATCTTCCTCACTATTAAGAAACTGAACACTTATTCTTGTGTTCCCACTCTGTCGATTCTCTCTCTTGTTCCTTTTTGTATTTTTGACTACTTGGAGCTGTTACTTTCAATTTATTTCTTTTGGTTTTCTGTAGTTTGGTCTTTTAGGAGGGTACATAATTTTTCATTCTCATGCATTCTTTCTTGCTACTTTATAATCTTTTACATTAAAGAAATCACTAATTTGTTCTTAAACTAGTTACTGGACCATTTCAATAACTAATACCTTTTTCTTAAGGCTCCTGAGCTACATGTAGAAATTCATAAGCATGGATTAGGTCAGCAGCAGCAGTCATTAGGGAATGCTGGGCCTTCTTCTTCTTCCTCTGGTACAAAGGTAATAAGATTTTAAAGTGTCTGTTGTATATCTTTACCTTGATGTCATTATCTATTGGTTTTTAGTAGTAAATGCTGTTTTACAATGTTCTGTTAATATCTTTTTCCACCCATAGTATGTTTTTAGTTGTTAATGAATTGTTTTTGCACCTACCCTTGGTAACATAAGTTAAAGTATTATTTTTATATGTGCACTGTTCTCTGATTATGAACACGTTCAAGGAGTGTTCTTGCCATAGAATAGTTTAGTTTTTTTGTTCAAAATTAATGTTTTTAAATGTTCAATTTTCTGCCATAAATTCATTTTTTTTTATTGTGACGATAGATGAACTTGGCAACTTTGGTGTTTTTGACACATTTATGGACACTGTTATTTCTTTCTGATAAATACAGATAGGCATGTTTCATTGGCACCACAAAAATCACATTATAGAGGAGATATGCTAATATGGATATAGAGACTTTATATGTTCTTCATATTTAAATTGTGTTCGAATGTCACCTAATTTATTTGGTTGATTTTCAGACTCAAAAGAAAAAGAAGAACAATGATCTGAAGTATGACATACTTGGATGGGTAATCCTGGCTGTTGGCATTGTTACATGGGTGGGGTTTGCTAAATCGAACCTGCCTCCACCTCCACCTCCGCCTCTACGATAGGTGAAGCCATTTCATTTGATTTGTTACATTGTTGGTTATTGAGAATCACATCTGATTCGGGCCGCCACTTATTATTTTGTTTTTGAGCGTTGTAATGTCTTTCATTGTGTAACCATTTACCTATCCATCATAAGCAGTTTTATCTTATTATAATAATATATTATAATTGAGTTTAGTAGTTACAAACGGTGTTTGGGACTAGTTTGAAAGTAGATGGAGCCAGTCCAACGTGGTGAATCAGACTCACAGTGTGCATTCCTCTTGGGGAGGGAGGTGCCAAAACTTACTGCTTGAATAGGACTGTCTGATAGAAAGGGGTCTATATGTTCATCCTAAAAATTAGGTTGAGTAATTGACATATTTGGTATGAAGAAACTTCCGTTTCATGTTTAATTATAAAATATCTTTTTGTGTTATATTTTTAAAGATTTGTATAGAAAACTGTAATACAAACTTTAAAAACTAACCACAATGAAAATAAATTGATAGTTTTTGCCATCTATCAAATTATATATAATCAAGTTATTTGATGAGTATTTTTACTAGTCAGATGGAAGTAGCAAATCTTCCACCGCATTGCATGAATTATTTGGAGGGAATGATCGTTACGTTTGCAATTTCAAAATTGTTGTTATGGCAAAAATCCTAATCAAAAAGGTTTTGTTTAGATAAAGACTATAAATTAGAAACCAAAGAACAACCATGGTATTTAATATATATTCATTCCTAGATAAATGTTTTTTAGTTGTAGTTGTAGTTGTTTGGTTCTCTAAATTTTATGTCTTTGCACATTTTTACGTCATTGAGAGATAAGTGTCTCTTCTCTAACAAGATGGTTAAGTTGTAAACTAAACCTTTGAGATGAAAATATATTTACGATATTGGTATTTGATTGGTATGGAAATTGAGGTGAATTACTGTACATAAAATAGTTTTGAATAAGGAAAAACATATTTTGGACTTTAGTGCATGAGAGTTCATCCTTTAGTTATGGGAAAAGACAAGTTTTTAGATTACATTAATGGAGATGTTATCTTTTTTTTAAGAAATGGAGAAGATTTCTACTCATATGACACGTTGTTGATTATCACAAATCTATATGTAAAATTAGAAAATAAATTCTATTAAATAATCAGCTATTAGCATAAGAAATTTGATTATTGCAAGGGTGAGGATAGGGTGACATGGGAGAAATTTGGGTCAATTATTTCAAGGGATACTTCATTTCGAATGAAACATAAACAAAAATTAGATTAAAAAAATTAACGTGTCTAATTAAAAAATAATAAATTTATATATATCAATTTTTTAGATATCTTTTTATTTTTATTTTTTATATTTCATTATAAAATAGTATACTATAATATAGTTTGTCATTGAAAAATGATAATCATTTGAGTTTAATTGATCATGATTTCTATAAAACTAAGTATGGAGTATAATCATTATCTTGTATAAAAAAGGGAGTAAACACATAGATGTTGAAACTGAAGAATTATTTCAAACTAGTTCTCCGTACTGTCTTGATGAACAGGATTGGATTGATATTAATCTGGCCACAACAAAAATAAAATTTGATCAAATCTAAGTTAATTATGGGATTTGATAACTACATTCAGTTAAAACTGTGACATTATGTGGGTCAAATAGTTGTAGCTTTTGTCTTTGTTATCTTTGGCTACTATTTAGATATTGCTCCCTTATTCTTCTATTGATGAAATCCTATAATACATAACAATACGAAGGAAATGGATGTTGACGTTGAATACGAAAGCAATGTTGAGGTTATAATTGTAAAATGTTAATAAATTTGTTTTCCCTGTTTGGCTTTTTTTTACTAACATTGATGACATTATTCAATTAATTTCAAGTGGATTTTCAAAATTATCAGCTTATAGTTATATATTACGGAAATGTGACTCAAATAGTAAAAAAATTGCAGATATATTTAATATATTAGAGTGAAAGTTTGAATTTTGTGTGCCTTATTTATCTATTATGAACTTTGCTATTAGACTCTTTAGAAAAATAATTCTACAAATACTAACAGAGAAATAATTTTACAATATTGCATCATATTTTGTAATTATAAAAATCCTTTTAAAATACGATTAGTATAGATAACTAGATTGAGGATCCATTTGTTAAAGATTTAAAAATAATAATTTTAACATTTCATTGTGTAGAGATTATCTATTATAATTTTTTTTTCAAGGAAAATAAAAATTATTGTGTTTCTTACTGTAATAAAAATAACTTTCTCAAATATTTAGTTATCAAAATAATTTTACAAATAGAGTTTTTAAAAAATTAAGTGGTGAGAAATATCATATAGTCTTATAACTCTAACCAAATTCTATATATTTATTAGGTTAAACTCAGTAAATAGGCTAAATAACATTTAATGTCCC
>JBBPBR010000008.1:4865713-4875865 GCA_037974775.1 Cicer pinnatifidum
TAATTCTATCACAGAATAATCTTATCATTTTTAAAAATTATATGTAATTTTATCACATAATAATCTTGTAAATTTACATAAAATATTAACATTAAAAATATATGTAAGTTAATTTAATTAGGATAGTTGTCATAAAGGTAGTTTTATTATTTATGTAATATATATCATTTCATTATTTGATTAATTTAAAATATATAATAAAATAATATAGAATTATTAGGTTTTGTTAAATGTACATCAACCACGAAATGAGTCATGCCTATATCATATCATAATTTATTTTTGGATGCAAATATCATAGAATATTTTTACTCAAATCTTGTATCATATTCACCTCTATTATATCTTGCCAGTTAAATAGGTCTTGTAGGAAATGTGGAAGGAATAAAGGTTGGTCTCCATCCTAGATAACAGAATTACTATATATAAATGATATAATAAGGTGATATGATTATCTTATATTTTTTATTTTCTTATCAAAACATTGAATTAAAATATGATATGATAATTTATATAAACATATTTTGTTTATCTTGACCATCAACCCAACACTCTTGTATGTATTTTATACTAAGATCAAAATAACAAACACTTATTCTACCACATGTTGATGAATAACTAATAATAACTAATAATGCATGGTATGTTATAAATACTTAATCATTTGATTTTTTTTCATGTTGAGTCTTTTTTTTAAACTGCTAATGTCACTCTATTCCAACCACTAAACTATTCCAACTACTAAACTAATTTTATATCCCTCCATACTAATTATTGTGTTGTATAATGTTAATACTGTTGAGAATCAGTTTTACTTTGATGATAAATCTTGATGAATGATAGAGAGAGAGAAGAGAGCATACAATGGAATTAAGAGAAATTGAATTGTTGCATTTTCTTGCCTTTTAACTGTGGTTACAAGAGTATTTATATAGCTAGCTTCAATTGTTAACCATACATTAGTTAAACTTGCTAACTACCCATTATTTTTCCTAAAACAAGTAAATGTCTAATTTGAATTATATTACAATACACCACCTAATTCAAATTACTTAATGTGAGCATTCCAATCATGTTCTTCATCTCTTCAAGTCTTCCAGGCTTCACTGCCTTGGTTAGTATATCTGTGAATTGCACCTCAGTTCTGCAATGTTCCAGTGCTAAGTTGTTTTTGTTGACTTGATCACGAAGGAAGTGATATTTTACTTTTATGTGCTTGCTACGTCCATGAGCTGTTGGATGTTTAGCCAAGTCAATAGCAGATCTATTATCAACTCTCAGCTTCATTACTTCACAGCACTTGACATTTAATTCCTTGAGCAGCATGCTCAACCAAAGAGCCTGACTAGCACCAAATGCAGCTGAGATATACTCAGCTTCACAACTGGATAATGCTACCGCCTCTTGTTTCTTAGAACACCAAGATATGGGAGCATCACCAAGCATAAAAATATACCCTGAGGTGCTTTTTCTATCCACACTGTCTCCACTCCAATCTGCATCAGTGTAACCAATGACTTCAAACTCAGAATTTCCTGTTGCAGTAGGAAATAGAATGCCACAATCCAATGTTCCTTTTACATACCTAAGAATTCTCTTAGCTGCAAGCAAGTGATCTTTGCAAGGTTTTTCCATAAATCTACTCACTAGACTGACACTGAAGGTAATGTCTGGTCTAGAATTGCAAAGATATCTCAGTGAGCCTATGAGCTGCCTGTATAGTGTAGAATCAACCAGTTCTGTATCTGCACCAGCAGTGAGTTTAATGCCTGGTTCACAAGGGGTAGTAGCAGGGTTGCAATCAGTCATATTAAACCTCTTTAATACGTCTGTTGCATATTTCTTTTGATGAAGGAATATGCCTCTCTTGAATGACACAAATTCCATACCTAAGAAGTAACACAGTCTGCCTATATCAGACATTTTAAATTCCCTCATCATCTCTATTTTGAAGTTATTGATCTCTTGTTCACTGTCACCAGTGACAAGAAGATCATCTGTATGCAGAGTATTAGCACTCCAGACTTACCACAATCTTTCAAGTATACACCATGTTTTGTAGTACATTTCACAAACTGTAATTTCAGTAAGAACCCATCAATTCTTCTATTCGATGCTCGTGGAGCCTGTTTCAAGCCATATAAGGCTTTGTTCAACTTCATCACCTTGTCTTCCATGCCCTTCTTGACAAAGCCAGGTGGTTGCTTAGTGTATACTTCTTCTTCTAAGGGACCATTGAGGAAAGCATATTTTACATCTAGCTGACTCAATGTCCATTTCTTTCTGCTAGCAATTGCAACTATCATTCTTACAATTTCTATTCTAGCTACAGGTGCATAAACTTCATTGAAATCAAGGCCAGGTTTCTGTAGAAATCCTTTTGCTACTAGCCTTGCTTTGTACTTAGCAATCTCACCAGAGGGTTTAACCTTTGTCTTGAACACCCACTTCACTTCTATAGCCTTCTTATTTCTTGGCAAGCTTACCATTTCCCAGGTTTTGTTCTTGTGAATTGATCTCAATTCCTCATCCATAGCATCCTTCCAATGAGGGTGAGCCAGTGCTTCCTCTAGAGACACAGGTTCAGCTTCTGCTAACAATACTAGATTTAGGAGATCACCATCAATGTTAATTGCACTATCAGGAAATACATCATAGTCCTGATATCTGGTTGATATTGTTGTTTGTCTCAATGATCTTCTTAAGGGTGCAGATAAGTTGCCTTCAACAATTTCATGTGGCTCATTATTACCTTGCATATCCTTATCCTCTTCTTCTATTTGACTATCATCAAGTTCAACTTCCACTGTATTACCAGTTTGGCTTGCAAGACTGTTATTCCAATCCCACTTCTTAGTTTCATCAACTATAACATCATTACTTATCACAATTCTTTTGTTCAAGGGATCAAGCAATTTATATGCTCCAGTACTGTGATATCCTACTAGTATCATTGCTTGAGTTCTTGAATCTAACTTTTTCCTATTTTGCTCAGGCACATGCCTGTAGCACAATGAGCCAAAGATTTTAAAATGCTTCACACTGGGCTTGACTCCACTCCATGTTTCCTCTGGTGTTAATTCCTCAAGCCTCTTCGTGGGGCTTCTATTCAGAATATGAGTTGCAGTAAACACTGCTTCTGCCCAGAACTCTTTTGGTAGATGTTTCTCCTTTAACATGCACCTTACCATATTCAATATGGTCCTGTTTCTTCTCTCTGTAGTCCCATTGTGTTGAGGGGTATAAGGTGCCATTACTTCATGAATTAATCCTTCTTCCTTGCAGTAATTTTCAAATTCAGTTGATGTATACTCCCCCCCACCATCTGTTCTTAGTAACTTGATTGAATTTCCAGCTTGTTTTTCAGCAAGTTTCTTAAATGATTTAAATGTTGTAAAGACTTCACTCTTCTTTTGCAACAAGTAAATCCACATTTTCTTGGTAAAATCATCTATAAAAGAGACAAAGTACAAGTTACCTCCATAAGACTTAGCTTCAAATGGTCCACACACATCTGAGTGTACAATTTCAAGCTTTGTCTTGGCTCTTGTTGGCACTGCAGTCTTGTAAGATTTCCTAGGTTGTTTCCCTTCACAACATTTACCACACATACCCTTTGGAACTTCAATTATTGGCAAACCAGCTACCATGCCCTTCATCTGCAGCTTTCTCATGATGTTGAAGTTCAAGTGTCCCAATCTCTTGTGCCATTTCCACACACTTTCATTGACTTGAGCAGTTAGGCATTTCTGCTTAAATGAACTCACACCAACCTTGAAGGTTCTGTTCTTTGATACAGGGACTTTCAAGACACATTTGCCATTTGTATCAGCAACTTCCATATGTTCACCTTGCATATGCATTGAGAAGCCCTTCTCCATCAATTGTCCCAGGCTAAGCAAGTTACTTTCCATATTAGGAACATACAGTACATCACTAATCACCACCTTACTTCCATCTACTCTTCTTATGCTCACTTTTCCAATTCCTTTGGCCATTACAGATCTTCCATCTCCAAACTTGATGCTTCTTCTCACTGTTTCATCAAGCTCACAGAACCAATCCTTATGCCCTGTCATGTGATTCGAGCAACTAGTATCCAAATACCACCATTCTTCACAGCCTGTTTCACTGTTAATGATAGCCATCAGCATCACGGTTTCCTGATTATCAGAGTCTTGCGCAAATTGAGCTTCTTCATTTCGCTTTCTAGGAACCTTAGGATTGTTACACTCATCTGCATAATGACCATATTTTTGACAATTGTAACACTGAATATCTTCCTTAGATTTCTTCTTTTCCTTTCCATTACTGTCACCTTCTTTCTTCTGATTCTCACCCTTAGGATTATTGCCTTCTTGCTTATTGTTCTTCCACTTTCCTTTTCCTCTCTTATTCTTCCAAGATTCACTTCCACCTCCTTTCTTTTGAGATTGTGCAAACATGGCTTTCTCATTCTCTTTATCATCTTTCTTGATATTATCCCTGTTCTTAATTTCAATTCATGTGCTTCTAAAGCACCTAGCAATTGTTCTAGTTTCAATGTATCTATGTCTTTAGCTTGCTCTATTGCATAATCAACTCCATCAAAATTTGGGGTTAATCCAGTGAGAACCTTTTCCACTTTCATGGATTCAGATACGATTTCGCCACAGCTCCTCATTTGATTAGTTAGAACTACTAACCTGTTTACGAAACTGACCACTGATTCATTAGATTCCATTTGCAATAGCCCCAATTGACGCCTCATCGCCATCAATTTCACCTTCTTCGTTTGCTTGTCTCCGGCGTATGTGGTGGCTAGCACATCCCACGCTTCTTTAGCAGTCTCATACTCTATGATCTTCTCAAGAACGTTCGCGTCCACACATTGATGAATCAAGAAAATTGCCTTGTCATCCTTCTTCAATTGTTCGCGATGTGTTGCGCTTAATGCTTCTGTGGGATTCTCCGCCAACGGTGTGACCCCGGTGCTTATGATATCAAGAACACCTTGATACCTGAACACCACCTTCATTTGCGTCGTCCACCTCTCATAGTTGTTACCGTCGAAGATCGGCAGTTTCGCCAGAATCTGGTCGTTGCTCTTCTGCGTTGCCATCGTTCACCGCCGTGTTCCACCTCGAACCGGGCTTTGGTGCCAAATGTTGGGAATCAGTTTTACTTTGATGATAAATCTTGATGAATGATAGACAGAGGGAAGAGAACATACAATGGAATTAAGAGAAATTGAATTGTTGCATTTTCTTGCCTTTTAACTGTGGTTACAAGAGTATTTATATAGCTAACTTGAATTGTTAACCATACATTAGTTAAACTTGCTAACTACCCATTATTTTTCCTAAAACAAGTAAATGCCTAATTTGAATTATATTACAATAAATACCACTGATTTTTTTGAGTTTGTCTGACATCATTAAAAATTGTCTATATATATATATATATATATATTAGCATGCCTACATTCTTTGTTAATTTGGTTGTGTCCCAACCAATTCATAGTTCAACTCACTAATTTTATTTATTTCTTTTATCAAAAGCAAAAAATTCATTCAAATTCCCAAGATGTTGACTACGATATGAAAGAAGACAATATACAAATAGTTAAAATAATATATTTAATTAAAAAATATAAATAAATAAAAAGTTTACATGTGATAGATATAAATTACTAAAGTAGGAAAAATGATTATATATTTTTGGTGGAGTAATATTGCATACACAAATTATTTCAATGATTATTTATTTAAACTCATATCAATTCTATCACTTCAAAATGTTAAAAAGTTTGTCATACATATGTGGTGCATATGGTGAAGAAGAAACAAAAGTGTGGGACAACAATGAAAAGTCGATTCAAATGTCTGTTACTTTAACTCATGAGTTTCTCCAAGAATAACAATTAGTTAGAAGAAAACACAGCACGAGTAATGCTGAAAGACAAGATAGATTAGACTTATCTTGGAGGAAACCAAATAGAAGGGAGCTTAAGTGCAATGTAGATGTTGCATTATTTTGGCAAAAATGGTGCTACAAGATTGAGATTTGCATAACAAAAACTAATAGTTTGACAACAACTACGTCAGTTCAAAAGGTTTGGTTGCAGAAGTTGGGTGATCAAAGAGTTACCATCGAACTAGACTGTAAGACAATGGTAAATTAGATCCACATAAATCAAACACATCTGAAATGAATTTGAGGTTGTAAAACTCTTCTTTTTGTATTATAACTTTAATTTAATTCTAAATGAAATAAGTTTCTTATTATAAAAATAAATAAATAAATAAATGAGTGAATCAATATTCAAAATCGTCAAAGTAATGAGATAACTTATAAAAAAGTGATAATTGTTGTACAATGAAATAACCGATAATTGTTGTACAATAAAATAACTTATAAATAAAAGTGATAATTGTTAGAACTTTTAAACCGTTGTACAATTTTGAGTATTTTAAATTTAATTGACTAGTTATTATGTTCAAAATTAGTTTATTTTTAATTGTACGATTTTTTCAAGCCTCAGATTTTGATTTTGTTCAAAAAATAAAAAATATAATTTTCTCATCCAACGAAATAAAGGTCTACGAGATAACATATTGGTCAAGTTGGTTTTTCAATCAAATTATCAAAACTGTACAAACTACACAGAAGATAACATAGTCACCTTATTGATTCTTGTTTTCTTAGCTTTAGGTCCACAAGTTCTGAGTCTACTTCAACCTTAGTCGAGTGGAATTTTTCAAGATGAAGAAAATATTACAAGAATAAAAGGTTGCATGTCAATTATCATTACAATAATATTCATCACCATTTCACCAAAAATGAGGACTAGTAGAAACTGAATTGACATTAACATTACAACTTTTTTAAGGATAAAATTACAAGACAAACTAAGAAGACACCAATCAACCACAACCATCAATAGTAGGGACTTACCACTAATCAACATTTAACCATGAAATAAAAATGTAGGAAGAAAGGTCAATGACTTCTACAAAGCACTGTTATACAAGTAAACATTGTCCCCCTCAACTTAGAGAAATTACTTGGCCATCATCACCTTGACGAATTCCTCGTAGTTTATTTGGCCGTCACCGTCAACATCAGCTTCTCGAATCATCTCATCAACCTCTTCATCCGTGAGCTTCTCACCAAGGTTGGTCATCACATGGCGAAGCTCAGCAGCAGAAATAAAACCATTTTGATCCTTATCAAAAACCCGAAACGCTTCTTTCAGCTCCTCCTCAGAGTCAGTGTCCTTCATCTTCCTTGCCATGAGGTTAAGAAACTCAGGAAAGTCAATAGTACCATTCCCATCAGCATCTACTTCATTAATCATGTCCTGGAGCTCTGCCTCAGTAGGGTTTTGCCCCAATGATCGCATAACAGTTCCAAGCTCCTTGGTTGTGATGCAACCTGCAAGTTCAGACCATATATAATAATCAACACCAGTAAAATTATAGATTCATCAATCAATTCTTTCCACCATATGTTTGTTGTTTTTTAAAATAGCTTGTGACCTTAACTAGTTAGCTGAAAATTAGTTAGTTGATTGTGGTTGGTTACATCCTGCTAGTAACCCAATGTGTAATCAACTTCTCTCATTCAACCTATTTCTCAAATAATTATTGTTAGTCACACACTCTGTCACTGCTGTCAGAAACAGAAAATTTCGTTATGAAATAACCGCTATATGACAACACTACCGTACTTAATCGTGTATTGTTGAACAATAGCGGTTTCATCAAATTCAGATATGCTATAATGCTATAGAACCACTATAGCTACAATTTAGTACACCCTGCCAGTCTATTAGCCACATAAATAGCCAATTTGTAATCAAACTTTTTTCATTCAACATGATAAGTTATTCAGATCCTTTCCAGCACTCAACTTCTATCACTTTACTAGGATATTAGCCATCAACTTTTTTACATTCAATCTAATTCAGGCTCGTATCATTGTTTATGTTTTCTCAAAAGAATTTTTTTTTTTTTTAAATCTAATATTAATAATAATTGAAAGTTCTGATTCTAAATACAGAAAAAAAAATCTACAAAATACTACATCATGAAAACCCATTTCTTTTAACCTGTCACCATGCCATGCCGTGTTTCTCAAAACTCAGACACATAAAACAAACTCACAATCCATAGGCAAAATATTTATAAATTTAAATGATATTCACAAAAATGTTAATAACACTTTGAGAAAACGTTAATAACATATCAATTAAGCATTATCAAGATGATAGTTTGAATTTTATTTTATTCCTTACTTCCTTCATAGTTTTTATCATTGTTATTGATTAGAAAATGCAGCAAAAGAAACAAAAACGTGTATTCCAACCTATGTAGCACAAACTATGAAGCTGACGTAGACACTGGACACGACACTAATGACAATAGTAATAATTTGAGAAAAATTAAAACAATTCTATTATTTAAAATTATTACGGGTGTTAATGAGTATAAAATAGCAATAATTAAAAGAAGAAAAAAAAAACAAGATCTAGCCTCTGAATGATCATATAGCTTGAACAAATATGCTACTAATTTTTTCAACTAAATCTCAATTTCCATTAACATTTTTATTATTTAGTTACATGATACATATTTTATTTTAAAAAAATATAAAATCATAAAAATAAAAACTCAATCAAACGATAAATTAACATAACGATAATAATAACAAAAAGAAAAACATTCATTATATTTATATAACAAGTGAAAATCAAACTTCAAAACAAACGAAATTCCTAATCCAAATCGTAGAACAAGTTCATCAAAACAAAATCACGAAACAAAACACCGATCTACAAAAAAAGAAAAAATCACATTAAAATGAAACAAAAACGAAAATAGAGAGAGAGAGAGAGAGAGAGAGAGAGAGAGAGAGATTCGAACCATCTCCGTCCTTGTCGAACAAACTGAAGGCTTCCTTGAACTCAGAGATCTGATCGTCTGTGAGTTGATCTGCCATCGTTTTTGTTAGAGCGAGAAAATGAAAATCGCAATTTCTTTTTCTTTGTTTTGAGTTTCTTCTTCAAAGAGCGCGTGTTTGAATCAACGATGATACGGTGGCGTTTTATTTATATGAGGCTTCGGTGTGTCGTTATAAGTTCCTAACTGCGCAACACGCTCTCCACGCACCTTTCCCATTTATGGCTTTTTTACTCTACTTTTTTTCCCCCAAATTTGCCCCCATAAGTAAATATGTGAATAACTTCATGTCATCTTAATATTTAATAATGTAAAATTGTAAAATATTTAAAATTGAACAAAATTAAAATGATTGAAATATTTTTTAATATACAATAATGGAAATGTATAAATTATTAATTAAATTTATTTATAATAGATCAAATTTGATTTATTAATTTAAATAAAATAAATACTGTAAAAAATCAAACGTTAAATTTAATCGATAAAATAATAAAAACAGAAATAAATAAAGAATTATGTGAAAATAACATAAATAAATAGAAAACATAATTTTTTTTATTGACTATCCAATTTTCTTTTTAAAAAACTATCTAGCAACTCATATTAATATATTTATTTTAAAACGAAGAAATATAAATATTTTGGTAGTTGAGTGAAAAAAATTAAGTAGTAGAATAATAAAATGATCTTGAGTTTGATTCTCACCTCCACGTAATAATAACAAAACTTAAGACTTAATTGTTGGGAGTTGGATATCTCAATTGGTTTGAAACTAGTTGAAAGTATTGAATAGGTGAAAACATCTGCTTTAAAGTTAAGCTCGTTAATTTTTAATTAGATGAAAAGGACGAGAAAATCGTGAATAACAATATCGGTAATTAGGATTAGGATAGATGCTGCAAAGGAAATTTAGTAACTTATAATATTAACATTTACCTATTAAAAAAAATTGTGTTAAATATATTTTTAGTCCCTCTAAATATATCAACTTTTATTTTTACTTCCTCTAAAAAAATTCGTTTGAACTATTTTCTGTAGTCAATTTTAGTCCTTGTTTTTTAACAATAGTTCACGTCGCATGTTTCAAATGATTTTTTTTTTATAACATATAATTGTTAAGACTTTAAAATATCATTTGTTTAATAATTTATCTATTTAATCTTGAATCTTTATTAATTTATCTATAACCTCAAGTTAAAGATTAAAT
>JBBPBR010000008.1:4930542-4946181 GCA_037974775.1 Cicer pinnatifidum
TTGTATGCATTTTTTGTTGTACTTAATGTGCATATTATGTGGAATATATTGTATAATATTGTTTCAATTCAAAATATCAAATGAAAATAAAAATTTTATTTATGGAGGTTGAATAGCTTAATTGATTTAAATTAAGAGTTAATACCGGAGAAAGATGAAATTAGAGAAAAAAATGACAATGCTAAAATTTTATATCTCATTTTTATACACGTAAAAATATACTAGCAAAAAATGAACTATTGACAGAAAAACTAAAGATAAAATAATATGAAATTTATTAGTATGTAATCCTATTAATAAACTATGTAACTTAAACTTTGTAGCAAATGAGTTAAAAATAAATTATACTTTTTTGTCTCGAATTTTTGTCCTTATAATTTAACTATGTATTTATTTTGTATATGGGTGTAGATGGTAGAACTTAAGGTGCATATGGATTGCCAAGGGTGTGAAGAAAGAATAAGAAGGGTGATCTCCAAATTAAATGGCAAGAACCGTCCACATTGTCCTCTTATTATTTTTCTTATTTATTTATTTCTTTTTGGAAAGTAAACGCATTTTTTATTTTTGTTTGTATAATTTTTTTTTCCTTTCAAATATAATTATGAATTTTCAATTTTATTTTAAAATTGGTTTTCTGTTGTTAGTGACAATTAAAGTTAACTTAGATGACAAATAAAAAATAGACGAATATAAAAAAATACGAACTTATAGAAATAAAAATCGAATGAAAATATATATGTTTGATTCATGTAAGTTTGCGTTTTTTTATTTTATTTTTATTGCTCAAATTACTATTTTTTCCGCCTCTTCTTCATATGCTATCTCCGTTTCTTTTAACAAATACTAACAACCTAGTCGATTTAAAAAAATAAATTAAACTTACATGGTTAAATTTAAAAGAAAAAACATTACAAAGACAAATATCAAAATAATGTTAATTGACATTTACCAAATATATATTTAAGCTTTTATTTTATATAATTTTATCTACCGTTAAGATTATTAGTAGACATAGCCCGTCTAAGGGGGAGGCAAGTGTGACCGTCGCCTTAGGTCTCATATTTTTAGACCTCAAATTTATATTTTTGATTTAATTAATATTATGAATTTTTTAATATTAGATTCTTTAGTTTATATAATATAAATTTCACTTTCTAATTTTGATGTTAATTTATTTTTATGGAAATTTTTTTATACTAATTAATTCAATAAAAATTGCTCAATCATATGAATGTATTTAATATTATTTATAAATTGTTTAATATTATGTAAAAGGCTTAAAAGACATCTAATTTTATTATTGTATTTTTTAAAGAATTTTATTTTAAATTTTATTTTGGACTCAATTTATTGGACTAGTAGACCAATTAATTAATATATAATTTAGTTGTTAAAAAGTGACAACTTTTAGTGTCTTGTTTTCTGAAAGTGTCCATGTATTCAAATTGGTCCCAAATCAATGTTTCAACTTTTTAAAGAATAATAATTCTAACATTTGAGGCCAACAAAAAATTCATCTTTCCACATCAAGTAGACAACATGTGACACTTGTTTAGGTATCCATCCATGTAGGAAATCTAAAGACACCAATGAGTGTTAAGACATATAGTATATAGTTTGTCAGCTACTTTATTACATATTATCAGCAACACTATTTAACTAAACGACTAATTAATTGTTTCTTTGTGCAAATGAATAATTAAGTTGTGAATATGAAGTAAAAAAAAAAAACCTCTTAGAAAAGAGTTTTGTCGTTTATATTATTCAACTTGACGTAAAGGATTAATATGCATCCATGGAATGCCTAATCTATATTAAAAAAATTTGTCTATTCTGTCAAAAAAAATTGTGTATAAATTAATTAGCACATTTGAAGACTAATGTATATACCTTACACTATATGTAATCATATTAACACAAGTTATCATCATTTAATTGGAACCAAAATGTATTAATTCTTAAACAATTGATTTTTGCAATCTTTATTTTTTTTTAGGCATTGTTATCTTTATTTTTTTTAGGCTTTCTTCCAAAGTTAGAAGGAGAAGGAAGATAGATTGAGAGCTTTTCCAGGAGGGAAAGAGAATTAGGTCTTAGGAGATAGAAAGGGAGAAAAACCTCTCACCTTATTTTTATTTTTGTATGGTCACTCTAGAGTTGATCTAGGGCTTTGAAGTTATTAGTCTTTGGCTGAAACCTTTGAGATACACTAGATTTTGATTATATATATATATATATATATAAATTTTGTGGCATGAAAATATTGATAGGTTGAATTAATGCAGGTGTCCATAGCTTGGAGATAGACATGAAAAATCAAAAGGTAACAGTTATAGGGTATGTGGAGAAAAGCAAGGTATTAAGGATAGTGAGAAGAACAGGAAGAAAAGCTGAGTATTGGCCATATCCTTATGATAGTGAATATTATCCATATGCTTCCCAATATTTGGATGAATCTACTTTTAAATCTTCATATAATTACTATAGACATGGTTTTAATGAGAATGTTCATGGCTATTTTCCTGATCAAGCATATTCAACTGTCCCTGATGAAACAGTCTTTCTGTTTAGTGATGACAATGTTCATGCACCTTGCACCATCATGTAGTAAATGATTATGTTTTTTATTTTCTAGCATTTACATCTTACACTTGTAATCTATATTCAATGAATTATATCTTGTTCTGAAACTATATATATATTGTCTCCTACGGCCCTGAAATTTTGAGTGCCCTATATATATATATATATATATATATATATAAAAGTTTTGATCTTTTGGGTTTTTTTTTTTACAATATCATTAATAAGATTTTTAATCTTTCTTGTAGCATAATATTTTACAAATAAGATTTTTAACAACATCAATTTGAAAAAATTCTCTTAGAAAATACAATAATAACAGAATATGTGATATTATTCTATTCTATAAGTTGTGCAAACATTTTGATAAATAATTAAATATCTTTAAATAAAAAAAACTCTATCATTCAATATGATTTTCATTCATCAGCTGTTAAAAGCTCAGACAACTTTCTACCAAAAAGGTTTGTTATTTACATATATGGAAGGGGGGAGTGATTAAAAGTGTTGTATCAACCAGTACTGCCTGATAAGTCGCCGGAAAGTGCACTTCCATATGAAACTGATCCGGTTTGTGAAGTGCTGCCGGCTCGAGCTTTCTGGTACTGTCGTATACGGAAAGCGTCTCGAGGAAGTGGTTGGCTTTGGACAGTTGTAGTATCATCATCCTCTTGCCCTAAAAATTATAATAACAAATATCAATCAGAGTAAAATGGACTTTTGATGTCAAAACACAGAAGAAAGCTAAAATATTGGTATTTTACTGGCACTTTGGATTAAAAGCGTGTCCAATGTGTAATATTGACGATGTGATTACATTCAATCACTTCGATTATCTTAAACTATTACAATGTCTACATGTCAGTTTAGTGTTGTGTCTGTCGTGCATGCTTCATAGGCATAAAGTTTAATCAAAATGGATTAAGCACTTACCGTCTAATTCTTTCCTTTTTCCATATTGTTTTCTATTGGTTGGTTTATGAGATAAGCCAGTTTGAACAGGGTGAGAGTGAGACTTGCTTGAACCAGAAAGTTCACTTGTAGCAGGAGCAGCAGCACCTACTGGCAATTGTGATGGAATCCCAGTCTTCCCACCTATTGGAAGGTCGCTCTGCAAACAAATTGAAAGCACAATATCCACATTTGGTGTTGGTCCTGCAAATTTCAAAACACAGTTTGTCGACGGCATTTAGATACAAATAATCAGCAAGGAACGATATCACTCCTGGTAACTCCGAAAAACATGATAAGTCTAACATAACTATTTTAAATAGCCGTGCACTTTGCTTTCAACATTCTTTCTACTAGTGTGCAAAACAGGCACTAATCTGCCTGTCTTTCCCTTTTTATTGTGCTAAAGTGTGTACGTATTATTTTTGTATTTCTTTGTATAATTTTGGTTTTTATTATGTGGGATTGTAATACACTCCTTTGCATAATAAAATAGTTTAATACCAAAAAAAGGATATTGCTTTTATATATTGTTATAGATTATAACACTTTCTTGAAGATCCACATGTCTTCTAAACCCAAAAAATGTAAACAAGACTCATCCTTATTCATCCATCACAATTCTACACGTAAATTGATACTTAGAGCAAGAAAATTTCGGACTCGGGTTTTGTGAGTCCTTGTGGCTGCACGCAATCACATGATCAGTCGTCCGATCAAGATTGGCCGGCTCAGATTTCAAAGTTAGATTTTTGTTTTAAAAAAACAAAATCTATCTTTAAATATGAGCCATCCAATCTTTGATCCGACGGTCAAAATTGTGTGATCGCTGCAGTCAAACTGCACTCAATCCAAATCTGAAAATTTCCGGAGTGACTTGCAGTAGATAGCAATAAGCATGGATTAATAAATTAAGATAGACAAGCAAAAGCCTCGCAGTCGCAGAAATTCCAGAAATATTGTGCACTGTTTCAAATTGGCAATAACAATCTTACAGAAGAGGGCATTAATTAGACAGCAACATCAGAATTGAAAAAGGAACAAAGAAGAAAAAGGAAAATAAATGTAAGCACCTCATTGAAATGCATGTTTCTAAATTGCATATAAAATAGCGGGGAAAAACACTGGATGATTGACATGGGATCATATTTAACAGAAATATTGAAAATTACCCTCAACTGCAGGTAGGTTTGCTAAAAATGCTACCAAAGCAGGTGGTGTAGCTTTAAGAATTTCATCAAATGCATTTGTTCCAGCACCTGTTCCTGGCAATTCAATCAGACAGTTGCACGTAAGAAAGTTAACAAGCTATCATTTTTACATTGTTCGGTTAGAAAAATGAAATCATAACTCACATTAAACAAAACAATAATAACTCCAACCCTAAACCTTCCTATTCAAAAAACAAAACCATGAAGGTGTGAGAAATTAAAAGAGGAATTGAGAATTTCAGATTTGATTTTCATTCCGAAGGATTTTTTAGTTCACAACAGTATTTATACATGAAAATGAAATCAAGCTAGTGCTACATGCCATACATTGCCGTTAAATTGAATTTAGTCCAAACATAAAAGTTCAAACCATAGTGTCAGAATATAAGGAAGTATTTCAAAATATCTTAATATTATGTTAGAGTATAGTAGTATATTTCATAAGACTAGTTTCTAATATTAGAGTATCTTAGGATATAATAAAATAAGACACTCTAATATTAGAAACTAAGTCTTACATGGTAAACTACGATATTCTTTTTTGTCGTAACCATCCATTTTCCGGGGGAATGGGACCCTAATAATCCCAAGTTCAGTCAGGAGGTAAGTAAAATCTGGCCAATAATTGTTTCAGCCAAGATTCAAATACGAGTTCCCCCGAACGATTCGTTTTTAACTAGAGCTCATTAATTCCTTGAGCTCAATCACTTGTATTCGAAGACTGAATAATCATGAGTAGTAACACAAGAAAAAAGAACTAATCACCAAAAAATATTCAAATTTCAAACAGGATGTGTTACCATACCAGGATTATGCTTTGGATCATATACCACCATCTTTGAAGTATCAGGATAGACAACCTTAGATGACATAGTTGAAATGCTTGCAATAGATCCCTTATCTGCACTAATTGTGCATCATTAACCACAGAATAAGAAATATTGAGAAACCTAGTGCAAGAATGAATAAAATACCTATAAAAGTTGTTCCATTAAGCACAAGAGACTTCTCCACTTTCTTATTGATATTTTTGGCAAGCCACTAAAGAGGTAGAAATGAAAATGAATTACTATATAACACAAATATAAACATTGAATAATTTAAATAGTCGTTGCGTCTAGTTTTTCAATAAACTAACAACTGGTACCTCTTGCCGGGATAAATGATCAAGATCATTAGAAGAGCACGGCCATAGATCCATGAAACTATAACGTGATACAACATCTTGCAGAGAACTCTCTAATGCTGCAGTTGCATCCTCACCAGTTCCAGAAAGCGCTTCTTTCCTTCGTTGCTCAACCTACATATGATACAAGGATAAATTATCAAAACAGCTTACCACCATGTACTAGTAATATCATAATTGTACCCTAGAGTAACTTAGGTTATCTTAGATATCTTAATTTTTTTCGTACAAGGATTTTCTTTCAAATGTTCCGCAATTGTGAAAAAGTAAAAATTTGACAAGCCTAACTAAGAGCCTGCTGCAAAAGAAAGAACTTGATATAGCAAGGTAAATGTTGTATTGAAATAAATATGAATGTACTACCTTCAACATGCTAGCAAGATCTCCATAAGTTTGCTCAAATTGAGTGAACCTTTTCCAGACCTATAAGTGATATTAGTTACAACCACTAAGAAACCAGGAATTTATTTTAAAGGAACAAGGAAATAAGAGTCAATGCCAACCTCAACAGATTCCTCTGGAGGAAGTGAACTCAACGCCCTCTCGAATAAAGCGCGTATATTTTGGTCATCATTCAAACGTGTCAAGAAATCAGCATATCTGAAACATCGTGAAAATATTATTAGTATTCAATCACTATTTTTTGGTAGGAAAATAATTATTGTTAAGAGAAACGAAAAAAGTGCAACTAGTGAGAGGATAATCTCTCCTCCAAAACATAAAGTTAAAAACAACAAGCAGAAGGATCTGAAGTATCAAATTTAGTAGAAAAAGTAACTGATACTAGTGGATGTATGTCAACAAGATCCGTTACAATATAGTGCAGACATCAAAAAGAAAATTACAAAAGTAGGTTTAGTATATCAAGTTGTCAATTATATTGATCTCAACAAGGTGAGTAACAAATTTTTGTTGTCGACAGTTCAGCGTGAAAATGTGAGACTAATCACTTGAACCTGTTCGTCACTGTTAGTCTATCAAGTGGTTTAAGTAGATAATATTGTCAATTTTACCTAATTATAGGTTCAAATAATGTTTTTTCTTGGGTTTCAGTTTATGTCCCCCCTTGCTCCTTGCCATGTATTATTTTTCTGGTTATTAATAAATTTAGTGGCTTGCAGCAAATGATGGCAGTAGCTGAGATCATAGTGATGCTTTGGCATACCAATTCTGGTTTTAAAAAGTGGTAGATAGATACTGTTGTCATCACTAACAATGTCCAGCAGATATCCAAAATCTTCAGTGACATATCATATCAATTCAAGATCAAAGATTTAGACAAAAGTACATTTTAGGGATTGCAGATGCAGAAAACAATACCCCAATATTGGCCTAATAAATTCAAGAAAGCACTGCAGAATAAGATTAATTAGAGTTGAGAGAAAGTAGAACTCACTCAAGAATATAAACAGGCTCATGCATAAAGCGTTTTAATCCTGCTTCAAAAACATTATGAGCCATCTGCATGGATAATCCGAATTATTTTCTAGAAGTTAAAACTATGTATGTAAGACTCCAAGCATAAAAAATATTTTGTTAAATTCCATGAAGGATAGAGCAAGCAAGAAACAGAATTGTTGGCAACGTTTCCTTATTTTAATTTATTCTGAGACACAAATTCAAATACACACATAATCATGCATAAATAAAGGAAATAGTAAGACCTTCGGATCCTTGTCGAGACAGAAGGCCACCGTAGCGTAAGCCACATAAACTTGATATGTACAAGTTGGGGATTTGCGAGCATCCAGAAAGTACTTCCTAGCAGATTCAACACCTTCAGTTCTTCTTAGAAAACGAATGAACTGTAGCATGAAACATACGTCATATCTTTTGCATGGAAATCTATCAACAATTATCACAATAAACAGCATCAGTTACTTAACATTCTCAATGTAGAAAAGTTATAGCAGAGGAAAAAAAATGTGTTTTTACGCACATTCAACTTCGATTAATCAACTTTAATGAGGATAGAAGGCATGCATGTGGAATCCACCAATAGATAAAACATATGGACAACAATAATTTTTCAGACAATTTACTGATTTTCAAAACATTTAAAGAAATTGATCATGCCATGCAGCAGTACCTTAAAACTTACACCTTTGGAATTAAATATAAGCAAAAAGTATATTTGAAAATTTGAAGTATCTGGTCTAAATTTTATATCAGATACTTTTCAAATACCATTTTTTCTTATAGTTCACTCTGGAGGAAGTATTTACTGATTTTCAAAGTATCCAACACTACTATTGAGCATATTAAACAAACAATTTCACATACTTGAATATGTGCAAGTGCAGTTGCATTATCACCATCTCCCAAAAGGTTTTCATATATTTTCTTTGCAGCCTGAAATAAAAAACAGAAACAGAAATCCTTAAAGATTAAAAATAACCAATAAAGACAAGAAAGTTGAAGCATAAAACTTCATAAGCGGCCAGAAAAGATTAAGGAAAAGTTTCTCTAAATTGAGCAAGTGAATATACTTGAGTTGAAGCATGTATGTTATTTTTTATTTGATTATTAATTGATTTTCTCTATTAATTTTTGTAAAAACATATGTTATTTATGAGATATATATATATATGATGTTATTTTATCATCGCTTTATTACTCCTACTATATTACTCTAATACCAAATTGAGAAGAGACTAGAAAAGATTTAAGAGAGGTTTCTGTGAATTACTTGAGTGGGAGTACAAAAAGATAAGCAAAAATATAAGCAAAATGAGTAAAAAAAGATGATGTATTTAGTCCAAAATCCAATTTTTACTTATGTTTTGCGACGGAGAGAGTATATAAAATAGAATAAATAAATGAATAAATTTTACATTTAAAAGAACAATAGTAAAAATAAAACAATTTCTTATGACTAATTTTTTCAATAATACAATGAAAAACCAATAACTCCCAAAAAAATTAATCACTATCATTTCCATCACATATATCCAATCAGTAATACCTGAATTGCTCCACGGGATTCCTCTAGCTCTGCATAAGCATACCGTAGCATTTCCGAATCTGTCCACAAATGAAATGACAGAGCAAGGAAATGAAAGTTAAAAAATGTAAGGTCAAGTAAGGCACATTAACGTAAAATTAAGAACTACACCACAGTCAACAAAAGGATAACAATAGAGCCTTAACTGATATTAAGTATTTACCAAAGATTAAAGGTTTTCACAATTAAAGGAAATATCTATCAGAAACAGAGCTTTGATGGAGTAATCACATAGAGACTCAAGAAAATGTTGTCAAAAAAATGATATCTGAAAATTAAGCAGAATTAACAATAGAAAAAGTGCCACGAACCAGGAAGAGCCTTCAGAGCCCTTTGAAATACTTTGATTGCAGCATCTATTGAACCACCTTTAGCATGCCATGTAGCATAGTCATACCATATATCAGGATAATGGTACATATACATCAGACACTGAATACCAGTGAAACACAGTAAGAAATTCCATGAATAATAAAATAAATATCAACAAAGTAAAGCACATGGATGATGGTGTTCCTATTCCCACTTCTTTTACAAGTATTTGTATCAGGAAAAACAAATCCCAAAGACCATCACAGATTCACAGCATAGAGAGATGATGAATATATCAATCACAAGTCAATATGGAAGAGTGTCAAATCATATAACTGTACAAATATATGTTGAAAAAACTCCAATAATGCATAACCAATCCAATAACTCCGAAAATGAACAACGAAGCGAAATTAGCACTGAAGATTTATTTGCCAACATTCACTCATCACAACTAATTAAATTAAGATGATAATGAATGTTTAGAAATTACTGCTAAAGGTAGATATGTACAACAAAGAAAAATAAATTTGCAGGCTCATTAATTACTTTTTTCCACTAATACCCTCAATCATTGTTCCTCAATCTACCTAACTACTCCGCTTACTACTTCATTAATAAGAGTATTTTAGTCAATGAAGCTTATTTTATCATAGAAACTAGTACACTCATTGATTTTTTTTAAAGTGTACATAACCTTAAATGACAATTAATATGAAACAAGGAAGTATTTTACATGAACACGATTTTTCTTCATATTATTGAAAAAAGTGATACTATTTAAGTGATAAAAAGAAAGAAAACTATATTTCCTAGTACCTGCTCATAAGTAAATATAACTCGTTTGTTGGAGGAAGCAGTGTCTATTCTCTGTGGATTTCCTCTGAAATTAAGAAGTTGGATAAATCAATGAGAGGAAGGCACTAGGTTCATCTAGCAATCATTTCAAAACGATCAGTTTGGTCAAAGATCAACTCTCCCGAAAGCTTAAGTTGTTAGATAGAGTCTCGACCCAAGAATGGTCAAGAGTCAAGACTGCAACACGTTGATTGTAATTGATATTTATATTTATTCATTATTTCTCTGTTTTCTTGGATCTTTTTTTCATAGCTTCCATAGATAGAACAGAAACAGTGTTTATTATTATTTTCAAACTATAGGTTTAAGGGATTCTCAATTCTGTATATAATTGAATTATACAAATTCAAATTAATATCAGTTTTTAAGTGTTTCAACTCATTCTTTGTCTCCCCATTCATAATAAATAAATTAAATATAAGCACGGATAAAGTAGATCTGCACGTTTCAACAGTTAAACTTAAAAAAGTTAATTTTAAGAGAAAGAAATAAAAAAAAAGGATGCATCATTCTTACTTTTCAAAAGATAGAAGTCTCTTCCATGCCATCCACTGCATTTCTTCCTGTCAGAAGTAACAAACACATAAAACTTATTATGATGTAATGAGAGATGTAAAAACTATTAATTTGTCCATTTTACTTCATCTAATATCTTAATCTTTTAAAATAGTTGGCTTTAATATGATATTGGAGCCTCTATCACTAGGTGGTCTAGAGTTTGACACTCAACACTAGCCATTCTTCTAATGAAAATTGAATTTCAGTGTAGTCGGTTTTTTCGAATCCAATGGACTCTTATGTGAGAGGCTATGTTATTAGATATATAAAAGTATAAAATCATCCATTTACTAATCGCTCAAGTTTTTATAGTCGGTCCATGTTCGAATTTGCTTATATTGGAGCCAAAAACCCTTTTTTAGCAGCTTCTTCAGAGAGATTTTGGAGGAAAATTATTACCATTCCAAAACAATTTATTTACAGAAATGTAATTTCTTGACGACACAATAAGTAACTAGTGACTAAAGCATAAAGCTCCATAGCCCATATAAATGTGTTGATGTCTCAGAGTTGTTGAATAACTTCTATAGCGGCACTATAACGCTATAGTGTAGTGGAATTTGAACAAAACACTATTGTTCCGCGATGCACTATTTTGTACAAAATGTTGTCAAATAGCGGCTATAGTGGCGCTGTAGCACTGTTGCGTAGCGCAATTTAAACAAACTGCTATTTTCCGTGATTGACAACATTGTGGTGTCTTCTTGACAGATGTTGAAAAGAATAAAGGTGCTCTGTGTCAATTTCCACACATATGTGGGATCCCCAAAGGAATTAACCCATTTGAGGCCCAGCAAGCGAGGACTTTTTTCCCACGGTGACGGGGATGAGGATCACACACCCCATCCCGCGAGGTTTCTGTTTCCAATATATCTATATATGTTTAGTATTTTTTACTAAGTAATCCAAAAAAACTATACAACCCTTATTATTATGAGTTTTTAGGCATATATATATTTTATTCCAAATTTGTTGAATTTTAGTTTATGAACTATGGAGTCCTACAAGTATCCATGGGGATCCGCGGAGATGAATGGGGAGAAAAACTCCCTGAGATGGGGAATGAGGACGGAAACGGGGATGGGAAGCAAAATTGTACTCCCCATCCCATTGAAACCCCAGTTTAATCAACCTAATCAGTAACTATAAAAAACTAAATGACAATCCAACTAAATATCAAAGTTTACTTCATATTTTACTTTCATAAATAGCTAACTACTACAAACAAAGACCCTCAAATCAATATCAGCGACACAAAATAAAAGAACATCAAGTTGCAATTTCATCAGCATTTTTAACTAGTAGAGCCCTCTTTCCAATACTTTACTACCGCAATTACATCTTGTTTTTAAAGAGCCTCAATGGCATACTTTCACTATACAGAAATTGCTAGCAATTGATAAACAATATTTGCAAAGGAACAGAAATTTGCCTTGTAGGACCCAGTTGGTGGTACAGCAAGCATATTCCAATCAATTTCATCAAAATACTTCTTCCGCTCCCTGTAAACTGCCCTCGCACTATTGTATTTTGGTTGATATTCAGATATCAGTCCTTTAGCCTGAAAAACACCTTATCATCAAAATGTAATTATTTTGAATTAGAATATTCTTATCTAACACAGTAACACCACAGAAAAAACAACAACAAACTCACAAATAAGTATTATCAGATCAAGTATGAAAGCAAGACCAATATATTACCAATTGACGACTAACAGAATTTTCAAAATTTTCATAGTCTTTCCAAAGTTGTTCAATATGATGGGTAGGAGTAATAATAGCTCTCTGATAGACTTTTCTCACAACAGTCATCCGATGTGATTCTTCTTGTGCGTGTACAGTCTGCAATTGAATTTGACCCAAAAGAGTTGAAAAGTGATCCCAATTTAAGCACCAAGAATTGCAGAAAACACAGACTATTAACTGACCGGCAATGATTTTAGAAAGGCTATGTACTCCATCCACACAGGGCCAGATGCTATGTCTGCTCCTGTTAGCACATCATCGGAAAGATGGATCAATATACATTATTATATATAATGTATATTATATATAAATATATAGGCACATTAATGGTTTCGTATCTAATACTCCTTCTCAAATAAGAGCCTCTTAAGCTTGAAGCTTGATACTGCACAGGCGGACCCTACCTTATGCTGAAATCTAACTTTTATTTAGAAGTGTGGAAGCAACAAGGATCAAACTTTGGACACCACGGTCATAGAAGTTGGAATACTTTGCTGTGAACTAACTACAGAAAAAGTTTAACATATTGGGAGAAAGCACATAAATGGTTTTATATCTCACACGCTGCATTAAAAACCAAGTTTTCAGTAAAACCAATTTAAAATTTTCAGTTTTCTAAACCAAGCTTTCAGAAAAACCGCTTTAAAGTCTTCAAGTTATCTTTTATTGGTATCACTGTCTCCTAAAATTTTCTTCAGTCTTTCGCCTGCCCCTTCAATTGACCTATGTTTTTATCCACTTTTCCCAATGAGGCCCCTACTAGAATTCATGTCACGTGACCAAACCACCTAAGGTGAGTATCCATCATCATCTACTAAATATAAGTGCTACAATCGTCCAAAGAAAACTGAAATACAAAACTAATGGGAAACAACTTACCAACATAGTTGAGCATAAAATCAAAAGCTTTTCTTGTCTCTTCTTGACCTTCTGTCCCCTTCTTGTCATTAACCTTTCTAATGAAACGAATGTAAGACCGCCTATAAGCAAGAATAAGAAACAAAAGTGAAAGATTAAAATAAAAATATTGTACGTACAAGACAGATCTTACAAGAGATCTTCTACGATTTGTTCGCAAAAAATAGCAGTTTGTTTGAGTTCCGCGTGCTTTAGCACCACTAAACAACATTGTGTACTAAATAGCAAATTATAGTTGTTTAAATTCTGCTACTCTATAGTGCCGATATTTGACAACAGTGCTACAGATAACATTTGGAGCAGCCCACTAAAGTAAGCATACCAAGTACCAACTAAACTCTAATATACCAAACTGAAAATATGTTTACTCATTTTGCTTGAATAGGTTTTTATTTATACAACCAAAACATTTCAAACAACATGTCCAAAAAGGGAGTAAAAGAAACTAATACACCACCCATTGCCATAATAAGATTAAGCAAACAACATACCAGAGAGGAACCTGAAGACAATTTAACAAACACCGACTAAAAATCTGTTTGACAGCATCATCATTATTTACAGTCATGTGTGCCTCCACATACTGCTTCCAAAACTTGGCCTGGACACAAATCCAAATAAGCATCATCAAAAACCAATCCCATAATTGTAGAACCTTCCAAAATCACTCACAGAAGTAGTTCCCTATAAATTACACTCATAACCACATATCTCATTTCCACACAACCAAAGAACTCAACAAGAATACCCACAGCTGTTGGAAATAAATGCAGAAGCTGCTCGTATATAGGCGTGGCCTCCGCAATAGGCAAAACCTAAACAACAACAAAGTAACAACATCACCAACGAGCAATATGAACAAAAGGTCAAGGAACTGAAAAAAGATGGAAACAAACAAAAACAGAAGCTGCTCATATATAAGGGTTGTGGTGTTTGAGATACTCAAATATTAAACAACATAAAAACAACATCAGTGAGCAATATGAACAAAAGGTTCAAAGAATTGCAAAAGGATGGAAACAAACAAAAACATAAGCGGCTAGGATAACTCACTATTGTCAATAGGAAATAGCAGATCACAAAAAATAGCAGTTTTTCAAATTTCAAATTCTACTACGCTACATTGTTATAGTACTGCTATAGCCGCTATTTAACAACACTTTGTACTAAATTATGTATCACAAAACAACGGTTTGTTAAATTCCACTGCACTATAGTGCTATAGCCTATAATGTTGCTATTTGACAACACTTTGTATTAAATTGTATATCACGAAACAATAAAGGTTTGTTAAATTCCACTACACTATAGTGCTATAGCCTACAGCGCCACTATTTGACAACACTGGGATGTATAAGTGTAACCTCAGCAATAGACAAAAGCTAAACAACAAAAGGGTAAAAGAATAGCAAATGAAAAACAAAAAAGAAAAAAAATGAAAACTTGTTAACTGGGTAAAAAAAAACCTGAGCCTCATTTGCCAACAATTCAGCGGATTCAACATTGTACTTGTCAGTCATTGCCTTGTCCCTGTCCCTGGTTTTATCCTGAAAAAAAAAAACAGAAAAAGGATCAATTTTTGTGTGCATATCGAGACACGGGGATGGAGCGAAGAGGAGGAAGATGAGTAATACCATCATGTGTTTGATGATGGAATGAAAGACGGTAGGAAGAGTTACGTGTTCATGTGAATCGATTGGGATGAAAGTGTTAGAAAGGGTGTGAGCGAGACGCAGCGAAGGTGTTTGTTTTATTGTGAACAAGAAGAAGAAGAAGAAGAGGAAGAAGGGAGTAGCTTTGTTTAAAGAAGACAGACAAGAATTGGATTGAAGATCGATCGACTCACAAGAATGGGTACGCGAGGAATTCTGTCTTCTTGTGTTCAAACCAAATTTTGTCTTATTTTCGCCCCTCTCACATTTTTGGTTCAATTTTGTATATTGATTTTTATATTTTAAATGATATTTAGTACAATTAGTTTTATGTTCACAAGAGATTAAAATCTTTGCACAATCGATTATATTTTTATTTTAGTTTCTAATTTATTGTATTAACTTGTAATTGTTCGTTGATGTAAAATAATTTTACATTAACTTTAGATCATTTTTAATCTCTTTTGATTCAAATTTAAAATTATAATTTTAGTTTTAGATTTCAAATTATACTTTAAGTTATAATTTAAAATTATACTATGTAATTTTGGTCTTAGGTTTCCAATTTAAAATTATAACTTTTGAGTCTTAATATATATAAATTTTATATTAAATTTATTATTTTATTCACTTTTATTAAAATAGATTTAAATAT
>JBBPBR010000008.1:4946755-4964333 GCA_037974775.1 Cicer pinnatifidum
TAATAAAAGTTAAATATTAATGATTATAATGACAACTATAATTGAAACTGTAAAAAAATAATTTTGAATAGTGTATATAAATTAAATTAAATTCATATTTTATATTTAGATATTATTGCAAATATTGTTTACAGTGGTGTTTTATGGGGTTGTACTTTCTTTAATTTATATTTTTACATGTGAGATTAGGTTCACAAATGATTGATTATCCAGTACAATACCCTCCTTTATTATGCATAACATCTCTAATTTTTGTGAAATCCATTTTGATTCTCATATTTTGGTTGAATGATTTACCCCTTGTTATGCCTCAATAGATGTATTTTTTATCATATTTGCATCATATTTTGCAGATTTCGTAATACTAAGGGTTCAAGTAAGAAAGAAATAGTGAATGTAAGAAAGTTCTGGAAAAAAATTAATTTATGGTTTACTTTAACTTTTAGACCATATTTTTAGTATCTCCTTATTTTTCAGAAATCCATTTTGATTCTCATATTTTGGTTGAATGATTTACCCCTTGTTATGCCTCAATAGATGTATTTTTTATCATATTTGCATCATATTTTGCAGATTTCGTAATACTAAGGGTTCAAGTAAGAAAGAAATAGTGAATGTAAGAAAGTTCTGGAAAAAAATTAATTTATGGTTTACTCTAACTTTTAGACCATATTTTTAGTATCTCCTTATTTTTCAGAAATCCATTTTGATTCTCATATTTTGGTTGAATGATTTACCCCTTGTTATGCCTCAATAGATGTATTTTTTATCATATTTGTATCATATTTTGCAGATTTCGTAATACTAAGGGTTCAAGTAAGAAAGAAATAGTGAATGTAAGAAAGTTCTGGAAAAAAATTAATTTATGGTTTACTCTAACTTTTAGACCATATTTTTAGTATCTCCTTATTTTTCAAATATAAAGGAACTAAACAAATTAAAAGCTCTCTCTCTTATACTAAAAGATCAAAACATAAACTCGCTGAGCAAAGGTATACCCATAAATCACTAATTGAGCAATTTGCGGTTAATTTATTTTCTTATGTGTTATTAATATAGTTCTACTATTAAGCTTGACAAGTCAAAATATTGTTTGACAAGATTAACCTTAGTGCACATACATAACATGATAAAACCTAAGAGTGGGTCTTCAAATCTGTGAAGTATATGTTGTCCCTACATTCTCACAATGAAATACAAAAATAGGATTGTAATCAAATTAGACATTCAATTTCTTTAACATGTACAAGTATAGGTTCTGCATTGGATCCAGATTCTGTGCAGTCAGAAAAAGAACACAGTCATTTGGTTAAAGAATCTCAGTAGTTGGATCAAATTCAAATGGCTCTTATTCCACAACTTCAACAAGACGACCTTAATATACAACTCATAATGTCAGCCATCAGATCTTCATTTGTCAGGCCTAAATCTGCGATGGCATCTGTGCAACGAATCCAGTTTCCAGTCCATTGCGAGACAACAAAAGGTACAGACTACTGACAGAATAACAGCCCCACAAATGAACACTATCCTTCCAATCAATCTCCAAAACTGAAAGCTTCCATCATTTACAATTTATGAAACACGAAGAAGCATTCGGGTGCCAAGTGAAGCGAGAGCAGATAATTGAATCAAGGACGTTCGTTCATGTTATCTTCTTTATACGCTTTTGTTTTCTCAATGGTATTCATGGCTTCTTCAAAAGATTTCTGTGTGCAAAATAAAATTACAAAAGTGTAAAGGAACAAGTTAGTATTGCTGCACATAAAGTTAATGAGGGAAGCTTAAAATATTTTCACACATAAATTTCAAAGAATAAATTAGTAATCATTTATTTTTTTATAGACAAAAGCAAAACTGTCAATAGGTAACTGAAAACAACTGGAAAATGCATAATCATCTGCTTCCATGCTATAATACCAACAACAACAAGTCTTATCCAACTAAGTAGGGTTGGCTACATGGATCAAACGACGTCATAACATTCTATCATATAGCATATATATTTCCAGCTCATTAATCTCTAGGTTTTTCCTAATACTTTCTCTTATAGTTTTTCAAGCTTTTCCCCTGCCTCTAGCGATTTGATGACCCTCCATTTGGTCTACTCTCCTTACTACCATCTATAGGTCTCCTCTCCACATGTCCAAACCACCTAACGTAGTCATTCCTAATCTTATCTGGCCTAGTCTTTCCACAGATTCAACGCAACATATTCGCATCTCTGCTACCATACCAACTATCAAAATTGATATGCATAGGAAAATGAAACAACAGCAATCATTAAGCTGGGATGTGGTATTTGAACGATAAAAAATACAACAAAAGTAAAGAGAAAATCAAAAGCTTACCCCGGAATTTTGCATCTTCCATAAGGATTCTCCACTTGTATCAATGACAATCATCACACCTAATATAGCTCTGGACAAGAATCTTCCATCAGGTTATCAGAAAAATAATTTTAAAATCATCAGCAAAACACTTGATAATTATTTGTAGATACAGATCAATGATCGAATTCGAGTATCAATAATTTAAGGAATTTTTCAAAGCCAAAAATGGTGGGTATGATAAATTGGAACTTGAGTTCTATGTGCTTTGTACTTTCTGTATTTTCTTCAACAAAAAAACTAAATATGTTACGCTGATGCAAAGTGTTTTGAAGTGCCAAGTAAACAATAATATTATGAGACTCTATGTCATGATTGGTTAGTTATTAATTTTCATGAATTACAGGTTATTGTGAAGGTGAAAGAATGGAACATTATCCTAGTGATGCTACAAACCTGTTTTCATTTAAACTTGATTATTTTAACAGAGCATATTGCTCTGCATGAAGTGTCTCAATATTTGCATTAGCACTTTATAAATTCAATTGTCTCTTTTTTAGCTGCTTGTTATTTACAGAGAAACTAGTTCTCATTATGTGGATATTTCTTGCATGCAAAACCAATAATGAAATTGGGAGCAGCAAATTATTAACCAGCTTCAAAGATCAGCTTTGTGTATATCTGCTTCTGCAAGTTGTGTGATAATTTAATGATTTAGCAACCAATAATGGGACAAGGTCTCCCTTGCCCTTAAGAGTCTCCCTTGGGAGCAGCAAATTATTAACAACCAATAATGTAATAATTTAGCTCAAACTAACAACAATAAACGACCACAATCACAAAGAACAAAAGATAAAAGTAACAATCATTTTCGTCTCTAACTGTATGAGTTGCCATCACTATTATCCTTGTCGGCGAGTGCTTCGATGGACTAGCACAACATAAAGTACATTGTGAACCAGTCCTAAAAAATCACTTGAAACTCTAATGACGATCGACGACACACCTCAGAAGTAGAAGTTCGTGGTCTCCCTTGTCCTTCCGGTTAAGACAGTGACTAAATTAGTGTCAATTTGACAAATTCAGATTTGTGGGACACGCATTCTTTTTCCTTTGATTTTATTGAAAGTGCATCAATCAAGTCATTTTCTCAAAATGAATGGGGCCGTGAACATCTACTTCCATGAGACAACGTATGTTTGTCGTTGGAGTTTTAACAATTTTCAAGTATCAATCCACGATGGGCCACTTATCAAATTAGTCCACCTTAAAATTTGTCTTGTCCTTTAACATTTGAAAATTACAAAACTAAATGTTTCTCTTGTAAGTAATTTCACAGACCAAACTATCTAACAGAAAATACATTTGAAGCACCAAACAAATTAAGGAGAACAAGTTCCAGGACCCAACTAACTAACAAAAAGACATAATCAATTATGCTTTTATAATTTTGATAAATTTTAGATATTATAGTTCTTTTAGACAGACAAATGTTAGTAAATTAACCGTTATGATCTCAGTATAGTTCTTTTGTTGTTTCTTAGCTCACCAACTTAACTACCTATGGGGAACTCAGATTATATCTATAGAGTATCTCACATATTTAAGGACTAAAATAGCTTACTTAAAAAAACTGTAAACCATTATTTTAATCCGTGAAAGTGTAAGGAATTGTCACTTTGATCTTTGACTCAACAAAAATTCAAATTAGTCATAGATTTGTCAAAATGTCAATCAATTTAATCTCTTACCTTATAAGGATCATGGACTATTTAGACGTATTTTTGATGAACTTATATGATACTAAATTATAATTTTCAGAAACTATTTTGGTAATCCAAAGACTAATTTGAGTTTTTGGGTAAGTACAGCACTTTCAAGGACTCATAAAATGGTGGTTTGGCAAAAATAATTAAACCACAACAACAAAAGGAAAGTGAATTACGCTGCAAATCCAAGATTGAGAAGAGAAGATCTCGCCGTCAAAATCCGAAAAGCAAGTTCAAACTTCGACGCAAAACCACCACCGGACCCCGACCTAGTTTTATACTCATAGCTACGCCCACTTCTACCGTATCCGTAACCATACTGAGAATAATACTTTCCATTACCAGCACCACTTTGTTGACCGGAACGCCACCGGTAATTAAAATCGGCGCGTTTCCGATCATCCATGAGAACTTCGTATGCTTCAGAAACCTGTTTGAATCGAAGTGTGGCGCTGTCTTTAACGGATTTTGGTGATTGAGAATGCTTATCTGGATGAAATTGAAACGCTAATTTTTTGAATGCTGCTTTAATTTCTTCCTTTGATGCTGTTTTGTGTAAACCTAGCACTTTGTAATGATCCATATTGTGTTTGTTTTGATTGGATATGAGAGGGGATGAAATTTGTTTTTAGGTTTTTTTTTTGCTTTAGATTCTCGGGTGAATTTTCTCGGGAAAGTGGTGAGTGAAAATGGAAGAGAAGAATTTTCTCGACGTAGTTATTCATGGCGCGCATAATTGAGTCGTGGCAGTGCTGTGACCGCTTATTTGTCTTCTTTTGTTCCGTACATGACATGGGAATTGAGGGGTCAAAATGCAATTAAAAAACAATTTAGCTACTTATACCCTTTTTTTTTGTAGACCCCAAAAAAATAACTTTTTGTAAGTATTTATGTGTGCTTTTAACTAAGTTTGTGAATATTTTAGGTGTGTAACTAGCAAAATTGAAAGAAAAAAAAAATAATTATATTATTTGAACTCAAAACTTAACCCATAGTTTTTCATATTTGGCATATATTTACTCTTCACCATATCAAAATGTGTCTATAAATATATCTCTTAACAAAATTTTGAATTCGAATTCAACACTTGGAAAAAATCTAACATTTTATTTATCCTAACCTTCATTAGTTATTTTTTGTTATATGATCATTTTTTTAAAATTTTAATTATATAATAAAATATAGATTTAATTCTCTAAAACGACTTTCCTCCAAAAAGTTTGGAAACTCAACTCCCAAACTAGGAGTTCACAAAGGAATTTTCATGTCTTTTTTAGTAATTATTATCTTAGCCAGCTCATGATTTTTCATTTTCTCATAGTATAGAGAAGTTCGGAGAGGAAATGTTTTCATTCTCCAACTACGTATATTTGATCAATTGTGAGAAGCTTATGTTAAAATAATGACCACAATGGCACAATCTATTTTGTCATAAGGTACAGTATTCCCTAGATTACAAGAATATATTTTCTCACAAGGCAAAATTTCACAAAACTTTGTCATAAGAATGTCATGGATCTATTTCTTTCTTCATAACTATTAAATAGGGTAAGGTTCTATAAATATTTATGAAGAAAGAGATATATACAAATTTTTCACAAGTCATGTGAAAATTTTAACTTGAGAGGATTATACAACACAACACACAACAACATTAGAGATTTCTATTTTGCACTTTTGCTTATTCCTGGTGTTCATTCGGGTTCGAAATGTCGTCTTGACTGTGCTCAATTTGATGAGTTCTTTGTTCTTGAACAAGCTGGCCAACCTTTGGATACTTTTCTATGAATTTATACTCCCAATCCTCTAAAATTGCAAGCTCTGACTCGTCTAAACCTTCAAGGTTCCCGTTAAAATCGTCAGGTTTAAAAGACAGAAGAGCGAGGGCTCGGCTACATTCTTTTCCAGCAAACATTGCATATGATCCTCCAGGACCATAAAAATTCCTGCATATATACATGATCAAGCAAAGTCTATATCAGCTCATTAGGGAGAAAACAAAAGGTCCAAGTACAGTACATAAAATGAGGAATCACCACATTTCACACTAATGATTATGATCTATGAAGCACGAACACCTCTCCAAAGTACCATGTCAACATGTTAGACACCGACTCAAATCGGACACACCCTGAACACATGTCGAACACCTCTTAAAAAATATTTTTTGACTCGGACACTTGTTAGACATGTCTAGAACACACACCAAGAGATGAAGGCGACATGTTCTCTTTGTCAGACACTTCTCTAACACTCAAAGAACCCTAGATTGGATCTTTCCTTTTGTGAGAATTAGCAAAATGATGTCTCTTAAATATTTTTGTGAGACTCACTATATAATGTTAACTAGTTGTTATCAACTATATCACCAATATAATCTTAGGACTATTTATGTGAGGGTTGACTTGTAAATAATTCATTCTATTTCACCAACTTCATATTAATTTTTTACCGACTAATTACAATTTCATCGTCTCGTGATATATTTGTCAAACTCGCAAAATAGAAAAACTATTTTGACCAACGTTCACAATTTCAATTACCAATATTAATTCAAACTCATATGTATTCACTTACTTGTGTATTTTTAGTTCCACTTTTGGAATAGTAAATTAATTTTGACATATTTGATTGTTCTCACAAAGATTGATTTTGCATCCACAGTTGATTATAACTTTCTAAGTTTCCAATTTGAGCTGGAATTTAAGATTTTAACTCGAATTATAACTCGAGTTTCTAAGTTGATTATAACTCGAATTGATTTTAATCCTAGAATTTGTCACTCAATCCACTTTTTCATGAATGTATCTATGCATAAATAATTTTATTTTGAACTCATTCACGTTTATTGAGAATCAATTTTTGTCAACCGCAAAATACAGTGCGTTTGTTATAGTTTTTTCCCCGTAAAATAATCACTTTTAAAAATTTGCATTTTACACCTTTCTGAAAAAATGAAAATCTAAGAATTGATTTATTAAGAAGCTGTTTTTAGATTTTAGTAGCTTCTGAAAAAACTCGTTTTTATAACTGTTTTTTTTTTATTTAAAGTAATTTCTCCTACACAAAACAACTTTTCCTTCTCTTAAAAACCACTAAAAATTAATCTCTAAATTATAAAATACCAAAATCACTTAACCACATAGTCAAAATATCCATATTAAGTCCAAAAAAAAAGTCACAATTTAAACAAAAACGAAATTACCTTGCAGAGGAGACATCATAGATCTGTCCTTTAACAGAAAGCAAGAGAGGTTTACCAGGATCAGAGCCATTATACAACCGCAATTCCGGTTCAGTAATTTCACCAACCTGAACCGGTTCCTTTACCGGTTCATCTACTTCGAACCGAGCCGAAACAACCGGCGGTTTATTGTAATCTTGAGGGGAAACAAACATGGAACTAACGGTTCGGTAAACGAAGAGCATTAAGGTAGCGATTGTGAAGAAAGCCGTTGGAGAAAGACCTGTGTGAAATGTTATTTCGTCCATTACGGTTGTGTATAAACCCATTTTTTTGAAGCTTTTTTGTTTTGATTTAGTTTGTGGATGAAGAAAATGGGAAAATGGAAGTGGAAAAGGGGAGGGGACTGGGTAGGTGAGATAGATACACACAAAAAATAAAACTTATTTAATTATATAATTAATCATAATTTTTGTTTACTAAAAAACGGTAATCAATAATTTAAAAAGAATAAATTATATTGGTCAATGTAATTTAAAATTAATAAAAATAAAAATATGAATCCAACGTTAGATCTTTGTTGACGATAGTTGCTACAAAATTTTAATAATGAAATTGTTGATAAATATTATACGTAGTAAATTTCAAAGCTTATACTAATCTTTAGGTTCACTTTTACCAATCGGATGCAAATGAGATAACCAACGAATCATTCGGGTACTTTGGAAAACTTTGACATATCGCACTAAGAGTATCTTTCAATGGTATATTACAAATTAATGTTTTTTATCATTCACTCGTGCATTAAAGAATAGTAAGATGATTTAGAATATAAGAATGAATGAGAAAAATATATGGTAATCTTCAAAATTTCGTGTTTTCATTATGTCCAAAGTGACATTATTTATAAAAAAATAATGTCGCGCGAGAAAGAGGTACAATTTTTGGTTATGTCATTTTGTTTTGTGAAAGGATATATGCATATGAAGTTCAGTAATTTACTAAAGTGTTGCAATGGTCGGGTGGTTGATCAACGTCTCTTTTCGCGCATGATCTGGGTTGAATCCATTAGGTGTGTCTTTTCATTTTATTCAACAGTTGCGCATTTTCAAAAATAATTTATGCAAAAGAAAGCACGGAACATTATCGTTTCATATCTAGAACACAACCATTGAATCAACAACTAAATCACATTAAATAAAACCAATTATACATGTATATATTCATCAATATTTTGAAAATATTTCACAATCTCCCACCATTTTCAAAATATACTTAGTCCCATAATTTTGAAAATATTATGGTTTCAGATAATGGTATCTTACGATTTGAACCATTGCTTAGTAAGTTATGAGTTTCACTTATCCCGAATAGATTGGTAGACAAGTTTTGAATTAGTTATTCATTAGAATAAGTGTGACCAACTTACACATGAAATCTCGGTACTATCGAAAGAATTTTACATATGACACATTTGATAAGATCTTGTGTCATGTACCATTTTGATGAGAATTTAAGAGTCAAACCCTTTAACTCTTTGAAGCGACCTCACTTCATTCTCACATATGTAGACTATATCAGAAATACACTCATAATATGTATTTCAGCAAAAGCATATTATATGTCTATTAAGAGTAAAACTAAACCTTCCAACTTTATACTTATGGTCCAAGTACTTTCAACTTTTGGGATGTATCTATATCCAAGTACTTGCAATCAATCTAATAGTGTATTTTTATCATTGAACTCAAGACTTGATGTTATTCAAGTGTGAGTCCATTTTCTATCATTGATGATTAATTAGATATGGACTTGAGTCTCATCCCCAATAATGTCTTCAACACCATGCCCATTGTCAGACCTATCGTCAAATGATCTGTAAGATTCTTTTCAGTTCTTACACTATGGATATTACTCCATTTAAAATTAAATCATTTACATAGTTATGTCTTAGACCAATATGTATAGATTTTCCATTATATACTTGGTTATATGCTTTTGATAGTGTGGATTGACTATCACAATGTATGGATATTTGTGTCATTTTCTTTGGCCAAATTGGTATATCATACAACAAATTTCTTAGTCATTATGCCACTTTACTACATGCAACTAGTGTAAGACCCATAATTTTTAAGTGTATTTTATGTATTTTGGTGTATTTTCGGTATTGAACTTAGAGGCTTTTTAGCCAAAGTTATTAATATTTTGGAGTTTATATGTCCAAGAAGATATTTTGATGTCTGATTAGAATTACTCGTCGATAAATAAATTAAATTAATTGCGGTGATTCTTTTGCGAAGAGTTTAATGCGTTATGGGTGAAATGGTAATTTAACAAATATCTAGATATTTTTAGATATTTGTTAATTATATTATATAAATAATGAATATATAGGAAAGGAAGGGAAGGAATTGGAGGAAAAAGAAAAAGAAAGGAAAGAAATAGAAAGAAAGGAAAATAGAAGGAAGGAAAAACAGAGAAAGAAAAATATATTCTTCCTCCCCTGCCTCGCGTGTGTTCCATTTCCTCCCTCCTCCATCTTCTTCTATTTTCGTTGTTTTTGCTTCCTTTGAGTTTGAAATTGATAGTGGGTGATAGGACAAGGATTTCTCAACTTCACTCTTCACCTTTGATTCGAAAACGAAGAAAAACGGTATTAGGGATTCAAACACAAATCTCCCCGTTTCATCTAGATCAAAGCGTCGTTTCAAGAAGTGATAGAAGGGAAGGTTGCTCACCTCCGTGCTACGGTGTTAGTGGACCAATTTTGGAAGCGGCGTTGCGAGCGGAAAAATTACCAGATTTACTCACGGTGCCGTAATCGCACGTTAGAGCTAACGTTAAGGTAAGGGCTCCTTCCAAACTTTTAGTTTGCATTTAGGGACTTACTTGTGGTTGTGTGGAAAAGAATTTGGTTAGGGTTTAAGTAATGTTTTATGGAGAATGAATTTTAAACCCATTATGTATGATTTTGAGTATATGAAACTTGTTGTGTTTGAGTGATGGATTGTGTTAATTTGTGTTGTCGTACTTGGCGTTTTCTTACTTGATGGTTGTTGATTGATGTGATTTGGTGTGAATCGTTCATTGATTTGGATATTATGTTCGAGTTTGTTTGGTGTGAAATTTGAAAACCATTAGAGTTAAACGAGTATTAAGAATGGGGAATCTCTTAACGTCTCGTTTACTTAATGTGTGTTTTGGAAAATCGTTCAAGTTAAATGAGAATTAAGAATGGGGAATCTCTTAATGTCTTATTTACTTGAAGTTTGTTTTGAAAATCGTTTAAGTTAATTGAGCGTTAAGAATGGGGAATCTCTTAATGTCTTGGTTACTTAATGTTGTTTTGAAAACCATTAAGTTAAATGAGTATTAAGAATGGGGAATCTCTTAATGTCTTGTTTATCTAATGTGTACTTGTGAAAATCGTTTAAGTTAACTGGGCGTTAAGAATGGGGAATCTCTTAATGTCTCGGTTACTTAACGTTTGTTTTGGAAAAATCGTTTAAGTTAAATGAGAATTAAGAATGGGGAATCTCTTAATGTCTTGTTTGCTTAATGTTTGTTTTTGAAAATCGTTTCAGTAAATGAGCATTAAGAAAGGGGAATCTCTTCATGTTTTGTTTACTGAATGTTTTGTTGTGGAAATCGTTTAAGTCAAAAGTATATTAAGAATGGGGAATCTCTTAATATGTCTGTTTGCTTAACGTTTGGCGTGCAAATTGTTAAGTTAAATGAGTATTAAAAATGAGGAATCTTTTAATATCTGCATTTACTTAACGATTATTGTGAATGGAGTTAGTGTATGCTCATGCATTTCATTTGGTAAATTGTGCTGACCCGTGATAGGTGGCACCTCGGTAAACTGTATTGACCCGTGATAGGTGGTACGTTTACGTTTTACTTTTTGGTAAGTTGTGCTGACCCGTGATAGGTGGCACCTCGGTAAGTAGTACTTTGGCCTGTGATAGGCGGTACGCTTACGACTTACGCTTTTTCTTTTAGTAAATCGTGCTGACCTGTGATAGGTGGCACCTCGGTAAACAGTACTCACCCGTGATAGGTGGTACGTTTATGATTTACGCTTTTTAGTAAATCGTGCTGACCCGTGATAGGTGGCACCTCGGTAATTGGTACTTTGGCCTACGATAGGCGGTACAATTATGATTTACGGCCCTTCGAGGAGGGTTTTGGTTTGGAATTCCGAGTCCATGCATTTTGGCATATACGCATTGCATTAGGGTGCTTGGCACACGAGTCGTGGTTGATTCAAATTATGATTGTGTTGATTTTGCTAAGTGCTATGTTTTGAACTTATGTGTAAGTGTGTTTGATGCAAATTATGATTGTGTTGATTTTGCTAAATGCTATGTTTTGAACTTATGTGTAAGTGTGTTTGATGCAAATTATGATTGTGTTGATTTTTGCTAAGTGTTATGGTTTGAAACTATGTGTAAGTATGTTTGATTCAAATTGTGATTGTGTTGATTGTACTAAGAGTTATGTTTTGGATTTGTGTGATAGTATGTTAGATTGTAAAACATTTTTGAAACTCGTAATGTCGTGGTGATTGTATGGGTATTGCTAAGTGTTAAGGTTTGGAGTGGTGTTTGAATGTGATTGAGTTAGTTTATGAATTTTTGAAAGAATACACATGGAAATCGATTTACCCAATCGATTTGATGAGTTACAGGGGCCCTGTCCTTCACGAAATCGATTTACCCAATCGATTTTGTAACATGTTTTTCAAAACCGTTTAAGAAATCGATTTACCAAATCGATTGGATTCATTACAGGGGCTCTGTCTTCCAGGAAATCGATTTACCCAATCGATTGAGTCAATCGATTTACCCAATCGATTAATTTAAGTCCAGAGTTCAATTTTCACTAAAAACTTTCAGGAAATCGATTTACCCAATCGATTGAGTCAATCGATTTACCCAATCGATTGATTTAAGCCTATAGTTCAATTTTCACTAAAAACTTTCAGGAAATTGATTTCCCCAATCGATTGGCTAAGTGGAAAATCTTATTTTGAGTTAGATAATTGATTTCTCAATTGATTTATCAATGTTTGGGTAAGTTGTATATTACTTGATATTTTGAGAACTTTATTTGACTTCATTTACATTTGGCAAGCATTATATGAACTTTTAGCATATGAAAAATCCTTCTAAGATGCATGATAAATTGAGAAGGTTATTTGTGCATTTAAAAGCTTAAATGTTATGTGTTAACTGTTAATTTTCGGTTGGTGACCCTTTACAACTATTGTGGAAATCTGGGCTTTGCCCTCAGATGAGAGTCAGGATGATCCTACCGGTTCGTACCCTCCGGATGGGAATGTGGATGGGAGTGCTTGATTGGAGCTATGTTAGGAGAATCTCACGGGGCGCGTGGAGATTACTCAAGACATATAGTTTTTGTTATGTATAGAATGATCAGACTAGGCTGTCACCCAAGACACATATGTCTTTCTTTTGGGCTACTTTTATGTTAAATTGGAAGGATGTACATGTACTATTGTTGACATCAGGACATGCTTTGGATTTATATTTTGAAAAACTTTTCCGCTGTTTGTGAATTATAATGACTAAATTAATTATCCAAAGGCTTTTCCTTATGTACTTACTTTGTTTTATTTAAGTTTTTTTGAAAAAAAAAATACACCCTCGCTTTGAAAAACGGGGTGTTACAACTAGGGTAATGAACTCTCCAGTCATAGAGTCGGTAATGCAAATTTGTTTCTTTGATCCCCGAGAAATTGCACCTCCACCAAGATTGAAGATCCGTCCACTCGTGGGAGCATGATCTTTAACATAATTTACCCAATTGTCATATGTATATCCTTCCAAAACTGAAGGATAGCTACTATAAACTAAACTATAGTTAATTGTTCCTTTCAAATATTTAAATACTCTATTACAGCCTGCCAATGCTTTTTACTTAGATTGTTAATATACCGACTTAATCTACCTACAATATATGCTATATCGGGTCTGATAAAAGTCATGGCATACATCAAACATCCTATTACATTTGAATAATCTAGTTCTGCCGCAAGACATCATTTATGTGGTTGTAACCTAACATTTTGATCAAATGGAGTAGAAACACATTTGCAATTAAATTTATCAAATTTCTTTAGCACTTTCTCAATATAGTGAGATTGGGATAAACTAATATTTGTTCCATCTCTAATAATTTTAATTCCTAAAATCACATAGATTCACCTAAATATTTCATATCATTTTTTTTATAAGAAAGTTTTAATTTTTTTCTACCTCGTCTAAATTGGCGCCAAATATTAACATATCATCCACCTATAAACAAATCATAACACCATTTCCATTATGAAATTTACTATAAATACACTTGTCAGATTCATTTATTTTGTATCCATTAGCAAGCAAAACTTTATCAAACTTTTGGTGTAATTGTTTGGGTGTTTGTTTTAACCTGTATAAAGATTTAGTTAGTTTACACACTTTATGTTATTGCCCTTTGATAACAAATTCTTCAAGTTGTTTCATATATACCTTTTCATCTGACTCTTTGTTTAGGAAAATAGTTTTAACATCTATTTGATGGATTACAAACTTATAGATAGAAGCTAGTGACAAAAGCACTCTTATGGATGCAATTATTGCAATTGGTGCATAAGTATCAAAGTAGTTAATACTTTCTTTTTCTATAAACCTTTTGGCAACAAGCCTAACTTTGAATTTTTCAATGGTACCATAAATTTTCATTTTCTTCTTAAGGATCCATTTACAACCTATTAGTTTGGATACAAGTGAAAGGTCTACTAATTTCCAAGTTTTATTCTCCATAATTGAGTTCATTTCCTTTTGGATGACTTCTTTCCAAATGGCAGAGTCTTGAGACTTTATTGCCTCTTCATATGTGTTTGTGTCACTATCTAAATTATAGCAAAATGGTCCATAACTATTAATGGAATCATTTATACTTTCTACAAGGAACATAAAGAAGTCTAGTCCATAATTTTTCTCTTTTCTAACTCTCTTACTTCTTTTAAGTTCTGAACATGTCAAAGTATCATTATTAGATTCATTATTTTCTAGACTTTGTACACTAGAAAGGACAATTTTCTTGGGATGTAGAATTGAGTTAAATCTATTTTCTTGAAAAATTGCATCTCTTGACTCAATCACTGTGTTAATAGGATATGAGTCATTAGATTCAATAACCATTAATCTATATGTCTTGCTATTTTCAGCATAGCCCATAAATATACTTTAAATTCTTCCTTTCTCCCAATTTTTTTTATGAACTTTAACAATTGCTCTACAGCCCCAAACTTTTATATAGTTAAGATTGAGATTTATTTTCTTCTAAAATTCATATGGAGTTATCTTGTTCCTTTTATTATGAACTCTGTTTAGCAAATAACATGCAGTTAGTATGACTTCACCGCAATAACATTTAGATAAACCATAATAGAATAACACGACATTCACTATTTCTTCTAATACCATATTTTTCCTTTATGCAGTTTCATTTTGTTGTGGGGAATATGGTGCAATAGTTTGATGCACAATACCAATTGACTCAAAATACTTAGGATGATAGAGTTCTCCTCCCATATCACTTATAAAACACTTAATAAATGTTTCATGTTGAAGTTCTACTTGTGCTTTAAATATTTTAAATTTGTCTAAAACTTCTTTATCACACTGCATTAAATAAATATAACAGAATCTAGAGTAATCATCAATAAAAGTGACAACATACTTTTTACTACCAATTGTAGGCCAAAGATGTAAATCACATACATCAGAGTGAATTAAATCTAATACCTTATAACTCTTTTAAAATGTTGTCTTGTGATTTTAGTTAGCATGCAAATAGTACATAAGTTTAATTTTAATTTTAATTTTTATCAAAAGCCATAATTAAATTTAATTTCATCATATCATTCAATTTTTTAAAGTTAATATGTCCTAGTCGCATATGCCACAAATCACAAGACTCAACAATATAAGCATAAAGCATATTATTATTATAGTTACTAACAACATTACATTTGAACATATTCTCACAAAGGTAACCCTTCCCTACAAACATACCACCTTTATAGAGAATAAATTTATCTCCCTCAAATACATATTTAAAACCAAATTTATTTAAGTAAAAGAACATAAATCAAATTCTTCTTAACTTCAAGAACATAAAATACATATTTAAGAGTAAGTGTTTTTCCAAAAGTGAATTCAATCTCCAATGTTTCCTTTCCTTTGACTTGTACGATTGAGGCATTTTCCATGTATAAAAAAACACTTCCATCTTCTTCATCAATGGTCTTAAATAGTTCTTTGTTTTTTGCACACACAACGGATAGCACCAGAGTCTATCCACATCTTCAATCACATTGAGTTCATAAATGACAACAACAAGATTATCTCTTGTTGCACTTGAGTTATTCTCTTTGTTCTTCCTTTTCAAGAACCTACACTCATTTTTAAAGTGTTATGGATTTCCATAATGATAACAACTTCATTTTCTTTTTTCATTGTTCATCATTATCATTGTGGTTTTCATGAGATTTATCAAAATCTCGATTTCTTTTCTAAGTTTTGCTTGAATTTCCTTCTTCCATTACATGGACCTTTTCATGAGAAAATTGGTTTTTAGTATCCTCTTATTTACGATACTCTTATTCTAAACGAAAGTGATTACCCAATTGCTCAAAAGATATATATGTCCTATTTCTTATGTTTAATAGATTTTTTGAAATATTTCCACAAAGGTGGAAGTTTGTCTATTATGCAGGATACAATAATAGTTTAATCTATATGCATCTGATGTTGTTTGTAGTTATTAAAAATACGTTCAATCTCATGCATTTGTTCCATTACTAATTTATTATCAACCATTTAATAATTATTAAACTGAGAAACAAGAAATTTCTTACTTGTGGCGTATTCTTGCATGTATCTTAATTCTAATTTCTGCCATAGTTCATTTGTAGAAATGCTACTTTGATATATATCGAACAAAGAATCAGATACACCGTTGAGAATATGGCCCATGTATATATAGTCATCATTGTCTCACTTTTGTCTTTCTATTGTTTCTCCTAATGTTTCCACTTCCTCCTCTAGTGGTCTCATCCTTTTCTGTCAACTTATAAAGTTTCCTCCATCAAATTTCTCCAACTTCACAAAATTAGAAGTTATTTCTTTAAGTGATGCAACCATTAATTGAATATAAAATCGAACCTAAAGATTCAACACAAATTCATGACATCCAAGTTAATAATATAAAACAAAACAATATAATGTCTACAAACAAGACAAAATTAAAATATCTTAAATAACTATGTTTTTGACGTTAAGACGTCAAAGTCAATAATTGAATTTACGTGGATCAAAATTGATATGTCAATCTAAAATCAAAGGAACACCGCAATAAAGCGGGAAACAAAACAATACCGCAACTAGACTAGAACCAAAATAACTTCGCACTAGATGACAAAAATCACGAAGAAAGATAAAAAATTATCAAAATCACTTATTTGAATAAAAAAGAATGATAAAAACGATTAAGATGAGTGATTTCAAACAAAAAATTAATCCTAAATCACTTTATCTAAAATGAAGAAAGGTAAATAGAATAGGGAGAATCACCCCTTAAAAGAAGAAAAGATAAATAAATAAAAAAAAACACATGTTAATGTTTTGGCGACCACTAAGGGAAACACATACTAAAATTTAAATAGCGATAAATAAGTGAGTTATACGGTAGATCTTTTATAGAAGGGTCTATCGTCGAAATTGATAAATTATTGCAAATTTTAACGATCGACAATGATACTATTTAGAAGTGATATAGTTTACGACCTGTTTATCTTTATGAATAAAATTGTGATTTGATTGATGTCGATTTAATACGAAATACATAAATATTTTTCTCTATTTATATTCAATCAACTCAATAGGTATAAAGATTTTTTGTCTATGGCATACTGCGATCCATTTTAGAATTTACTTGATAAATATTATCTCATAAAAATTTATGATTTTCATTTTTAAGACAACGAAAACGACTTGATTAATATTTATTTTATAAAGACATAAATTGAAAAACAAATGTATATATTTCAAAACTAAATTGGTCGAATTAATACAAATCAAATCAATTTTAAATATACTAACAAAAAATATCCTAAATTCCTACTTCCAACAAAAATAATCAAATATCATTAAAATTTTAATTAATTTTGTATACATTCATCTACGGTACGGTATACTATATATTATCTTGATCCA
>JBBPBR010000008.1:4964492-4996624 GCA_037974775.1 Cicer pinnatifidum
AACTTAGTTTTGTGTTTTACAACTATTTAACTACTTTATTTTGTTTGAAAAAAAAAAAACTACTTCATTTCAACTAAAATAAAAGGTTGAATTCATGTCGGCAAATAAGAAAAATCCCTGGGATATATAAGAACAAGTGATAAACTTTTGTGAAGATGATGATGAGTTCCAGTATTATTAATTAATTTTCAAATTTTAGCAGTATTATTTTTAGATATTAATTTCTATATACATGATGGTTCATATATATTTAATTAAATCATATTATAATACTTTGTTCTTAAGTTAACTTTTTAAATATCTTTAATAAAATATTTCTAAAATGATTTAATTAAGTATATATAAATTAAACTCATATAAACATTGAGAGATTAATGGTAAAATTAAAACTAAAAGTCTATTTAAAAAAGATAGAAGATTAAAATAGAGAATTAATAAAAATCAGAAGCCAAAATTATATTTACATTTAATTCACTATTTTTACAAGATTTTTCTCCTATGCTTTTATTTTCTGAAGATTTTTCTCCCATTTTCAACACAAAGTAAAAACAAATTGAAAAAATCTTCTCCACATTTGAAACACAAAACACACAGAAAGAACACAATAATTATCTTTCTTCGTCTCAAAACAACAAGAAGTAGAACCAATAATCGACAAAGAACGAAACGACGTCGTAAGCTTTCTCTTCTAGATCTAAAACCCTACTTCACTTCCTCACACCGTTTTTTATTTTTCACTTTTCAATTCAAAATTCTCGCTGTTTCCGTTTATTCAAAAACCGCAATTTTTGTTAATATGTGTTGAAGAACTTGTGCACTGTGTGTGAAGGTGTTTATATTTAATAATGTTGTTAGTGCAAAATCTGAAATTTGATAGTAGGGTTATTTTGATGTTGTAGTTATAGGTTAGTGAAAATCAATGTGAAAGTGTATTTATTCACAACTACTGGAGTTAGTTATATGTAATTATTTTTAAGTTTGGAATTATGAATATGAAATGAAATGCTGTTTTATTTTTTACTGGAGTAATAGCTAAAACCCAAAACTAAGGTTGAACTGAAGTGGTTAATGAGATTTGTTTAAGGTATAATTGATGGGGGAGTGAACCCTGATTGGAACAGTACTTGGCTTTACTTAGCTCTCGGCCGAAGTTCTAGTTACATAGGCCCTTTTCCTTAGGGTTTGTTTGGTTGGAGGTAGATGGAGGGGTGAGGAGTAAAATCCTTCCAAAACGTCATTTTTCTCTCCGTTTTAGGGGATTTGGAGGGTAGGGGAGGTGAATACACATATAAATCATTTAAAATCCCTCATGAATCAAACATGATTTTGACTAAAATTTATCCCCTCCCCTCATTGAATCAAACAGACCCATAAGAAAAAGAGTTTCTCATTATTTTGACAAAGAAACTCGAATTACTTGAGTGAATGAATTTATTATGAAGGGATTGTTTACTGATCCCTTCATAATAAAAATTCAGTCACGTAGTATTTATCCCAATAGGGAATAATGGCTTTTAATTTGAGTGTTTGTTTTTTGGATTTGACTTTTCTAAATCTAAAGAGTGCAACTAACTTTAGAGTGCGTAGTAAATAACATCTTGATATTGCTTGTGCATAAATAAGAAATCATGAGTGTGTTGAAATATCAGTATTTGATTTTCTCATTAATGGTTGAGATATGTAATTTACTCTCTAGTCTCTTCACATGAGAGGAATCAAATCTTTGTTTTTGCTGAAAATCCAGCTAGATAGTGTCTTGCATAAATTTGGTTGCTTTTGCGATATACATTAATGTTTATTTTGATGACAATGAGTTGTTAAATGATAATCCACTTAGACAGTACCACACCATCAACTCAGTTACCACATAAGCATCTCACTTGTTTCATTTCATCTTCAAATTTCAACCCCAAATGTGTAGGTGGGTAAGATGCCACGCATTTTGAAAATTGAAGGACTAATTTTGTGAATTTAGAAACTGAGGGACCGAACTTAAATGAGGCAAAATAGGAGGATAAAACTAAATTTAAGCCAAAATTTTAATTTAAATAGGAAAAACATGACCATATGATCTAGGTGTTGTAATTTTATAGGATGGAGTATGCACTCTAGGAGGACTGAAAATTTATCCCTCTTTTAGACTGGTACTGGTAATTAGGGTGAGTTGTTGATAATTTATTAGGCGGTGATTTTATCGTATAAACCTGTGCCATTTATTTCAAAGCTATGCCTATGATTACTAAGTTTTTTACAACTCGTTTTTGGCACAGTATTTATTGGAGTACGATAGCAACAACTTTTTTAAAATTATATACGATATATGATAGGTAATGAAATGAATACACTGATTTTGTGGTTTGCACCCCTTTTGATTTATATTCTTTGATTGGTCAATACTTAAATGTAATCTATAAAGCATTCACAAATCACAACAAAATTAGTACTTTATTCACCTGACTTGCATTGCACCGGACTTGCATTGTCTTTTATTCTAGATAGTAGGTACAGTAAGGAGAGGATAAATGATTTTTGGTATTTGCTAGTCACTAGAAAGAAATCACTGATGGGAAATCACTCTCTTAATTTGTCTACTCTCACTTCATATCAGTTGTTGTCAGATGTCATCTGGTACACTGTTGGATTTCGTATTGTTACCATCCCATTGAATGAAGACATGATATTATACGTTTTACACTAGGGGAAGCTCATGTCATGGTGACCTTAACTAGTATCCTCAGAGTTGCATAATTAGTACTTTTTCCCATTTTCTAATTCAGAAACAGTTTAATTCTTTGTTTGTGACTTCTTGTTTTCTAAGGTTTTTTTCCTCTAAATGGAACAATTTAGGGTTTAGTTTTTTTCCCTCTAAATGGAACAATTTTTTTTTGGGGGTGGTGTGTAGGTGAGCTCAGGTTTGCTTTTCTACTTTGCTGCAGTTTTATTAAGGCTTCAGTAAAAGCAGGGCAGCTAAAATTGTTTTGATAACATGCAGTTTATGCATTCTTTATTTGTATTTGGTTTTAGCAGGGGAATGCCCACATCTTTAAGCTTATCTTTTTGCCCTTCAACTTGATATGTGAGATAAGATTGTCTTTCTGTTCTTAATTTCTAAGGGCTGTCTCAAGTGAGTTTTCATTTCATATATGCATAATGGTTTGGTGCATTCTTGATTTTTGCATGTTCTTTGGTGTATTTTGCCTTTTCTGTGTGTGAGATATATTGTCCTCCATATAGCCATTTCTTTCATCCTTTTTTCATCAATAATATCTATCAAACTCATTATTAAATGAATAATAAATATTATAAGCTGATTGCCATTTTTTTAACAATGGATTTACATGATTTTGGTTATGCCTTTTTCTTTAATTCTATGCATCAAATCTCTCATCCAGCTGATATCCATTTTCTGTGAATTATAGGAAAATCTCGGTTATGTAAAACTTGTCAGAAGCAGTATGGGAAACGTTGCGTTTGATGGGCGAGTGTTGAGAGAGAAGTTGTTGAAACTCAACAATTCGCAACAAAGCATTGAATGTATCCAACATTGCCCCATCTTATTTTGTTTGGGTTTTTTATTGACAATATTCATTTTGTTATTTCTGCTTTATCAAGATTCGGTACATATAGTACGGCAATGAAACCATCGATTGAGCTATTGATTCATTATTCTGTATTCAGTTACAGCAAAACTACACAGGGGTTTCAGTGGACATATAAAAGAAAATATAACAAAATGCAAACTATGTACTTCTTTATTTTCTTAATTTTGTGCACGAATTGCTGTCATGCCCTTTAACAAGTTCTCAGTAAATGGGTAAGATCCTGTTGTATGTTTTGCAGTATCTAATACATGTATAACCTTTTACTGTGGTATTGATTTATTCTTTAAAAAATAAAAATATTTGTTTGATGTATATAAAAGTAACTAGGACAATTTGCTATCTTAGTCTTTTCCCTTTTCAAATGTAAGAAGTCATCTTGCATGAGATTTATGCAATTGTATAGGCATCTTGCGTAGAAATATTAGCTTATTAGTGTATTGAATATGTTGTTTTGTTTTTGAAACATAGAGATATTGTTAGGATATACAAATAGGGATAATTAGGAGTTTGTTAGTTGTGTTCCTAGGTTGTTAGTAGTGGTATAGGTGTACCTGTTGTGGCGTTTCTGTTATTAGTTAGTTATCTAGAACCTAATCCCTATCCTAATGTACTGGAAGTCTTTAAATAGAGGCTTCCACCTCTTTAGAAAGGAGCTTTTTATCACCTTTAGAAATTGAGTGGTGTAAATCATTGTAGGAGCGTATCCGCTCTTGTGTATCATTTTCTTGGGAAAGGTTCTCTCTTATTATTTCTAATCTTTTCATTCTAAATATTAGTCTTCTTCCTCTAAATCAAGGAATCCAATTCTTGGGTTCCTAACAGATATTGCCTAATTTTCCCCACCAATTAAGTAACATTCCCACAATAATATTAATTTTTATTTTGACGTGATTCAATTTTGCTGATCATATATATTCTTTCGCAGGATTCCTCCTTCAAATATGGTTTGCATTTGATTTATGTATTTGCAAAATTTATTAAATTTCTTTAACATCCAATCAGCGGTATCCCGAATGTGTGTTTCTCACCCGAATAGAGCAAAAGATATAGTTGAAACTTGGAATAAATTATTCAGCTCTTCCAAGAAAGAGCAGCGCGTCCCTTTTTTAAACTTGGCTAATGACATCTTGCAAAATAGTAGGCGGAAAGGCAGTGAATTCGTTAATGAATTCTGGAAAGTTCTTCCAGCGGCTCTCAAGCGTGTTTATGGAAGTGATGAGTCGGGAAAGAAATCAGTAATCAGACTTGTAAGTTCTATTTCACTTGTCCCAAGTCCTGTCAATCAATTGTATTAAAATGCTCAGTACAGTGGTTGTGTTCACCTCTTGGCTCAAGTTTGTAATAATGCTATAGATTTGTGGGAACCTGGCGTGGGTATTTTGTTTGTTTTTTTTTACTTTTTTTGGGCTTTATTAGAATGGACATTGAGCTGAACTGCTATAGATGAAAAAATGATGAGCTTTCAGATTGATGAACCTACTAATCTGTATATTCTGTATGATTTGTTTGATTCTTTTTTAAAATTGTTTTTGATAATGACGTACATTACTGCTGCAGCATATCTTAAGAAAAGCAGAACTCTTTATATTCTTTTAGATGTGTAAATCTTACCTGAAATAAGTTACATTTACAGTGTCCTAGATATGGCCATTTTGGCAGCATGAATTTTCTAGAACTACGTTACAGGTATAGGGGGATATATTGTATATAGAAGTCAAAAAACATAAACAGTGATAAAGTATTAAAATCAAAATATAAATACAATTTTCATAATGTTTTCCTCGAAGCAAAAGAAATTACCGTAAAAAAAGCCAAACTATTGATAGAAGGTGTACACATTGAAATTTGAAGGGAGTGAAGTAACATTTTATTTCATTTAGTAACAGATAGAACAACTTAGCTTAGCAACCTTTTGATAATTCTAATATTACTCAGCTCCTCTGGCTATGTTATGCTGTTCATATTCAGCCTGTAACAAACAAGTGTAGAAGTTAATCTCATTTAAAAATAGAATTGACATTTTTATCGTGTTAAATAATCAAGACTTCCCAGGAAATAAGTTGTCTTGTGTGTTAGCTATGTCTAGGTCTTTTTGAAATTTTGGCAATGCTGCTGATATTGTTGTTTGGTTCTGTTGAATGAGAGAAAATGAAAGAGACAAATGGTGACATCGTGTTTGAACTATATAATGGAGTCGGTTATATATAAGCTCAAGACAATAAATACAAAAATAAATATAGGAGATACTATCTCTATTTACATGATATGATGTGATATGTAATAAATATAAAAATCATAAATATATTTTCAACACTCCCAGGAAACAAGTTGTCTTGTGTGTTAGTTATGTTTAGGTCTTTTTGAAATTTTGGCAATGCTGCTGTTATTGTTGTTTGGTTCTGTTGAATGAGAGAAAATGAAAGAGAAATGGTGAAACCCGTGTGTCTGAACTACATAACAGAGTCGGTTTTATATAGGCTCAAGACAATAAATACAAAAATAAATATGGGAGATATTATCTCTATTTACATAATATGATGTGATATGTAATAAATATAAAAATCATAAAAATATTTTCAACACTCCCCCTCAACCTGGAGCATATAAATCATATGCACCAAACTTGTTACATATATAATTGATTCGAGGACCTTTCAGGAACTTAGAGAATAAATCTGTCAATTGATTATTGGAATTAACAAAGTTAGTGGTGATGTTGCCTAATTGGATCTTCTCCCTTACAAATGGACAATCTATCTCAATATGTTTGGTCCTCTAATGAAAAACCAGATTAGAGGCAATGCACAATGTTGCTTGATTATCACAGATTAATGTCATTTGTGTTGTCTCTTCAAATTGAAGCTCTTTGAGTAACTGTTTCAATCAAATAAACTCACAAGTCACTAATGTCAGAGCCCTGTATTCAACTTCAGTGCAAGATCTTGCAACTACACTTTATTTCTTACTTTTCTAGGATATTAAGTTTCCTCTAACAAGTACACAATACCCAAAAGTTGATTGCCTATCAATGGGTGAGCCTGCCCAATCGACATCTGAATAATCAACTATCTGAGTATGCCATATGTTTTCATAAATTAGACCTTTTCCTGGAGCATCTTTAAGATATTTCAATATTCGTATCACAACATTCTAGTGTTCTTGACAGGAGAGTTTAAGAATTGTCTTACGCACTGACTGCAAAAGAAATGTCTAGACGAGTGATTGTGAGGTAGTTTAATTACCAACCAATCTTCTATATCTCTGTGAATCTGAAAATGGCTCTCCATGTTTAGGTAGAAGTTTGACATTTGGATCCATAGGAGTATCAATTGGCTTGACATTCAATAAACTTGTCTCTTCAAGAATATCCATGACATATTTCCTTTGTGAAATCACTAAGCCATCCTTAGATTGGGCTACCTCAATACTCAAGAAGTAGCGGAGCTTGCAAAGATCTTTAGTTTGAAACTGATGAGATAAATGTTGTTTCAACTGGAGTATGCTCTGCTGATCACTACTAGTTACGACAATATCATCTACATAGACAATGAAGTAAATACACCATTGGGTTAGTGGCGATAAAAAAGAGAATGAGAAGTTTCACTTCGAATTATACCAAATTGTTGCACTAATGTGATAAATCTGTCAAACCAAGCTCGAGAAGACTGTTTAAGACCATAAAGAGATTTGTGAAGTCGACAAACCATGGTAGAGGACATCCCCTGAGCAACAAACCTAGGTGGTTGCTCCATATACACTTCTTCTTCAAGGTCACCATGCCAAAATGCATTTTTAATGTCAAATTGGTGCATAGACCAATATCTAATGGCTACAATAGAAAGGAGTAGACTAAAAGAGGGCATCTTAGCCACATGTGAGAGTATCACTGTAATTGAGGCTAAAAATTTGAGTGTATCCTTTTGCCACCAAACGAGCTTTAAAGCGATCAATCGTACCACCAGGACCAACTTTCACCGTATAAAGCCAAAACATCCTACTAAAGACTTTCCAGATGGTAAATGAACCAATTCCTAGGTACCACTACTCTGAAGTGCACTCATCACGTCAAACATTGCTTTTCTCCACTCTGGATGGGATGAAGCTTCACCTGAAGATTTAGGAATAGAAATATAAGACAAGGAAGACAAACAAGCATAATGCAAGTGAGAAAGATGACGGTAACTCAAACCACTGTAATTAGGGGATAGATTTCGAGTAGGACATATACCTTTAGGAATATCAATAAGAAATTCAAGGGTCAGATCCGATATAGGAGGAGGTGGCGGCGAAAGAGCATCTAGAATGACCTCGATTTCAAGAACAGGTGTAGGGACATGTACAACCGATGGTGGTTGACGACGGCAGTATGTCTGAAGAGGTTGTACAGTTGGAGGACCCATAGAGGGAGTCTCAAGTGGGACAACGGGAGGGGCCACCAGAGGTGTCTCAGGTGGGACATACGTAATAGGCTCTAGTGGTAAAAGAGAAGGTGAAACTGACTCTAGTAGGTCCACATGAGTAGTTGCAGACAAAGGGTCAGGAAGCAATTCATAGTATGTAACAAACTCAAACAATGTGACATCAACCGATATGAGATATCGTCGAAGAGTAGGAGAATAACAACGATAACCTTTTTGGGACTGTTGATAACCAAGGAAGACACGTTTTAGTGATCGATATGAAAGTTTGTCAAGACCAGGAGTGAGATTGTGGACAAAACATGTAGACTCGAAGACACGAGGAGGAAGTGAGTGAAGAGGGGTACGAGGGAAGAGGATCGAGTGAGGACTTTGTTATCAAGAACATACGAAGGCATGCGACTTATAAGATAGCACATTGTTAGAACAACATCGCCTCAAAAACGAGATGGTACATTACCATGAAGAATGAGAGTACAAGTGGTTTCAATAAGATGTCGGTTTTTGCGTTCGGCTATCCCATTTTGTTGAGGTGTATGAGCACAAGATGTTTGATGAAGAATGTCGTTAGAGGTCATAAAATTTTGAAATTGATTGGACAAATATTCACGGGCATTATCATCGCGCAAAGTGCGAATGAATACACCAAGTTGAGTTTTAATTTCTATATAAAATTGTTCAAGAATAGAAAATAATTCAGATTTATTTTTCATTAAAAATAACCACGTACAACGGGTAAACTCATTGATAAAAGTAACAAAATATTTAGACTCTAGAGTGAAAATAGTACGAGAAGGACCCCATTTGAGTGAACTAAAGTGAACGGGGATGAAACTCGTTTATTGGCTCGATCTGGAAAATGATTACGAGTGCGTTTTCCCAACTGACATGACTCACAATGTAAGCTAGATAATTTGGTTGGATTAGGTACTAACTGTTGAAGTTTGGGAAGACTCGAATGACCTATCTGAGCATGTATAATAAGAGGAGAATCTGCAGTAGGGCACATCATTGATGAGTTTGAGAAATAATAAAGGCCATTAGACTCACATCTGATACCAATTTGTTGTCGTGATATTCGATCTAGGAAAGTAACATTGCAATTAGTAAATGTGACAACACAATCATGAGAACAAGTCAATCGACTGATATAAATTAAATTAAATGGGCTTCCAGACACATAAATGACATATGTAACTAACAAAGAAGGGAGGATTTGGACAGTGCCAATCCCTTTAGACTGTGTTGGGGAACCATTGACTGAGACTATCTTAGGTAAATAACCAGAAGTAGTGAGAGATGAGAAAAGAGCCTTATCACCAGTAATGGGGTTAGATGCACCAGAATTGAGAATCCATGGGCTAAGAGAAGGTGAAATGCAAACAACTGAATTAACACTTTGTGCGGCCGAAACAGCGGAACTGGAGTTCTAACAATACTTTATCCACCAAAGAAAATCTTCATAAGTAACCATAATCAGTAAGCAGTTACCTAAAACCTACAGCAAAACAGTGGCAGGAAAGGCAATTATTTTTTTTCAATGAACAATACCGTGCGATGAGCAGTGCAACGATTTGCTGAAAAATAATATAACAGTGACGAAGAAGGGGGTACATTAGAATTGGGACACGGTTTACCGAAAAGAAAAAAAATCTTACCGAAGGACAGTGGGTTCCCTTGGTAATCATAATATAGGGTTGTCTCTCAATAATCCCTAGATACCATGTTGAATGAGAGAAAATGAGAGAGACATATGGTGAAACCATGTGTCTGAACTACACAATAGAGTCGGTTTTATATGAGCTCAAGACAATAAATACAAAAATAACAATGGAAGATACTATCTCTATTTACATAATATGGTGTGATATGTAATAAATATAAAGATCATAAATATATTTTCAACAGGTTCATTGGAACTTGCAGGGTTATTTCACGCTTTCTAATTGTTTAATTGTACTGGGTGATAATGGCAGCAAATCTATTTTATTCCTTTTTGAGGTGTGATCCTTACCACCATCTACTAGGGTGTTGAAGAATAAAAAAGAAATTAGATTTTATTCTCTTTTATTTTATATTATTATGTTTATTTTTATTCTGTCAATATTACTCAATATTACTATTGTTATTTCTTTTCCTATATAAACAGCTTAGGGCTGTAGTAATAAAACATGAAAGTATTTTGTCTTTTACTTTCTTCATGGTATCAAGAGCTCTGGTTAGGGTTTTGTAAACCTTTCCACAACCCATTAGGGTTTGGCGCTCCAACCATTCCACAATTAGGGTTTGGCGCTCCAACCAACTGAGCTATGGCACAGAGTACCCCATGGAAGGTAGCCCTCATGGGTAGCGGCGACAACGACGGTTTGGATAAAAACTCAGAAGTAGTCAACAACGCCGACAATTTAGGCAACACCCCAGACGGCAGTAGCAATGGCACAGATGGCAGTGGCAGCAGCACAGTCGGCAATGGCAGCGGCCCAGGCAACCATAATGGTTTTTCCAACAACTTTTTTGGCCATGAGGGAACTTCTAATGCCCTCAAAGTTGAAATCCAGCAACTAAACGGAAAAAATTATGTTGAATGGTCCCAAACCGCAAGATTGATTTTAGATGGTAAGGGCAGATTTGGTTTCCTAACAGGAGAGGTGCAAATGCCTGCCACAACTGATCCGAATTACAGGTTTTGGAAATCTGAGAACTCTGTTATTATTGCTTGGCTGCTTAGTAGTATGGAATCAACAATCAAAAAACCTTTTATGTTTTTGCCTACTGCGAAGGAAGTTTGGGAGGCTGTCAAAGAAACATACTCTGATGTTCATAATTCTTCTCAAATTTTCGATCTCAAATCACGATTGTGGCATGCCAAACAAGGAGATAGAGATGTCACTACCTATTATAATGAGTTGATGACACTATGGCAAGAATTGGATCTATGCTATGATGATCATTGGAAGTGCTGTGAGGACAGTGTTTTGTTTCTTAAGAGACAGGAGAACGACCGTGTATTCATGTTCTTGGTTGGGCTTAATAAGCGGCTTGATGAAGTCCGAGGCAGAATATTGGGAAAGATCCCATTGCCATCACTTCGGGAAGCATTCTCAGAAGTTAGAAGAGAAGAGGCGAGACAAGGTGTTATGATGGGTAAGTCATCTTCTGTTGGTGAGGTTGAAAGCTCTGCCCTAGTCACTAAGAATGAAGAAGGGAAGAGCATTGGCAAGAAACCATGGTGCGAACATTGCAAACGTACAGGGCACACACGTGATACATGTTGGAAGCTCCATGGAAAACCTCTAAATTGGAAGAAAAAGGAAAGAAACGAAGGTCATGCGCTCCAAACTGGTACATCTGATCAAGATAAGCAGTCTCCTTCAAGCCCATCTCCTTTCACCAAGGAACAATTAGATCAATTGTACAAACTTCTTGAATCTCAAACTTCTTCTTGCTCTATAGCTCAAAGAGGTAATTTTCCAAATACTGCTCTACTTAGTGTCACTCCCAGCCATACTTGGATTATCGATTCTGGTGCTACTGATCATATGACTGGGGAGTCGAGTCTATTTTCTTCTTATAGTCCTTGTGCAGGTAACCACAAAATTAAAATTGCAGATGGCTCTCTTTCAGCCATTGCAGGGAAAGGTTCTGTTATTTTGTCACCTAAGTTAACCTTAAAAGATGTCTTACATGTTCCTAATTTATCATGTAATTTGTTATCCATTACTAAATTAACAAAGGATATAAATTGTCAAGCTAACTTCTTTCATTCTCATTGCACTTTTAAGGATTTGAGCACGGGGAAGATGATTGGCAATGCTAAGGAGAGTGGAGGACTCTATTATCTTGACAATGGACTCGATTTCAAAGACCAACAAAAAACAAGTACCTGCTTTGAATCTATTTTTGTTTCTTCTAATAATGATGATATTATGTTATGGCATTTACGGTTAGGACATCCTAGTTTTTCGTATTTGAAACATTTGTTTCCTAAATTATTTTCTAAGAAGGATCCGTCTTTATTTCATTGTGAAACTTGTGAATTTGCTAAACATCACCGTTCTTCTTTTTCTACACAACCATATAAACGATCAAAACCGTTTGCAATTATTCATAGTGATGTTTGGGGTCCTAATAGAATAAACACATTTTCTAATAAAAAATGGTTTATAACTTTTATTGATGATCATACTAGAATTTGTTGGGTTTATTTATTGAAAGAAAAATCGGAAGTTGGACAGGTTGTCAAAAATTTCTTTAAAATGGTGCACACTCAGTACCAAACAAAAATTCAAGTCTTCAGAAGTGACAATGGTAAAGAATATTTTAATATACTTTTGTCCGATTTTTTTCTTGCAAATGGGGTTATTCATCAAAGTTCTTGTGTTAATACACCCCAACAAAATGGAATTGCAGAGAGAAAGAATAGGCATCTTCTTGAGGTTGCTAGAGCTTTACTATTTGCAAATAAGGTTCCAAAATATTTGTGGGGTGAAGCTGTTTTAACTGCATCATATTTAATTAATCGAATGCCATCTAAAGTTTTAGATTTTCGTACACCTCTTGATGTTTTTCGAAATTATTTTCCTTTGACTAATGTCTCTGCTAATTTGCCACTAAAAGTTTTTGGTTGCACTGCTTTTGTTCATGAACATAAACACCTTGACAAACTCGATCCACGAGCAATAAAATGTGTGTTTACCGGTTACTCTCCAACTCAGAAGGGGTATCGGTGTTTTGAACCAAAATCAAAAAGAATTTTTGTAACCATGGATGTTACTTTTGTTGAAAATCAACCATTTTTTACTGACATTCATCTTCAGGGGGGAAATTTTAAGGAAGATTCATCTTTTACTTTTGAAAACATCATTACTTTAAGTGATATAGTGTTGTCACAAAATTTTGAGACTTATATTGATGCACCAAAAGAAAATGCCCAAGAATCTAAATTGGAACTCAATCCACTTATGAATGAGGTTTCAACAGATTCGGGGGCGACAACTTCAAATCAAAATCACAATGATAAAATTCTTGAACTCAATAATAATGAAGGACCATCTGAAATGCCACAACATAATGATTCAAATAAAGAGACACAAAGCAGGTGTACTACAATTGACCCTACTTGGAAGGGAAATGTCTTTGAAAGAAGAAACCATAAACAGAGAAATGAAGGACCCATTCTCCGACCCTTCCAAGATTCTGAACCAATAGATAATCCAACACATCATCTTGATACAGGTAAGTCTTCTTCTATTCATAAGAGTCATGTCGAGTATCCTGATATAGACCTTCCTATTGCAATTAGAAAATCTGTTAGATCATGCACTAAATATCCTTTGTCTGATTATGTGTCATACTCAAAATTGTCTTCTTCATTTGCTGCATTTACCTCTAAGTTGTCTACTGTAGAAATTCCAAAAAATATACAGGAAGCTTTAAAAATTCCAAAGTGGAAGGAAGCTGTTCTTGAGGAGATGAGAGCTCTTGAGAAGAATCAAACTTGGAGAGTCATGACGTTACCTACAGGAAAGAATACTGTTGGCTGTAAATGGGTATTTACTGTGAAATATAATTCTGATAACACAGTTGAAAGATACAAGGCACGCTTGGTTGCTAAAGGGTTTACTCAGACATATGGCATTGATTACTCAGAGACTTTTGCTCCCGTTGCCAAATTAAACACTATTAGAGTTCTCTTGTCCTTGGCAGTGAATTTAGATTGGTCTCTTAACCAACTTGATGTAAAGAATGCTTTTCTGAATGGTGATTTGGAGGAGGAAGTATACATGGATAGCCCACCTGGCTTTGAAGATAAATTTGGTTCAAACGTGTGCAAACTACAAAAATCCCTTTATGGTCTCAAGCAATCTCCAAGGGCTTGGTTTGAGAAATTCACTCAGTCGGTTAAAAGACAAGGATATATGCAGGGACAATCAGACCATACTTTGTTCATGAAGTTCTCTGATGTTGGTAAAATTGCAATTCTAATTGTATATGTAGATGATATTATTCTCACAGGAGATGACATTGTTGAGATGGAAAGATTGAAGAAAAATTTAAAAAAAGAATTTGAGATCAAAGATTTAGGTGCGCTTAAATACTTTCTTGGTATGGAAGTTGCTCGCTCAAAGAAGGGAATTGTTGTTTCTCAAAGAAAATACATCTTAGATCTCTTGGAAGAAACTGGGATGAGTGGGTGTAAACCAGCAGATACTCCTATGGATTTAAATGTTAAACTTTGGGAGAAAGGCAGTGTTCCTGTAGAGATTGGAAGATACCAGAGGTTAGTCGGCAAACTTATTTATCTAGCCCACACAAGACCTGACATCGCTTTCTCTGTGAGTGTTGTAAGTCAATTCATGCATTCTCCCTATGAAGAACACTTGGAGGCAGTTTATCGAATCTTAAGGTACTTGAAATCCAATCCTGGAAAGGGTTTGTACTTCAAGAAAACTAATGACAGAGAAGTCTCTATATTTACAGATGCTGATTGGGCAGGATCAATTACTGATAGAAAATCCACCACCGGATATTGTGCCTATGTTTGGGGAAATTTAGTTACTTGGAGAAGTAAGAAACAAGGGGTTGTTGCTCGAAGCAGTGCAGAAGCTGAATTCAGAGCAATGGCTCAAGGAATTTGTGAACTTTTATGGATTCGTAAACTCTTGGGCGAACTGAAAATGAAAGTTGACTCACCCTTAAAATTGTTCTGTGATAGCAAAGCAGCAATAAGCATAGCTCACAACCCTGTACAACATGATAGAACCAAGCATATTGAGATTGACCGCCATTTCATAAAAGAAAAAATTGATGCTGGAGTTATATGCCTACCATTTGTGACTTCCAATCAGCAAACTGCTGATATCTTGACAAAAAGTTTGGCAAGACCCAATTTTGAGCGACTTATAGCCAAGTTGGGAATGACAGATATCTATGCACCAACTTGAGGGGGGGTGTTGAAGAATAAAAAAGAAATTAGATTTTATTCTCTTTTATTTTATATTATTATGTTTATTTTTATTCTGTCAATATTACTCAATATTACTATTGTTATTTCTTTTCCTATATAAACAGCTTAGGGCTGTAGTAATAAAACATGAAAGTATTTTGTCTTTTACTTTCTTCATAGGGTATTATATTTTTTGGCAATTTCTTTGACAACAAACATCACTGTTGTTGAGATGCCTTTGGCATATCATTTGTTATTGTGACCATATGTGGTTGCCATTAAAAATATGAGAAATGATATTTTGACACAAATATGACATCAAAATTCGACAACAGATTACGTGGTTAATGCAGTTCAAATTTGTGGTTAATTATGTTAATTGAATTTGAGTGGTTAATGAATATAACAAAGTATCGCAACTCATTAACCATCCACTAAACACAATAAACTACGATTTTGAATTTATTAACTATGATTTTCAAGTGTATATTTGAACCCTAATCATGGTTGATGAATATCATGTATATTTGAACAAAATTTGGATGGTTAATGAATATACATGTGTATTTGAACACTTAAAAGTTGTGGTTTATGACGTTTAAAATTGTGGTTAGTTGTGTTTAGTGGATGGTTAATGAGTTGCAATACGTTGTAATTGAACGTAATTATCCACATATTTGAACTGTGGCAATCATCTAAGTTGTGGTTGAACTTTGATGTCAATTTTTGTCAAAATAACAGTACTCTAAAAATATTCTCGGATTTCAGATACTTGTTGCTAATTTAGTGTGTGTATTCTTTGAATAAGTGCAATTTGAGCTATCATCTAACCATTTCACTATGTTAAAATTATGAATAACAGAAGGTAAGCAGAAAATGAAAAGAGATTGAGAGAGAAACTGAAGCTGATTTTATTAGATTGCATTGTTGAAATGATTACAATTGTGTGATCTTTATTTATAGGGAATGATCACTGTAACTGAATCTAACAGAATTGGAACTAATCTATACTAACTGATTCTAACAGAATTGGAACTAATCTATACTAACTGAATCTAACAACCTCTAACAGAATATTCTAGAAGTTTCAGTTAGTTAGAAGCTGCAGCTGTTAAGTAACAGCTTTTACACGTGTGGGTTTATAACCATGTGCTATATATTATCTCTAATGCACTATCTTTCTTATGTTTAGATTGACATATGGGAGAGTAGAAAGGTTTTTGGTTCACGGTCTCAGGGTCTCAAGGATGAAATAATGGCTTCCCTTCCATCATCTGCAAGCAATGGAAATAATTCAAATCCTATCAAGATAGCTAAGAGGGACGCCCACTCCTTGAGATTAGTAAGCAAGTTGCTGCAGCACTGTCTGATATATGATTTATTCACCTATTTAGTTTTGTTTGATATATTTGATGATCTCGACATATATCTTATCTTGGTCATCTTCTTTGCAGAAACTAGCTGTTGGATGTTTGCCAGAAAAAATATTAACAGCATTGCATTCTGTAAATGAAGAACATCCTAATGAGGAAGCTGCCTTGAACAAGTGTAAAGCTTCTGTATGTCAAGTGGGTAAAGTTGTAGAAGATGCTGAAAATACATTGTCTCAAGGTAAGAGGTAGAGGACTAGTAGATCGAACTTGACGTTTCTTGCCTTGACATGAATTATCTGATGACTGATTTTTTTGAAGTGTTGTTCTTTTGAGGCTTTTTATTTTTTATTTTTTTATTTTTTATGGTACATGTATATAGATGGCTATCGAAATTGAGATATTGTTTGAAATATATATGTTTAATTGCATTGTGGGTCACTCTATCATGAGAATATGTGATTTTGGCCTTCAAATGCTCTTTTGGTAGCAATCAGATCCCTCAATATTTCGGAAATGAATTTAGTGCATTCAAAGTACCACATATTCATGTATTAATAATGTACCATTGGATCGATTACAAGAAGTGTTTGAGAAAGTCTATGATTGATTTAATGATATTAATGCACGAATGTGTGTATGCGTGGTTCTTCGCATGCAGATAATCTGGATCCTGATTATAACTGAAAAAGTAAGTCCCGTCATGATTTTTCCATCCATTTACTTCAAAGTTAGTGACAAGGCCATGAAAATGGCACAGCTGTAAGAAAACACGGTGTTACTAATTTTTGATAGATAAACATCGTCTTACTATTGAGACTACTTGCTCTCTTTTGTTTTATGTCCATACGAAGAAAAATATTCTATTTCTATAGACCGATACTATTCTATTTAATTAAATAAAAAGGTAGAATATATAAATAATAACAATATAAAGAGTATAATAATAAGAATAATGAATATAAATAATAATATATATATATATATATATATTAATTAATATGAAATAGAATTAAAATATCAAAAATTAAAAATAAAATTATGAATTTCAAGTAAATCCATAGATAGTTTTGGTCCTATTGAAAATAAGAGTGAAGACCCATCCATTTTAACTGATATGGATAATACCGTTGATACTTGCAAAAACAATAGTGAAATTGATAGTTACATGTTGATTATTTAGTAGATGTCAGCAACATACAGAATTTCCTATCTGATAAAACCTTTTTCGTTAGGGATAGTAATAGTTATAATTATTCCATATTTTTTGCTATTGAAAATAAAATTTCGAGATGGTTAACCACTTTTTTCACCGTGAGAGGGAGGTCATTCAGAACCCGCAGGCTCCAGTCCTCCAGCCAAGGGCACACCACATTCGAAAGAGATCCCTCAGACTCCAGTCCTACCCCGTCTTCTCGCCTTCAACATTTCGGGGCGATGCGGATCTTGTTGCTGGTCACTCAATCAACTGGAGGCCATCTATTTTTAATGAACAAAGTGTCACATTATCTTTTATTCCTTGATTTAAAATTCCTTTAGATTGCTCCATTTGGTTTCACATATTAGGGTTGTCTCGTTTAACTTTAGATACCATATAGTGTGATAGGCTTACATAGCTAATGGGCTTACCTTGCAAACATAAATGTAAAATAACATATTTGTTAAGAAAGCCAATTACAAAACATATTTGGCTATGATGAAGGGCTTAAAATGTGATTTGGTCATGCTTGCTTGTAAAACATTTTGATTTTTGATGTCTGATTAATAATGTATAAATGCAATAAAAGAGAATGAGAGTTAGAGTTCCTACTGTTTGCCCAACGATTGTTGGTAGCAAAGGTGGGGAGAATGTTCAATGTATCCTTTGATAAGTTTGATTTGGAGCCAATCGTTTTCTTTAAAAGTTATAAGAGTTGTTGAGATCACCTATTATTTCACCCGCATTAGCTCACACGTCATATTTCCAGTTCTAAGTCTGATGCGGTGTTTTGAGAGTTGCATAAACTAGAAATATGTCATAACTAGTGTTTATAAAGCTTGGACAATCCTCATCTTGCAAACCAGTTTTGTTGGAATTACTTCCATGCAGCATTTAACCTATTGCCAATGGAATAAAAGAAAAGTACCAGATAACCACCATATCCTCTATGCATTTATCTCATTTAATATATTTTGTCAACTGACAGAGCATCCTTTGCAAGCAAACCTTAACACATAATTGAGTTCTATATTCAAATACTCGTTGTAGAAAATAAATTAAAAAAGAGAAACAATGTAGAGAAAGTAAAGAAAGAGAAGGTACTGTAATGGGATGCACTAACTTGATTACTGTCAGGATCTCTCTGTGTATACTATATACTAACTCTGGTTATTTAATTTGCAATAGTATTTTTCCTTGTTCAGCATGGTCCAAAAAATTAGTAGCACAAAATTGTTATACTGTTTTAAATCCTTGCTGTAATTAATTGTGGCCAGATTTTTTGTGCAAGAGCTTCACTAATTAATCAATTTACAATTAACTTCAGGAAATCAGTTGGGATCCACGTTGGTTGACAACTTGCAACAACAGGAAAAGGAGCTTAAGCAATATATGATGAAACTTGAAAATGCCGAGGCTACCAGGGCTACTTTGCTTTCCCAGCTTAAAGAAGCACTGCAGGAACAGGTGCAATTTTTTGTTGTAAATATGCTTATATTCAAAGACGCAATTGATGGCATCTTGCTAACCCCAAGTTTTTCAGGAATCAAGGCAAGAACTTGTTCACTCTCAATTGCAAGTAAGAATCTGTCTTCTATCTCTGTCTAAGCTCTTTTTACATGTGTGGAATATTATCTTTCCCCCTTAATATATTGTGTTTCTGATTGTTTCTTGTATCTTGATGTACTATGGTACTTATATATTACATTGATGAAGAATCAGGCCAACTATTTGTTACCTTTGACCTTATGAGACATTGTCTGGCTTGAGGATTTTGTGAATTTAATTTCATTAATTGCTATATTAATAGAAAATATTTTTCTAACTAAATCTTTTTCTTTTGAATATTTCGCGTGTTCATTATTGTTTGAATAAATAGTACATCAAAAGAATAAAAATCACCAATGAGCACACACCTTGGGGCTTTTCATAAAAAACTATTTCTCTTTTTGTTCTTCTTCTTCTAATAATAATAAAATAATAATAATTATAATAATAATAATTATAATTAATTAATTAATACTACTACTACTATTATTATTATTATTAATTATTATTATTTTATCCCTTAAACGGGTTTTTTCGTTCATTAACTGTTCGGAAGAAGATAGAGAAGATAATTAATTAGTAGGTGAGTTAGGGAGGTAAATAGGAGATATGTGCCACACTGTGTTTTCTTAGTATTCGTGTTGGGTCTAACTCAACATCATTAAACCTGCTTGTAAGGTGAGATACGCCTTCCACTTTCAAAGACTTTTTTATGTCATACCATACCACATCACATCCAATCTCAACACCCATATCACGTATAACAGTGAACAACTGGAGCTTGACATGCAAATAGGTGGCCCAACAAATTTAGGATAGACTAATACCATCTTAGAAATTGGGTTGAGCCTAATTCAACTACAAAAAACTGACTTGTTAGGGGAGAGATGTCTCTCACTCATAAACACCTTTTTAGGCCATGTCATATCTAAGGCGAGATTATCAAAACATGTAAATAAGAGGAGAGTTGTAGTGTTGCCATTTGAGAAAATTAGGGCCTTAAGGTATTTGAGGTGTAGACCCTCAAAGTTCTATAGTGATATATCCTTCTAATCGGAATTTATCTATGTTTTCCTTTGTAGTAAATAGCAGTTCCTATCAATTGCTATCAAGGCTCTGAGATTGGAGCTTTGGACACCAGTTCTCATTGGGCTGGATCAGACTCACCTTGTGCAAAAGGATGACGAAACTTTTAACATATTATAAGTTGAAAAAGTAGAATAAATTGGCCAAGTTTTTACTGTTGAAACCACTTGTGTTCTACGTGAAGGGTACATGTAGAATGGTAGATTTAGTGCAACCAAAGCTGGTTATCGCAACTAGAAGCATCAAGAACCTGCATAGGAAGACTAGGGAAAAATTCAGAGGATACAACTCCAACCAACTAGTACACAAAATTATTCTTTTCCAAAGTGGTGAGGAAGGAATGGGTATAGAGATAAAGGTGAGAAGAGAATGCAAGAGCCAAATTTTGTTTTCGTTTTGGTTGAACAACCTTTCAGAAGAAGAAATGTTTCAAATAATGGGGCTTTTAAAAATGCTGGGCCACAGGCCAATTTGTCATTTAATTTATATCATAGTCATCAAGTTTCATGGAATGGGACCTTAGTGGAGTTCAGTTTTTAGTGGAATTTATAACATAGTAGAGGAATGTCTATACTCTATAAAACATCGAATGGTCGACTTCACTACTAGCCATGCCAAATTCCTGAAGAATTAAATTGAATCTAACATGCTCTAGGACTCTACTTCAGGCTGTATAAGGATTTTCACAGCCGACAAACAAAGCCATGAGAATGATACCCCCCCTGAGCAACGTACCCAAGCAGTTGCTCCATATAGACCTCCTTAGTTAGATCACCTTATAAAAATGCATTCTTGATATCCAACTGATAGAGAGTCCAATTGCGCATAACTGCCATAGATAAGTAAAGACGAACATAAGTCATATTTGCAACTGTGAAGAAGTGACAACATGGTCTAGATTGAAAATCTTAGTGTAGCCGTCAGCTACGAGATGAGTTTTCAAGCAATCAATCTGACCATATGGTCCTACCTTGATTGTGAATCCCTCTGACAACCAACTATAGATTTCTTTAGAGGAGAGGGGACAAGAGTCCAAGTATGGTTAGAATCTAGGGTTGTCATCTTATCAATCATAGCCTACCGACATCCCAGGCGAGAGAGTGCTTCTAGTACAGTTTTTGGAGTAGACACTGATGCAATGGGAAGGGAATATGCAATGGTAACTTGGGAGATTAAATATGAGACAAGAGTTTCAAGTAGAATGAGTACCTTTGCAAAAAGCTACAGGTAGGTCCACAAACAGTTCTGATTGGGCCGGAGAAGGTTGAAGAACGAGGACGACGCTGATAAGTAAGAAAAGGAAGGACCAAAGGGATGAAAGACTTTAGTGTATATGAGGATGGAAAGTCAGAAGCCAATGAGAGAGAACTGGTAATATCTCAGACAAATTCCTGTGATATTGACGAAGTGAAGAATGAAGTATCCTCAACGAAGGTGACATGTATATATGTACAAATGATGAGTTGAAGGGGAACAACATCAGTACCCTCTGTATACTCAATAATATTCAAGAAAAAGGAACTTAGTTGCACGAGCCTCCAACTTATTGAGACATGAACAAAACAGGTAGATCCAAATATACTTGGAAGAACTTTAAATTTCTGTTCATCAAGAAATAGTAGAGTGAGGTACTTCGTTGTCTAGAGAAGAAAAATGTATTCTGTTGATCAAATAACCAGCCATAAGAATTGTATCGCTCCAAAATTTTAGAGATGCATTTACACGAATCAATAGAGTACATGCAGTTCAATAATATGACAATATTTTCTTTTTGCAAATACCATTCTATTGTGGGGTAGGAGAAAAGGATGATTGATGAACCATATCTTAAGAGGCCATAAAATTATTGAAAGAAGCATAAATTTGACGACACCTTAGATCGATACAATGCAAGACTAGTACCAAAGGGATATACTCAAGCCTATGACACCAATAATGAGGAGACATTTGCTTCTGAGGCCAAGGTGAACATTGCACATTTACTCTCCCTTGTTGACCATTTTGGTTGAGACCTACACCAATGTGATGTTAAAAATGCTTTCTTATATGGAGACTTAGAAGACGAGATGTATATGGAGATTCCTGCGAGAATTGGAACCACAAGTGGAAAAAACCAAGTGTGGAGATTGAGGAAGACCTTATATGGGCTAAAATAATATTCCTATGCGTGTTTCGGAAGATTCACAAAAGCAATGGGGACCTAGCCTACAAGCAAGTCAATGGGATCATTCTCTTCTCTGAAACATTTACAGAGAGGAAAACTAATTGTTCTTGTTTATGTCGACAATATCATTATTACATGGTTGAGAGACAATGGTTCTTGGAGAAACTATCTATAGAGTTTGAGATGATGGACATTGGTATACTTAAACATTTCTTGGGAATTAAAGTGGCCTACTCACTCACAACTAGGCATTTTTTTTCACTCAGTGGAAGTATGTGCTGGATCTTTTGCAGGAAACATGCAAATTTGGATGTTAACCTGCAAGTGTTGCCATCGAGCAAAATCACAGGATGAACTATGAAGAGGGAAGTGCTAAGGTTGACAAAGCTCAGTACCAGAGATTAGTGGGGAAGTTAATTTACTCGCTCACAGCAGACTAGATTTCACATATGCAATCAGTTTTATGAGCTAGTTCATGCATGATCCAATGGTGAGACACCTGGAAGCTGTAGAGCGTGTGTTGCAATATCTCAACGCTGTTCTAGAGAGAGGACTCCTATTCAAAGGAGGTGTAACTTTGATTATGGAGGCTTATACTTACACTAATTATGCAGGTTCAATGATTGATAAAAGATCAATTTTTGGCTATTGCACATTCCTATGCGGGAACCTTGTCACTTGGAGGAGCATGAAGCAGGATGTATTGGCTTACTTGAGTACTAAGGGAGAATTTAGAGTTATGGTACAAGGAATTTGTGAGCTGTTGTGGATTGAAATTGTGCTAGAGGTTTTGAAGATAAATATGAAGTTGTTTTGTAACAATAAATTAGCCGGCATTATTGCTCATAATCCCGTTCTGCATGATAAGACAAAACACATTGAGAAAGAGAAGCTGGATGTGGATTGATAACTAACTATACCCTACATTTCTTCTAGGCATTAACTGAAATGTGTTAACAAAGAGCTTACCAACTGAAAGGTTCAATCAACTTACAAGTTGGGGAATGATAATATTTGTTCAGCCTCTTGAGAGGAAGTGTTATAATCTATTAAAAAGTTTAGTGATTATACTCTCATTACTTTTGAAATAATACTCACAAAATTTTCCCCAATTCTACATTTGCTAACCAAGATTTGTGATGATTTTTAATGTTTTGCAGGCTGCACAAGACCAGATTGAGCGAGTAGCCAGTATCAGGAAGAGGTTTAGCCAAGCACCAGAAGCCACAAGGGTGCTGGAACAAAATATTCCATCTGCTCAACCAAATAGTACCCCTTCTCAGCCTTCTTTTACCCAGCCTACTATGTCATTTGCTCCTCTCCAAACTACTGAAGAAGATAAGAAAGCAGCAGCTGCTGCCGTTGCTGCTAAGCTAGCTGCCTCTTCATCCTCAGCTCTCATGCTTACATCTGTTCTTTCATCCCTTGTTGCTGAAGAAGCTGCCTCAAAGAATGGTAGTTTAAACACTACTGGATTTTCTTCCATACCACCTGGTTTTCATCCGGAGAAAAGATCCAAACTTGAACAGCAAAGGCCTGTTTCTGATGTCAACAATTCTGATCCCGGGAGCTCTTCTTTTTTCGCCACTTTACAACAACAACCTTCTGTGGCAAATGTGCCACTGACACCACCAACCATGCAACCTGTATCACAAACCAATCAATTACAGGGTGCATTTGGTTCAGTGCTCCCACCCCATCATTCACAGATGAATCCACCATCAAATCAGTATGTTCATTCTACCGGATTGATGGTAGGGGGAATTCCTTATGGATATGGATCCAACAACCTACAACCTCCACCACCACCTCCTTTGCCTCCACATGTGGCAATGGGGTTAACTAGGCCAAACACTCAGCCATCACAATCACCTCAATCACAGGCTCAGCAAGCGCAGCAGCAACAACATTCGTCAGCTGGAGGATTTTACAGGCCACCTGGCGCGGGGTTTTATGGGCAAACCCATCCATCAACACCACCATCACAGGCACCTAGGCAGTGAGTATTGTTTAAAGGCGAACAGCTAAAATCGCTGTAACCGATGTTGTAAGTTCCTTAGTAAATTGCTGTATGCATAGGATTTTCTTGGAGGCTGTGTAATATGTGTATATCATTAGAGAATTAGATACCGCATGAATTCTGTAGCGTTGCCCTCTTCTACCTAGCACTCTTGAATGAGTCGTAGGTTCTGACACCATTAGCCAATACTTGACCGTTCTTTAAAGGAAAGAACCAGAATGAACTGTTGGGGCCCTCACTAGTTTTTATGTAGAACTGAATACCCTTGTTGTGGTACATCATGTGTGTGGTCCTCTGTCTTCTTGAAGATGCATATTAGCTTGAACATTAGTAGCTGGTGCTAGGCACATCTTATAGATGAATTCTGAGATGATTTTTCATTTCACTGATCACTGTTATCCTTGGTATACTACTGTATTAGGAGTAGAATCTAATCTTTCTTGACAGGATATGTTGTCATTTTGGTTGGTTGGGTTTTGCATGAAAGTCTTGGCATGAGGTACGCAGATAAGTCCCTTCCTCAAGACAAGGTACATTAATGTTTGGTTTTACCTTTGTCCTTGTCTACGTTAGAAATTAAAATTCAATCATATATAATAAGTGTTTTTTTGAAGCAACATTCGTATAAGTCACACTAAATCATACAAGTCTTTGGTAAATTTGGTGGGACTTACGAATTTCAACTAATAGAAATGTGTTGGAAATAGTGTGTTGTAAGCATATTATTCGTAACTGTATATGAGGTCAAGATATAACCTCTTTTGTTTAAGATTAGAAAAAGGAGATTTTTGCATAAATTAATTTACAAATTATCGGTTTTAGATGTTTTTATGCAAAATAAAACTAACTTGTGTTTGTTTACAATTATAATTTTTTTTTAACATATCTTATTTACCACATTATAATCAAATTATTTATCAGAAGCTATTAACTATTCATTATAATCAGATTGTTGTTTTTGTTTAGATTTAATTACTTCCAAAAGTTGAACCAATCAAAAATAAAATTTTAAAATATTTTTGAAATCGAAATAAACAGGTTCATAAATTAATACCATCTTTCGATTACAATTCATCTTCAATATTTATTAAGGAAATTAAATAATTGGATTTATTTTGCTTTAAAGAAGAAAAATATTCGGTTTTATCATATTTATATTTGGATGTGGCGGGAGAGAAAATAGTTGGTAAAAGACTAAGAGTGGTTTTGGATTTGCAAAAGATGTTTTTATTTCTTTTTCTTACTAATAACTTTGATTTATTACTACTTGAGGGGAAGTTATTTGACACCCTAATTTATAAAAGGGTATAAAACCAATGACCCATAGAATTTGATTATTCAATCTAAATAAATTAAATTAGTTTATTTTTATTTTTATGTTTGGATCTAAATTAAATTAAACTAAATCAAACAAATTCGATTCCTATTTATTTGGTTTTCTGTTTTTCAAAATTGATTACGAGAAATTAAACTATTATATGTATTATTTCTTTTATTTCATATTATATTATTAGTAGTGTTTACGAAAGATGTTGTCCTCATATTTTGTAATCATATTATATATATATATATATTTTCATTGTAGTTTACGTATTTTTTATAGTATAAAAAAATAATTGAGTATTTTTAGATTTTGTAAAGTTTTTAAATTTTTTTAAATATCACTACTGAGCCAAACAAATCTGTTCTTCCTCAGTTTGCTTTGGTTCACAGATTGTAAAATTTCAACAAGGTCAAATTGACAATTTTTTTTATTGGTTTAGATTTTATTTTTCAATCATTAATCAAACCAAATCGAAATTTGTTATAGCATTCGTTAAAACATATTGGTTTGATATCCATAAAGTTTAACTTAATTGATAAATATTGAAATTATAAGTTAAATATCATGTTTTGAGTCGAATTTGAAATCTTAAAGTTATGTGCGAATTTATTTACTAATTCATCTATTAAAAAAGAAACATTAAAATTGATCCATGATCAGTTATATGCAGTAATATTTTTTGTCAGCAGATTTGAAATCAGATAATTTATATTATACATATTCGAAAACAATAAGTTTAGTTTCTGGTTGAATTGGTCCCCGAACCAACAAGTCCAATTCAATTTTTAAAACATTGGCTATAACATGCAATTATAACTAAAAAGAATTTCTCAAAGTCTTGAATTATAAAATTGATTCGTTCCATTTTTATTTTTTTTGACAGTAAGTTAAACTACTACTACTTTTCTTCCCGACTCATTTGGCTGCCTCTGTGGCAAATTAGAAGTTTTCAATTATAGCTTCCATTTTATCGTGTCTTGGGTTGCAAGAAAATAACATTGTGTTATGAAATCAAACATTCGCATACCAATGGACATTATTAAACTAACAAAATTGCTTCTATTAAACCCTCTACTTCAAGAAGATGTGATTTTTCTTATTGTAATTTTATTGTAGATAATAATTTTACTTTGAAAAATATTTACGAGTTTTTTCCTATTTTTGACAAAACTCCACTCTTAATCATGATTTTATATTTGATAATTTTAGAAATTGAAATGACCCTAATCATCATAGAACTTTTTCTTTGGAAGCTAGCTCATAATCGACTCCTTAAAAGTGATGAAAGGTATTATAGAGGATTTATGCACATAATTTTTATCTCTACTGTCATGAATGTCAAAAAACCATTATACATGTGTTAAGAGGTTATGATGAAGTTAAGGATTTTTGAAATGATCTGATTAAACTGAATCATTAAAGTATTTTAGTCTTGGTGTATATAATTGATTAGATTGAAATTTGTCTACCAATGATGTTGATCAAGTTCAATCATATTGGAGTTCTTTCTTTGATGTGGTTGTGTACGATATTTGAAAGGATCACAATAGTCTAGTGTTTTTTCGATTTTCCTCCTTCTAAAAAAGTTTGTTTTTCTAGAGTCTCAATCAAGTTCAATTCATTGATAAAGTTCTTCTTCAGTAGAAACCTTAACACTCCTCAGCTAATCAGGAAATAATTGTTGTATGGCACAAACCCCAAAGGTTGGTTTAAAATAAATATGGATGATCTCTTAAAGCTTCTTTTAGTAGTCTATATGTGGATGAACTTGTTCGTGATAGAGATGGTAAATATGTGAAAGTTTTCTATAGTATAATTGATTCTTGTTTTATAGTGTGGGCTGAACTTTGAACTTCAACGTTGGACATCAAGCTTGCACGAAAATTAAATCTTACTTCAATTATTTTTTAAATTAGACTCTGCAGTTGTGGTTAGTATGACTCCCGAAAAATTGTCTACAAATATGCATATCCAACCTCTACTCCAAGAGGTTATTTATATTCTCCAATGCTCGTATTGGAGAGCATCAATTGCTTATATATTTAGGGAGGTCAATCAATATGTAGATTGATTAACTATTAAGTGACACTATGCTCAATCATTTGAGTGAATTGTAAAGAATATTTTGTTTTTTAATTTTAGCATTATAGTTGTCGATGATATAAGAGGTATTTGTGTACCTAATTTGATTTCGTAATTTAATTTTTTGAATAATATATATATATATATATATATATATTTTAAACATACATATATTTTAAGATTAATCGATTTTACTATTGATATATCGATTTAGTGTTATGCCGGAATAGATGATTAAAATAAAAGGAAAAAAACACAACTCTTAAAAATTTGTTTGGCTATCTTTTGATTCTTGTGTATTGATCTTAGACCATTTGTCAATATTCTTTTGGGCTTTCTCTACCTGCAAATGTCCAAATAAATATTTGAATTTGCTTCAACAAAACTAAAAAAATCAATTAAAGAAATGGAAAATCAAAGTGAATTATATACCTGCTTGTTCCAATCAGTTTTACAAGTGATGATAATAAGCACAACGGTTTGAATAAATGTTCCAAACAACATACCCATCCAAACACCCTATAAAAGAAACAAAGAAACTATTTAATGATGATATTAGTAATTAAGGGGGGTACAAAAGTAAGATGAATTAATTACCTTAACATGCAAATCAAAAATGATACCAATGAGGACTCCAACAGGAATACCAATTAGGTAATAACAACCTATGTTTACATATGCCACAATACTTTGCCATCCAGCTCCAACAGCAACACCTATTTATATTATATTAATTATTATTAAATTTGTCTCAAAAAAATAATAAGGTAGCAAGTGGATCAACAATTTATAAATAAAGAATAAAAAATTATTACCAGAGAGCACAGGTTGAATACTATTCAATAAGATGGAAAATGCAAGCAAAGATGATAAATCTCCAACAGCATTAGTCACATCAAGATTTGTAGTGAAAATGTAAGCAATTCTTTTGTTCAAGATTAGAAAGACAAAGAAAAGAATTAATCCAATTGCAAATGATGTGAGAGTTGTTATCAAAATGGAAAATTTTGCTTCTCTTTGATTCCCTCTTCCTAGCTCATTTGCCACTCTAACACTGAAAATTATTCCAAATAAATAAATAAATATATATTATACAAACATAGATAGATATATTGTGATGAATGATATGATTATAACAAATCACCTACCAAGTTGCAGCAAAAAAGCCAAGTGAAATCATCATTTCCCATCCATTGATGTTTAAGCTGAAAACAAATCATAATTTCATTCCAATTACAAGATTAATTACCAAACAAAAAACTAAGAATTATGTGCATGTTTCATTGACAATGAAAGTACAAAATTACGGAGTGTCACAGTTATTTTAATAATGAAAATTATACTTTGAAACTTCAGAAAATTTCAGTGTTAGAATATCACAAATTTATTGTTATTCAATTTAAAATATATATTTAGAATTACAAATTCACGATTGATTTGACAAAATTACGATAGTAAATTAAAATTCTATCAAATTCAGTGTAATTCAAACATGCATATATTTTTTGGTATGAAAATATAAATCAAACTATTAAGATAAGTAGAAGAATGAGATAGAGTTACCATATGGAGAGAGCACCAAGGACAACCTCAGCATCTTTCATGTTTCCAGTTAGAAGAACCAAAATTCCATTGTACCATGTCTCAAGGCTGTAAAATTAGGAACCATATATAGCTTTATATTATCACATAAATTTCTTTAGTCATTTTCATTTACAAAATAATAAAACTGATTGAATTAAATATCAAGCCAACAATAAATTATGAAATTATCAACATAATTTGAAAGTGTACTTATAATTTTTTTTTTGTTTTAACTTTTTGGTTACGAAGGAAGAGACCTTGATAATTTGATTGGAAGATAAGTAAAATTTGATAAAATAAAATATTTCAATCAAAAATAAATTATTCCAAGTGATTCTTTCTTAATTGAAACTAATGAACCATTTGAATTTGAATGTAATCATTTAATTTGTAACTATAAACTTTTAAGATACAATAAACAATAGTATAAATCTGATTTAAGAATTGTTTTCATTATTTTCAAAAATGTATAATACGAAGTTAACATTTCATCTTCATATAAATTTTAAAAAAATGAAGAAAAAAAATTTCACAAAATAAACATATCCTTAAAAATAAAATAAAAAATAGTTAATTAAATTCTTACCACAACATAACACCAGAAGAGACAGAAAGCTTGACAACAGGCCAAAGATCTTTGAATGCCAAAAGTGTGAAACCTTTCCAAGTATCATGACATTTAGTCATAATAAAAAATAGTTGACCAAAATTTGGTAACCATAATCCCAATAATGTTGATATCATTGCACCATTTAATCCAAAATCATACTTAACAATCAAAAGCCAAGACATGAAAAGGTGAATTGAAATAGAAAGTGCAGCTAAGTAAGCAATAATCATATTTTTGCTTTGTGCTTGCAAGAATGTTTGGCAAGTGGATGAAACACTATATGACAAACTAACACCTATTGACCAAAGTGAAATTGTTTGTGCTACTTTTGCTATTTCTTTGTCTTGTCCTAATGCTTCAAAAATTGGAGAGATAAATAGGTAAAGAGGAAGAAGTAAAATTGTTGTGAAAAGTAATACAATCCATGATCTTTGTAGATACACTCCAAGCATGTCATATTGTTTTGCTCCATATGCTTGTCCACATAGTGTTTCCAATGCACTTGCCATACCAAGCTGCATTTCACAATTTTCATCCATTTCAATAATAATAATAATAATAATAATAATAATAATAATAATAATAATAATAATAATTATAATTATAATTATAATTATAATTATAATAATAATAATAATAATAATAATAATAATAATAATAATAATTATAATAATAATAATAATAATAATAATAATAATAATAATAATAATAATAATAATAATAATAATGTAGGTTCTATGTACAAAAAATAAGTAAAATAAAAGCAAAACTAAATAGGACCATTTTAAGTTTTAAATATTTTTTTTTCATGTTAATTTTATCAATTTTACATTTTATATTAGTTCTTTATATTTAAATACAACAGCGTTATATAACAAACTTCATTTTGATTGATGTAAGAAGTAAATATCCAAATTGATTATTGAAATTGTGGAATTGTATTAACTTAGTTACTCATATTGTCGATATTTTAAAATGATTTTTAAAATTATAAAATTTTGATAAAGTTGATTCGTCCGTTGATATTTATATAAACTAAAATGACGTTAAATTTGCAATATCATAAACAAAATTGAAACTAAGTGAATAATGTCATGGATACATTTTCTAACAAATTCAAATAGAATAATGATTTTGATTAACATTTGCAATTTCAGGGATCATTTTAAAAAATTGTTAATGTGAGAAAAGGTTGATACAATCTACAATTTCAAAGACTACCGTGACGAATTCATCAAAATAATATTTAAATTACATCATAGTGACTATTAAAATATATCATCCATCAAAATTAACATAATTTCTTCAGTGTTTTTCTAAGTTTGTGACCTAGTTAGTATGAATGAGTTAAATTTTAATACTGAGTTGTAAAACAATTTTTATACCATATCATTGAATAATGATGCATATAAAGTTGTAACATAAGTGGCCTAAAAATAAAAACTTGTTTTAATGGTGTAAAAATTTATAGAAAACAAAAGACTAATTTGACAAAAAATAAAATAAAACACCTATTTAAAACTTAAAATGAAATTAAATAACATCTAATTTAATTTTGTTTAAAATAATCTAACACTATTGACAAAAAAGTATGAGAAAGAAAAAAGTAGACTTACCAATATACCAATGACAAACTTATTTAGAACAGATGTGACAAGTGCATAGGCAGCAAGTTCAGTTGAACCAATATGACCAATGAAAGCTTGACTTATTATAAATATTCCAAATGTTGATACTCTTGTAAATGTTGCTGGACCAGCTACCTTCCAAATCTTCTTGCTTTCTTCCCATACCCTTTTTCTTAGTGATGATTCTTCATTTTCATCACTCTCATATGAATCTATAAATTTCTTCTCCAACATCTTCTCTCTTAGATTTTCCATTGACATTTTTACTACTATTGAGCTGCCAATTTTTGTTGTTGTAGATAAAGATATGTAATTCATAGATTTCATGATATATATAGCATAAAATATATATATAATTAATAAGCCAAATTAAAATTAATTTTCATGGATTGAAGAGTATTTTAATAACTTTTCATGAAATGATTAAAAAGTTTTACTTGTGTATCTAATCATATTTTACGGTAATGTTATGTTAGAATATTTTTTGAGTTTAATAACTATGTGGTAAGTGTGAAATATTTACACTCACGTGTTTGTCTTCTAATTTTTATC
>JBBPBR010000008.1:5015367-5027198 GCA_037974775.1 Cicer pinnatifidum
TAATTGTATGTTTAAGAGAAAAAAATTACAATCTAAAGTAATTTTGTATTCATGAAAAATAATTTTCTCTCCATTTCAAAATGATAATTGTATTTGATCATTTTACATTAAGTTGAAAATATAACAAAAACACGAGTTTTTAATAATTATATCATATATTTATAAAAAAATAAGAAATGAAAGAAAATAATAAAAAAAAATAATAAATGAAAGAAATATAAGAATATTGTGAAAGAAATAATATTTTAATGTTGCAGTTATTACCTTTATTTTGAAACGGAGGGAATAGTAACTCGAAAAAAAGGATACACGGTGATAATAAAATTAATCGTGAAAGTAATTATGAATCTTTAATATTTTTGTAAGTCTATAGAAGAAGGACTTTTAATTTACATTGAAGGGAATATGAATTTTTAATTTCATCATTTCATTAATACCAATTATAATTGATAATGAATGTACAATATTTTATGGTCATCAAAATAATAATTAGTGCACATTATTGCCGACAAAATTTAAATTTTAAAAAAGTCATAAAAAAACGAACGTTTCATTTATTTTTGTATTCAAAGTTCATTCATTTTATGTGAACCAAACAAATCACAGAAAAAAAAAAAAATCATTTTAGAACTTCATCTTCAACCTTTCACCAATCCAGGAACCCAAAAAACCCTAGATCGAACCAATCTGCCACCGTCACTAGATTATCGGTGGCTGAAGTTTCCGATTTCAATTTGCAGTTTCTAGGGTTTCCTTGGTTTTTTCTTTGGGGGTTTTGGAAATGGGAAGTAGAAAGGAAGAAGAGAAGATTGAGAAAGTTATTAGGGGTCTTATGAAGCTTCCTCCGAATCGAAGATGTATCAACTGTAATAGTTTGGTAAATTCAACTTTTTATTTGGTTTTTTTGTCCTTCTTTTGTTTGAACAAAGTGTGTTTTGGGGTTCTTATGTTATTTGATTAATTTGAAGCTTAAGTGGGGTTTAGTTGCTGATAACTGAGAAGGTTTAAAAATGTTAATAGAATTCAATTCAATTTAATTATTTTATTTTATTTTTTTAATTTTAGAGTTTCACCTTCCTTTCATTAGAACCCCATAATTACAACGTTTTTGACAAAATTAGCCTAATGTTTAGTATTTGAATATAAGGGGTTAGCTATGTACTACTAACATTCAGATTTGAAGGCGTGCACTGCCCGGTACATGTTGGTATATCAAGTGTGATTGAGGGTCTTACATTGAATGGAAAAGTGAAAGTTGAGCTTTATATAAGTGAGAGGACTCATATATCCAATGCCTTTAAGTATTGGGTGAAGATGTGGTGTCTAGTCCACTTGTGTGGTTTCTCTTAGTTCACTGTGATGATCCCCCAGAGCCCTCATGACCCAACAATACACATGTGGTTAAGTTCAATAAAGTTGATCTTGTGTGTTTCTTTTCTTGGCATCCTTTGCAATGCTGCAGGATTTTATTATGTTATTATGCTTTAGGAATTTTAGGGTACAAGTGAAATGAAGATCTTATGAAGGTTTTTGTCTCTTTTATAAGACGATGATTCATGGCTAATTGAAATGCAATTGTTTGTACAGGGACCTCAGTATGTATGTACAACTTTTTGGACCTTCGCTTGCATTACTTGCAGTGGAATACAGTGAGTTCCTTTTTGTTTTATTAATTTTTGCTTTGTGATCCTTCTTTCATATTTTTTGTTTGTCAAATCATATCCTGAATGTTCAAATGTGTTTAATTGTTTGTTTGTGGGGGAGTGTTTGAGCTCCCTGAACTTATTTTTATTTTTATGCAGGAAAAACTTGAGTTTTTTTTTTTAAAAAGATGTTTGTTGTAATATATAAAAATTGATTTTGCCTCCAAAGCTCAGTTTGATTAGAAGTGAGAAAAAGTAGTGTTAGCGTTGGATGGAAAATTTTAGACTAAGTTATACATTAAATGTGATTGGGGTTTCAATGGAGGAAAAACACAGGTTCCATATGAAGTTTCTGTTAGAATATTTTGCACTCAAATTTGAGCAACTACTCCAGAACTGTCATAAAAAAGGCAACACCACTATTTATTATGAATTGTTTTTGTATGAAAATGTTGTGATTTCCATTTAACCAGCTGTTGTATGTTGTGTGCAATATTTTTGCCATTGAGTCATATCATATTTGCAATGCAGTCGTGATGTTAGGTGTTCTTGTGGTTGAAAATAATCATGAACATGCATTATTTCTTTAAACTCTAATACTGATTTAAAAATTTCTTTATCAGGAATTAGATTCTTATTGTTATCATTATTATTAGTTTTTAATTTTTATTTTCTGCTTTACTTCTGGACAATTTTAGGTATGAGATGAAGTTCTTAGAAAAAAGGAATCCTCCTGATAATTATTGCATTTTATGATCTGGATTCAACTTACAGTCAGAGTTATATGCCTTGAATTATGTTTACTGTTTAGAGAACAATTTGTTCTGTCTTCTATTAATCCTTTTTGTTGACATACTCATTGCACAATGAAATGTCCTTTGGTAGTAGTTTTATTTGTTAAATGGTAATAGTGTATTCTTAAAATTACCTATTTTTTTTTATGTCATCATGTTATGCAGTCGTGAGTTTACTCATCGTGTGAAGTCTGTGTCAATGGCGAAATTCACTTTGCAAGAAGTTGATGCTCTTCAAAATGGTGGTAATCAGGTATAAGGATGAATTTTCTTTATATGTGACTATTCTTTTTAGAAATGAGATTTATCTGCGGTTCTTTTGTTTAAGCGTGCAAGGGATTTATATTTGAAAAATTGGGACTTCCAAAGACAGCGGTTGCCAGATAGCAGGTACCAATACAATTATGTGGCTTGTTGTTACCGCTATTAAACTAACATGATGTTAACATATATTAATATCCATAATTTATTATTTGACATTATCATGTTATTCTTTTGCAGCAATGTTGAAAAAGTAAGGGAGTTCATAAAGAATGTCTATGTGGATAAAAGATATGCTGGAACCAAGTCGTCTGAAAGGCCTCCTAGAGATGCACAGGTAATATATTTTGATTGTTTCTCTGAATATGTACATATATGGCTAAGCGTCATATTTGCTATTTGGTTTTCCATCTAAACAAAGCCTTTGTTCTAAATATTATATTTCAATTAAAAAAATGAAAGTTAAAATAAATAAAAAGAATAGAAATATGTTATATATGAATATGGTGATGACACTGATCTTATTTCCATTGTTGTGCATGTAATTGTTTAATAGAGTTTTAGACTAGTGAAGTGAGTGAAAATATCAGCTAAATATAATTAAATGTACCAATGTACTCATAATCAAAATTAGTTTCAACCTTGAGTAAAATGCTAACATTTTATATCTACAATTACCTGTAGAGCCCCACAATTCAAGAGGAGGTTAGGCGTGCCAGTTCTTATCATTCATATTCACAAAGTCCTCCATATGATAATCAATATGAGGACCGGCGCTATGGAAAGCAAGCAGCGGCTCTGACGAGAAAGCCTGGTTCAGATAAAGTCCGTTATGATGGGAAGATGTCTGGTATTATCTACAGTCCTGGTCGTTTCAGTGATCACACTTATGATGAGAGATTTGCAAATGAGGGAACTGGGCCCAGAAATTCTGACTTTTCCGTATCTAGTGGTCTTGAGCAATTCAAATCAGATGTTCAGTCTCCTAAGTTTTTTAAGGACATTGAGTGTAGCAGTCCATCTTATAAGCTTCCTGGTTCTCGTTCAAGCGAAGATGTGTGGTCTCAAGCAAAAAATGCAGCTCTCGAATCTAATGCCGTTGCCAAGAGAGATGCAAATGGAATTCATTCTCTGCAGGTTTTTTTCTCTTTCTTCTGATATACAAGTATATGCACGCTCACTTGAAACAGTTTATTTTTTCTTCACTAGTCATGTTATATAAAAAATCCACGAAAAAAAAGTAATGTTATATCAATATTGTGGGAGTACTTGAGTTGAGATGCAGCTCTATTCATGTTTTCACTCTTCTGAATTCTGATTCCATATGAACAACTATGAGATACTATGTATAAAAAACATTCATTTCTAAATTGACCATATTGATTTGGAGAATCAGAATATTTTTGATGGAAGGACCACATTTAGGAATTAGGATTATAATTATGTTTGAATTTTTAATTAAAATTCATAATATTATTTGCCTTCCCTATTTTTTTCTTAAAGTAACATAAATACATAATGCAAAGAAATTAATTGTTAGAGCAAGGGGAAGATAGGAACTGTAAAAATCTAGAATGGAAACACAGGAATAATACTATTTATCGTGTACTTGGTAAATGGGGTAGATCGCAATACATTTTATAAAGATAGTAACAAGTAAGATGACCTCTTCAATATAGCAGGTTCAAAGGTGACATCTGTACTAAGTAAAAAGCAGAAGAACCTTGTGAAAGGGAGAAAATTGAGTCATATTCATTAACGTGTTTACTATGTTTATTGTTTACTACACCTCGCTGCTGTCAGTGTCAATCCTATTATTAAATATTGAATTGCAGTCTTCTTTGTAATGTCCAATTATTCAAATTTTATCTGTCTAAAACAACTCAGACTTGGCTTAGTTTGAGTACTTTATTAGTTTGAGTACTTTATCACGTCGAATGGTTTTCTATTTATTTTATATATATTACATTATTACATTACATTTGAAGTGCTTTTGGTCATATTTTTGAACCAAGTGGATCATGTATTTCTCTGACGTCTTGTATATGAAATTGGTTTGTTTTCTTTCCGCAGAGAACTACATCATTGCAACCAACAGACGGAAACTTTTCGACCTTAAAATCTTACAGTTCTGGTGGTTTAGTTGATTTTTTCTCAGAACATGTCCAATCTTCAGGGTCCTTTCAGGATAAAGCATTAGGAGTTCCACTTCCATCTGGTCCTGCAAGATCTGTTAGCTTGGACCTTTCCAAGGCACCAGTGGCATCAGCTTGGTCTGCTGATCCTTTTCAAACAGCTGCACCATCTCAAGCACCATTGGGAGATCTGTTTCAATTATCTGATATGGCAGCAGCGCCATCTTTCAAGGGAAATCAACCTACGCAAACATCCCAAGTCGCATCTATTGACTTCTTTGCGGATCTTCCTCAGCAGCCTTCTGCTTTAACCTCAGATGTCAAATCGGTGGAGTTATCCATTCCTAAAAATGAAGGGTGGGCAACATTTGATACGCCTCAATTCACAACTTCTACTGCACAAGTGGAAATTCCTGTGGCAGTACCTTCAAGTGCTGAACCTTTGCAGGATAGATTTGATCCATTTTCAACCTTGAATGGAAACATGCAATGGCCATCTTTTGAAATTCCTAGTGCTGGTTTACCTTCTTCTGTTACATCAAATGTATGGCACGATGGTGCATGGAATGGAGAAAAACATGTTCCTGTTATGGCAACAGGCACTCAAGTAAGTTCAGAAGTTTGGTCTATAGTTGGTTTTGAATTCTTATGCTCAGCTAGATATAAAACTATTCAAATGCTTTCATCAATAACTTAAACTTTTGTGATATGCTATTCGGCACAAAATGGAAGGTGTCCTATGCTTTTTGTTCCACATCAAAATTTTAAAACATTACGGAATAAATTGAAAATTAAATTAAGTTTTGTATATTGTGACTGAACAGTCATGGAATGCATTTGAAGATTCTGGTACCGATCTTCATGTGGATGACAATAATCAAGGACAGTTGCAACATGTGCCATCAGAAATTTTGGGTTTAAGTGCTTCTGAGGTTGGTGTATGTTCGTTGTATTACCATGATAATCTATATGATAAAATTTGGGTTTAAGTTTTTCTTCTGTAATAAAAACCAGGGACCCAATAAAGGCGAAATCCAAGGTGTTGCCACTATTGGAGGATTTGATAATCATGACATCCCATCAAATGTAAGTGACTCATCTTATCTTTCATACTTTCTTCAATTGTTTGTGCATCTAGGTTGATTGAGTTTTTCTTTCATTGATGTGGGTATATTGTTTGATATACATAGTTATTAATTATTTCGTATTCTTTCTTTCAGGGAGTTATTCAACCTAATGGAATCAATCGTAAATCAACTAATCCATTTGATTTTCCCTTTGATTCTGATGTAGATCAGAGCAATATGGTATGTGTTCTACCATGTACACACATCTTTTGATTGTTATTTCCTGTTTTGTGTATAAGCCTGGTATTTCTGCAAGATGTTATTAATCTCTTGCAATGACGATGATTCCTCTTCTGACACAAAGCAAGGTTTCTGGTGTTGATTGTTGGCATTTCTATTCTGCCCCATCACTTAATACATGAAGCCTTTTGAGTCTGTTCATTTTAAGTTGTAGTAATGTTCCTATTGACCATTATAAGTTTTTTGCACTCCACCACAGCTTCAAAAAATTTTAAGATTAATCTTGTAGTATGAATTTCGGCACTCTGGTATTTCCGCCTTTTGACACCATTAATAATGGGATATTGAAGACAGTGAGATGCTAACTTGATCTTCAGTTTCTATCATATTAATTATGACTGGTTTTTTAACTTTCAATTGCAGTTCCTTGATATGAGCTCATTGCAAGCTGCGCTGCCAGATGCTCTCTTGCCAGCTACATTTGGTGGTATCTCTGAACCCTGGCTCCCTCAAAATACAGTGACCCCATATATTTCCTCTGCAGGAGAAGGTAATCCTATAAACATGAAATGGAAGTTTGAACCATCTCATATGTACTCACATCACACTATGCAACTTGAATAGTTTTGTCTGCATGATTTTTCTACGATGATTGTACTCTTATTTTGATTCAATTATGTAGGTGGTTTGTCATTCATGGCTGTGCAAACACCAAGTTCTCAATTACAGTAAGTTGCATTGCATACATAGCCTTTCTTTGTTTCTGCTATTTACTCTCTCTCTCTCTCTCCTTGAGATATGGTCGCTGTAATTCATTGAAGTCTACAGAGATGTGTATTCCTTGTTGATCTCTTTCTTTTTACTATGTTTTGAAACGTTTTGCATTTGTATAAACTTTAACAACTGATCTTTACATGATTCCTCACTAATGTTGAGAGATAGGAGAAAGTTGGCATCTTAGTGGTACTGAATCAACTTTCTTTTTTTTGCAAGATGATTTGTATCTTATTTCATCTTTGATTATTCAGATTTGCCTGAGAAATGTAATGGTTTGATGTACCAATTTCCGACTATCACCCTGTATAGATAAACAACTTAATTAAGTGCATATAGTATAAGAGCTATAAGAGCCAATCATATAAGTGTTTGTTTATAAACTATTTCTATAGCATAAGATAAAATATAGTTAAATTGGTTTCATATGATATAACCTAGTTTGAAGAGATTATGGAAATGTCACAAGTTGTTTCCACGAGTTCTCCTAAATAGTTTCACAAGTGCTTATGTTTCTAGGGAAGTTCAAATAAATCAATCCTAGCAGGTTTATATGGCCTATTAGCTCCTTATCTTCTCTTTCTCTCTAAAGTGTTGATAAAAGACAATGTAGTCCAATTCTATGTATTTGTTTTTACTTGAGTTGCATTTTTGACAGGAATATCCAGGCACAGGAACCAGTTGCTTCATTTGGGGGGAATCCTTTTGCATAGAATAGTTCCTGTACATTGTACTAATGTTTCCAAATAGAAATTTATGTGTAGAACCAGTGTAGGTACTGAACCAAGTAATTTTGATGTTTTTTAGATCAAAATGTAGCTCATTATTTCCCATTCGAGGAAGGCGTTGCATGCAATCACAGTCCCTACTATATTCATCCAATGCATTTGTAATGCTGTAATTCAACATTATAGTTAGATTTTGTTGATATTTATTGCCCTCCATCAAATTGAGTTTGAGATTGAGACTTAAGGATATTTTACTTTGTTCATAGTTGTAATTATATCATATAATAAAGCATCTGATATTGCTCAGCTTAGCCAATTAAATAATGTAAAATGTTCACTACAACAGTCTCTTTATTATTTTTTTAATGGATTTGTTGATAATTTGGTTGAAGTTGACATTTTGGTTGTCAATATTCAGTTAATAGCAACTTGTATTTTGTTGTAAAAGAAACTTGTATCATCATATAACAAATTTTCATTAATTATCACCCTTTCTATCATGAATCTTAGCTCTGGCAAAGAAACAGCAGCATGAAAATCAATTTAGAATACTTCATAACATGATGGAACTTTACAATGTTAGTATCAAATTGTAAGTAATAATCTCACATTTTCCTGAGGTATAACGTGATTAAACTTTATCTAGAAAAAGTTTAGATTAGGGGAGACATTTCCATGCAAGATTAGAGAAACCAACAATCATAATTATGATTTACTATGCGATTTAAGTGTAGCCTACTAATGAGATAATTTCATACTTCAATCCAAATCACAACTGATGCGAGTGGAAAGTCCAATCATCTATACCAACCTATTGTAAATTGATGGCTTTTATGTCCAAAAGATTCTAATAGCTGCATAACTTGATATTTTAGGTATCTATTGATGCTACCCAAATTATTTTTATCACCAAAAGTTTTTAGGTACATTTATTGATTTCAATCCTTTCTCTATACTTGGAGGGGACCTTGAGAACCTCCTAGATCTATTTAACTTCAATTTCACAGCAGAAACCTTATGAGAAACAGCCTGCCAAATCATCTGTACAGCATCACCTTCCTTAGATGGAAAATTATATTCAAAAAAATGTTCAACCTCTTTCAGCTTGTTCCACATTTTTGTCCACTCTTCTTTGCCTATACTCCTTATGAAATTTATGAGATAATTTTCCTTGATAGCATCGATAGACTGAACAAATACGCAAAACTCGGAGTAGTCGAGGACGTCCTCGAACGGTAGTTCAATTTCGTCACTGATGATTACAGGGACACAATGACTAGCAATTGCATCGAATAAGCGGTTTGATGAAGGCGTGTCGCCTGCTATATTGAGGCAGAATTTTGAAGATCGCATGCCTTCTGTTGCTTTCTTGATTCCATCATTTTTAATGCTCCCAAATGAAAAATGTACATCCTTTTCATCTTTCAATGAATAATATAGCTCTTGCCTTACATAGCCTCCCTAATCATAAGAAGAAATGAAATTGAAGTCAATATGGACAATAATTTCCAATGCATAATCATATCATAAAAAAATTATATTGACTTTATAAACACAAGAGACATAGATAACAATCTTTAATAATAAGAAAAAAGAACATAGAAAAATACTATGACTCGATTAAGAGTACCCGAGTTTGAGCCTACTAGAACAATTTTTAGCCATATTTTATTTTTCTCTTGGCTGAACTCCAAATTACTAGGGTCTCTTTCCCGTTAGAAACAGAAAATTAAAACAAAAAAATCCTAGCACCCGGGTTCAAGTGATTAAATAAATTTCAATTAAGAACAAATCAATTGAGAATACCCGAGTACAAACCCTAATTACAATAATTATTGTCCAAATTTTACTTACCTCTCGACTGAATTAAGGATTATCAAGATCCTTTCTCATAAGAACCAAAGGATTAAAACATAAATATTTTTTTTAGTGTGCTAAATTCAATTGAAGCAAAACTATGACATTGTTGAATTAACTTCTTTCAAAAGAAAAAAAAAAAGCAGAAAGAAAAACAAAGATATTAAAGAACAAGAAGGACATACATCTTTTCTATATATTGCTCCTTGGAAGTACAACAATGTTGAACGGCTATCAAAGTTGGAATTATCATTGACATATGAACTAATCAAATGCTTATAAGGTGCAATCACATCTTTTTCAACATTAATTATACTTGAAGGATATCTTCCAAAATCAGAAAGTATAAATGTAGCTGGCCATAATTTCATTCTTGCATCCAACATACTATTAGGATGGTGTGCTATAATCAAATGATCTTTTCCTCCTGATTTCTTCCATTCCTCTTGAGATGTCAAATACTTCACTAACTTCTCTTGAAGTATCATGTTCTTTGTCTTCTTCACATTTGGACTACTTTTTGAGTTTCGATTATAGCTCAACGACGAAAAGAATGGCACAAATATAATGTCGGCTTCGCTAGAGTTTTGAACTCGAATCACCGTCTTAGCCTTAGGAGCATTAGTTACTTGTGATGCAAGAATGTCCAATGTAAGCCAAAATTCTATACTATGTTGCAAATTCAAACCACCAGGGTAACCAGGTATTGTTGTTCTAACATTAGGCCAAACACTTTCACCACTTTGTTTCCAATCCAATAGTCCAAAATGAAATTCAGATGGTAAATCATACATAAAAACCTTGAGAAGAAAATCACCATTTCTAATATTACTACTACATTTTACACCATCATTTATATCATTCTTTGTCTCACTTTCCTCTTCAACATCTTCAGGATCGACTAGAATCGCACGGTTTCCAAACGAAGACTCGACGTTCTGGCTTTTCGTTTGAAACTTTGAGTCTTCAAGGGTGGATAAAAGCTTTGAATTCGGCAATAAGTTGTGATCGATGAAATTAGGACGGCCCGTGGACCGCAAAACGAAGAACCATGACATTAAGAACATGATTGATATCATTGTCAATAAGCAAAACAATGATTTTTTAGAAACAACCTTAGAAGAATTCAAATTTCTCTCAACCATTGTCATAGCTAGTATTCACAACTCACAAGCAAAAAATCAGCACTTGTCTATTTGATATAATCACAACCATGATTCACTTTTGCAATGACTTTGGAGAAAATGCAATAAAGATGAGTTTTATCAAAGTACTCAATAATCCAACACAAACATTTAGAATCTTAGATGTCTTGAGTCATTACTAGCTCTATAAATGACATTATGATGAAAACCCATTTGAGATAAGGATAAAGGGTAACCAAAAGCACAAAACTTTACCAATAAATCTATCTAATTTGTGAAAATTTCAATGCACAAAAGGGTCAACAAAGAAACATGAAGAAAGAAACAAAATGGTTGCTTTAGTGAGTTGTAGCTATAGTCGTTGACACAAAAAAAGAAAAAAACAGAGAATGCAATTTTGTGTGTGATTGTTGTGTTTGTGTGTGTTATGGTTAGAATTGAAATGGATTTGAAGAAGAAAGCGTGTGAATAGGATCTTACTGTTGAATCGGGCTCCTATGCTTTTGAACTTCACTATTTTGTTGCCAAATGAAATTCTCGATGTTTCTTTTTTTACTTTGAATTCTCTAAATTTGTTTATCAATCATAGATAATAGATAGCATATACTCTATTAGATTATTAATAATAATAATAAATATATGTTGTTACATCACGGGCGATACATTCTAGATAAATATTGTAAAATAATATATGGGAATTAAAGCTAATTTTTTGGATTTTTATTTATTTATATATCATCCTTTTCAAAAATACTAAACATAATACCCCACATTGAACTAGGAAGGAATTGTTAACAAATTAAAGCTGTGTTGCTGCTTTGTTTGCAATGGGACACATTATTTGTTTTATATTATTAATATTATTTTATTTTTTAAAATATTTTTATTTATTAAATTAACAACTATTAATTTGTTAAATTAAAAAAAAAATTAAAATAGCCGTATCTTCGAGATGCGATCTCTTATTAATTTTTTTTTTATTTATTTGCATATCTATAATGCGACTCTTAGTAAAAAGTAAAGATATTATATATATATTTTTTAACATGAGGCATAATAGTTATTTTTTTAAAATATAAAATTCAATTTTTGTAATCTTAATTTATTTTTTATTTATTTTTTACTTTTTAAATTAGAGATAAAGATGATACGCCAATTCAAAGTATATAAAACCTTAAGTTCACTAA
>JBBPBR010000008.1:5028155-5043994 GCA_037974775.1 Cicer pinnatifidum
TTTTTTTTTTTTTTTTTTTTAATATTCTTAATTTCATAGTTCATCTTTATACAGCAAGCTCTATTTTATGCTTCTAATTTTTGAACAATATTAATGGTCTAATTGAATTTTGTCAATAATAGGAAATTGCTATTGGATTAAGTAATGAAGAAAAATTCACAGCAAAGGAAAGGATAAATTTGGAAATAAAAGATTATGAAGATCCAGGAGCAAACAACCACCATGACCCTAATGCACCAGGAAGAGTTTAATTGATACATAAATTTTTGAAAATTATTCTTCATACATCTCATGTGGGACATACCTATATATTATTGGTTTTATGATATGCTTTCATCCATTGTTTTTAATGGATGGAATTTGTTTGGCTGTAAATTGTAGGATATTATTGTAATTAAAGATAAAGGTTTTATCTTTATATTGTTTATGTGAGGATGATTATTAGATATTTGTTTTTTAGAATTAGTTTGGTCAATTGCTTGCAAAACTAAGAGTGGAGATTTTATTTAAAAACAATAATGAATTATATTCTTCTATTTTTTTTTTTAATGAAAAACTTTTTTATGGTAGTAAAAAATTGTGAAAGTAAATTATTATTTTTAATACAGGTGTAATAGAATTAAAAATAAATATTAAATATAAAATGGCCCATTAGCTCAGTTGGTTAGAGCGTCGTGCTAATAACGCGAAGGTCGCAGGTTCGAGACCTGCATGGGCCATTTAGTTTTTGTACTTTAATTTTTTTGTCACATAAATGATTTGTCTATATAAATTTAATTATATGATTTATCTTCAAACATATAGTTTTTGTACTTTAATTTTTTTGTCACATAAATGATTTGTCTATATAAATTTAATTATATGATTTATCTTCAAACATATTTTAAGCTAAGAATCTATTCTAAAGGTTAAAGCTACAAATTTTAATTCAAATTAAAATTAATTGTACTTGAGAACAATTAAATATGTTAAAAATAAACTAAGACTATCTTGCCTATTACAACTTTTGTTTATTTTTAAGTGTCATTTTTTTACACAAAATAAGAAAATTAATAAATTTGGCTGAGTACGATGAAATTATTGCCGTTTTAATGTTTTTTTAAGTCATTCCAACTAAATTTAACTGAAGAACCACAAGCAAATACATTGATAAAGAAAAAAGAATGATAAGGAGCATTGTGTGGTCTTGGTGAGCAGGAAAAAGGCATAGCTTGCTTTTGAAATTGAGGCGGTGAGAATTTTGGAGGAACGAAAGACCCACTCATCAATGCATTTGGAAAGCTAACTGATATTTCAACAAATTATATGTTGACGCCAAAATTCAATTTGGAACTCTGTTTAGTCAAAATTGATGATTATGTGTGAAGTCTTAATTAATAATAATCAAACATCATATCAATAATTTATTTTCCGACCTACAACTTATAGAACCCGAAATAAATACTATATATGTTCGTCTTTTAGAGTAAGTCAATGATGTTTTGAAAAAGATGGTCAGTTTAGATTTTTTATCAATAGAACATGAACTTTTGTTTTCTAGATCTTTCATGGAAGACTAAATTCTAAGATTAATCTATTGTTTCAGAATTTCATCAAAACCTTGAAGTTTATCTTATGGTGTTATTTTTTTTTATGATTAATTTATATTGTTATTTTGGTTGGTTAATTTGAATCTCAATTGGATTGATAAATTTAGTTTGACGAAATAAAGTTTTTAAATGAATTGTATTTTTTGCAATGCTTAACTGAAATATAATCTCACCTAAAAATTTAACCCTTTAAAAATATGCGATAGGTCCTACATTTCCGAACTAGTGGATTAATAATTTCAATACGTGATTTTGTCGTTTCAATATATATGACTCTAATTTCTTTATCTCAATTTATCTGAACCTAAATTCAAAAACCCATTTTTTATTGATTCTTATTTTGGATAATTGAGTCAGAAGTATTCATACTTGACCCGTGTGCGACAATATATCACCCAACAACCTGAAATTTAAAATAAAAATAAAGGTCACATTCGTGTTGATAAAAAGAAAGTTGACATTGATTCATTAACACAACAACATGCTTTGAAAGAAGGTTTATGAGTAGCCTTGGATGGTTGAGCATAGATCCTTTGACTTGAGCATTCTTCTCTTTGGGTGATGTCTGAGCAAGCTTAGGTCTCTGTAAATAAAGAAAAAATTAGCAAATTATAGGAGAGTTGAGATAAAATTTATACAAGCATTCTAAAAAAGTGTATTACTTTTGTTTGCTTCGTTCTTTCAGTCTATGTCATTATTTGATGATAACCTAAAATGAGCTAATTAGGAAAGAAAAAAAAAACAAAGAATATTTTAAGTCAATACTTTAGAATAGTTTTTAGTTTTATTTTTGTTTAATTTAAAATGTAATAATTTTAGTTAGGTGATATAAGCCCAATATGGATCTAGTGAGTTGGCTTTTAGCCCATTCTAGAAATAAGATAAATCATTCTTTAAATATCTCTCAAAATATCTTTGCCTTCTTGCTTTTTCCCAACATTTTTTCGTCATCACCATAATGTCTATATCTTTTTCTCTATCTCTCATTTCATACTTCATTTCCTCTTAATCATAATCTTCGCATCTTCTTTCTTTTTCTCTAAATGAGATATGGTGATGATTAGAGTTTTAATAGAAGACATTTAGAGAGAGTTATAAGATTTGTAGAATACATAAAGCAAGTAGAATCAACAAGAAGAAGAATGCAAAAGATAGCGAAGTAAGAAATTTAGGTTCGACTAAAGCTATTTATAGAAGATGATTTATTCAAGGTAATGATGACTTAAATGTCATGATTAGTCAAAGAAAATCCAATATTCCCGTTGGAGTAACCAAATCGAAAAAATCTTAACTAATTTTCATCACCTCAATAACAAAGAAAAGGTCTGCAACAACTATTTTTCCATTTTACGGTGCAATGATGACATTGTTCACACGTTAATCACATTGTTCACACGTTAATTACTATTTAATGTGACGCAAGGGGAATTTGTTGACTCAACAAAGATGGGTTGAAATGAAGTTCATATAGCCAAATATGTAATAGTTGAACTAAAAACAGTAGAATATTAGTCAACTAGATCTTTTTGAAGTCAAATAAACTCAAAATGGGTCGTGCGATTGCCAGAACTTGTCAAAAGCACATGTAAATCAATAATTCGACTCTAGAAACTCGTGTTACTTGTTTTTAGCTACCACTAATTGGAACAACTATTTTTACGGAGGATGAAAGTGAGTGCTTTGAGGGAATTGTCATGCTGCAAAATGTAAGGAAATACAAGCTAAACGTGGGGTACCACATACTTCCAAAACAAGCAAAAATACACATTACTTACAAGATTAATTGATAAAATATAATTTAATTTATATGATATTTATTATCTTAAAAATGTATATTGATATTTTCTTAAAAAAATTATATATTAAAAAAAAAATGAAATTTAACCTAACACCGATCTCTTCTTTAACAAGCATTTTAATAATGTGTAGTTTTGTTTACAGAAATGTGGTTTTGTTCGACTAATTACACAAGTAATGTGTGATAACTTTCACTTATGGGAATTCGTGGCACTCTACAATCCTTTCACCTTTCTGATATTCTCGACATGTCTCTCTATCACTATTCATGTGTGCCTTTTCATGAAATTGTGCCTTCGTGTTGATTGTTAGTGGCGCTAAAATTGTGGAATACGAGCACAACTAGAAAATTTATAAGTTCTTCTGAGTTTTAACTCATCCTTGTTGTTGGAGTCAAGTTGATTTGAAGAAATATATAAGCTTCTCATTTATTTTGATGATAACAAAAACGTTTGTGGGAATAATTTGATGCTATAACATTGAATTTAAGTGTACAAATTCGAATTCATATGCTCAGTCAATGGACTCTCAATGTATCATTTGATATATAGACAAAGACAAAGATGCAACACATATCTCATCTATTTTCTAAGTATAATACGCAAATCAACATTGCGTTGCAGTGCCTCTGATAGCGCAAAATATTATCATAGCTTTTTTTCCTTTGATGAACTCAAACATGAATTCAAATAGTCTGGCTCTGATAAGCATTCTTCTACCTCTGCCTCTGATAAGCGTGACAAGAGTTCTTTTGCCTCTGCCCCTGATAAGCGTGACAAGAATTCTTTTGCCTCTACCTCTGACAATCACATCAAGCGTTTGATGTTTTGTTCTGAAATTCCATCTTTTGAAAAAGTCAACGCTGTGAAAAAGTCAATGTTATGAAAATAAAATAATTTGTGCATCCTCTAATACTCATCCTAAATCAACTACTTGTATAAAGATCTCAAGACACTATCTGATCATCGTCCCCTCTGGTTTCTAACTATTTCAAACATATAATAAAATCGGTACAATATCAATTTTTTTCTAGAAAGTCTCTCTGTCAAATCATTCCACAAAGATACAATGAGAAACTTTATGGATTATCCTGATGTTTTGCAATCAACACAACAACCAAAAACCTTAATTGTACTCCATAAAAGACATGCCTCTCTGAATGAAGAAAAAAAACAACAAACAATACACTACATAAAAGCAACAAATGATAACCACATATGTACTATCATTATCATTCTATTAGTGATAAGATTATTTTTCTGCTGAAAATATTATTTACACTATCTGCAAGAGCTGATTCATATGAACCCAAAACCTCTTTTTTGTAACCTAGTCCAGTAGCAGTTGACTTTTACGGTACTAAGATAGAATGTTGAGAAGATTCAATACAGTCAATGTGATGTTCAAGTGTAAGTCTGGTTCAATGGCACTTTAAAAGATTAAATTCTTCAAGTTAAAGGGAATGGACGTAGCTACCATGTGAGTAGTGAACTAAGATAAATTATTGTGTCTATCTGCTTTATTTTCAAACTCGTGCTTTATCTTCTTTACTTTGTGTATAGTCGCACAATTTTTTTTTAGGAACACAATTCAAACTCCCATTTTTTGTGTTTTGTTTGTTCTACACTTGTGAATGTGAATTTTATAGAGTTTTGTAGATTGAGGAAGATTCATCTAACTCTTATTTGACTGTTATTTGCACATCTTGCCTTAATTTGACTAAGGAATTCAACTACTCTAAAATTCGACTACTTATCGTTCGTCTAATAAATTATTTATTTTTAGATGCAAGTAGTAAATCAACTTATACTACTTCCATTAAAATCAATTAATGGTAAAAATATATAACTAATTTATTGTTTAAACCGGCATCACCCATTTCATAGTTGCTCATGTCTTATTAGACTTTATTTATAGTGCTTTTATGTTAAAAGTATGGAATTTACGGGAAAAAAAAACTGTATTTTTAACCGAATTGTAATTTTCTTGTATCTTTCTCTTGAATGAATGAAGTTGTTTTCCTGTAAAAAAAATAAAAAATAACACTCATGCTAAAGCCAAATTTTTAGTTTATAAAATGAATGCTATATGTAATTTGGCATGGGCATAAATGCATGATGCTACATAGCCAAATTTTTAGTTTATAAAGTGAATGCTATATGTAATTTGGCATGGGCATAAATGCATGATGTAGTGTAAGACTTGAGTGAAACGTGACGTGCATATCATTTTGTGCATAAAAGGAATCAATCCAAAGAAAACAAGGAAAGTTAATTTTGTATATATTCGGGATTGTCCAAAACAGTACGCAAAAACAATAAAAGCGTGTAAGCATATGCAAATTATTACTCCATGAAAATATGATAAATCAATGAAAGAAAACAGTAATTTTATAAAATTATTTATACCAACTATTTATTTTTATTATTATAAATGTAAGTTGGAAAATAGTAATTTGAAAATAATACACACAACTTTAATTAAAAAAAATAATTAAAATAAAGTACTTATAGTTGCATTGAAAATAAAAAAATAATATTAATTTTAAAGTAAATATTTTTTACAATTATAATAATTATTTTAAAACGGAAAAATTACTGCATTTTTGCAAGAAAGCATCGTAGGAAACAGCTGGTGTTGGTGTCTCCCGGCAAAGAGTTACAACAATTGTACATTTAACTTCCTTAGTCAAACAAACTAATGCCACATGATGATTACGTTTCAAACCTCTGCAAGATTAACATTTTTCATATACTTGGGGAAAAACATTGATGTCTTTGCTTATGTGTGACTCAAATTAATGTCTTATGTAGTGTCATGCTTTTTTGGTGTACCTCATATGAATCTTGTTGTTTAGAGAACCATATATTCATGCTTTTAGTTTCTCATAGACGGTAATTTGCTTTTTTAATCAACAAAGTTGCATTTTGTTTATAACGAAAATTTGATATTAGGGAAGAGAACTACTAATTTTTTAAAAAAATTTGCGATATAATTAATGTATAGCTTAGATACTACATAAATATAAATTTGAAACAGAATTACATCAGGTGTTGGGTATTAAGGTGGAAATATGATAGACTGATCAACAAAGACATATATATGACTTAGTTAGCTAGACTAGACATTTTTTATACATAAGTCAAATCAACACTTTTTTTAAGTTTATTTAACTAAAAAAAATCAAGTTAAGGCTACTAATAAAACCTTTTAGATATATCAGATCGATGTATTTAATTTAATGTAAATAATTTTTTTATTACTAATATTATTATAATATAAAGTTTTGTTTTTTTTTTTGTGTTAAATCATTAATTTGTTAACATGTTCTATTATTATAAAATAGAATTGAAATATGATATAATATAATGTTAAATACTCTAAAAGACCATATTAGATATTAAAATAAAATTTAAGTTCGTTGGTATGTTAACTTTTTCGTTTATTTATAAAAGTTTAGTGGCGAGTGCGGTATACTTTCATATAATAATAATAAAATAGACTTTTAAATATTTCAAGTCTTGTCACACTTTCAAAAAATATTAAACCAAACCTTAACAATGGACCTTTGTTTCGGAATAGACCTTACAAAGCTTAACTCGGTTAATCAATTAATATGTTATATTCGTTTTTTTTCTCATACAAAAGTACTTCAATAAATCCTCGGTTTATATGACAACAACTTTGATGATAAGTTAATAATATATCGTATTGCATTTAATGAAAATTGATGACATTTACTATTAATTAAATTATTAAATATATTCTTGAATTTTTTTATGTGGTTTTCAACAAAAACATAAAATAACTGTTTTAGAAGATTTTTTACTACGAAAAAGAATGAACGACGTTCGACACAACGATGATTTTCATTTGAGGTATTTTTATTGTCATTTTTTTCTCTGTGTTTTTGTTTTTATTTGCGGTTTCTTTTCTTTTTATGATGATTTCATTTATTTTTCGTCAATGTTGAAAATACACATAAGTAAGTTGTGGACAAAGCTGTATTCCTACCAATAGTGCTCTAGTTTCATTTCACAATGAATGGTTTAAACATGGGGCAACTATTGCTGTTTCATCCCATTTATCTACCGATTCTAATCAGCGCAAGTTTGACACCTTGTCTTACCAGCAACGCGCACAAGCATTGGAAGGGTTGCTCGAGTTCAATGCTTGGTTCCTAGAACAACAAAGGTTTGAAGAGCTTGAGGTGTTGTTGAAGCCATTTGGGTTGGATGAATGATAATAGGGAAATGAATGGTTTCGATTTGAATCTAGATCTTAGAATATGTGAGTTGAGAATAAACATTGTTGTGTTTTTAGGGTTGAAGATGAAAATGAAGATGGTCAATTATTTTTTTATTTAATTAGTTTTGTATTTTTAATGAAATAAATTTAATTTTAAACAATACCCAATCATTAATTTTAAATAAGGTGCTCCATATCATCAAATATTTGCCTCATCAACATTTTTTAATTAAAAAATACAAATAAGGTTGTTTTAAGAAAAAATTGAAATTACAAGGATGTGAATAAAAAAATTTATGAGAACTAAAATCAAAATGACATATATTTGCAAGGACTAAAGACATATATAAGTCAAGATAAAATAGGCAGATAATAACTCACACAAAAATAAATATCATTGAAGTTAACCATAACAAATATAATCAAAATCCACTCATATCATCCATAATTATTCCTATGATGCAATACTATCCTCTAATGCCGCCAGCCTCAACACCCCTTTGGTCTACTGGAGATGCCATCCACCGATGGTAAGTCGAATCTTTTATACAACATATCCCATCTGCGAGAGTCGCATACTATGATTTTAGGAATCATAATACCCATTCAAGATATTCGTGTGTATTTGACATCACATAGAAGATATGTGTTACCTACTGGTCTCAGTCGTGACCTAGTGACATCCCCAAGGTTTCATATAACCGCTACCACTAAATCCCCACACGCGTACGAGTGATGGCAGACCTCATGTATATTTCATAGGGAGTGACTACCACTTACACTAAAAATAATTTTTATGACATCTCTAATTATACCTTGATATCTCGAGCCAATAAGTCATAACTCTTCATCTTGAATACTGTTGTAATGTCATCGTCTCATGTCGAGTATCGTCTATAATTATGATCGTATCCTCAAATATATTCCTCATTATCCATATTCAATTATTTATGATATTCCCTCTCACTAATGCAACCATTCATCAAATTATATCAAAGAAAATCAGCCATCATAAACTAAGAATTTATAATAAACAAGGTAGGCATTGAGGTAAACATGTAGTCACATATTGCACATAACATATAAACAAGTAAACAATAATCTCTCATTATTGAATAGTAGATCATCCTATTGATAAAAGGCATAAGGTCGACATAACTTCACTTAGTTACTATGAAGTCACTAACAGTCATTAGCTCTCTTTAGTTGTTTATCTCTAATTGGACTTGAGTCACTCTACACATAGTAAATGAAACTATTTGACTCTAATCTTTCTAACGTGAACTCAATATTTCCTCCACCTTTCAAGAGTGTAATTCCAAGTAATCAAAACTTCAAAGTGTTGATAAGTTGTTATCCACAACCAAGCTAATTCACCATAGGTTCGAAACTAAAATTCAATACAATTAAGGATACCCTATGGTGTTAAAGATCCTATGGCACTAACCAAACAAGAGTTTATAGGTTTGTAGATGTCTTTCAAACAAATCCAGGGAAACGACACATAAAACTCTAGTTTATAATGGAAACCCTAATTCTATATTATAAGATATTTGGAAAATTGATGAGCTAATTTGGGCATTCCCGAACATCCTAATAACATTAAGAAAATAAAGAAAGTAAATATGAATTACCTTATTTATCTCCCAATTGAAATATTAAAATGCTCCAAAAATATCGACATGACAACTATACACAAAACGCGATTAGAATGGAATCAAAACAAGAGCGAAACAAAGAAAGCTCTGTTGAAAATAGATACATAGATTTAAAGAATGAAATGAAAATTTGAGGTATTGCAAGCCCCTATGTATCAATGATGTCTAAGGAAATTTTCTTAATGAATTCTTTTTTTCTTAGCAAATTGGTTTTCTCAAGAAATTTAATTATTACATTGAATATTACTCGGATAAAAGTACTTGAATGTTTGAATCTTAAATTTTAAGTACACAATTAAAAAAATTAAAGTGGTGAAATGCATATAAAAAATTAATTAATAATTTATAAATTTGATAAAATTATTTATATATTTTTTTAACTTTTGTAAAATAGTCAAATACAAAAACCATTTGGGACGTTACTAATAAATCCATTTAGACAACAAATATTATTATTATTATTATTATTATTATTATTATTATTATTATTATTATTATACTTTTTGTCTCTAAATATAAAATTTTTATTTGTCTATTTTTATAAGATTGTTTTTCACTTTTTAACTATATTAATTATTTCTTTATTAAAATATTTAGTTCTTTTTCTGCAACCAATAATAAATTCACTAATTAAAATATTAACTAATTAATTCTCTTTTTTAAAAGATAAAATTATTAAAATATTATCAATTATCAATAAATTTAAAATTATTATTATTATCATTATTATCAATTTTCTTAATTTTTGTGACTTGATTAATGAAATTTTATATTTATGGACAAAAATTATATATATTTATGAAAAATGTTAACTTATGGCTCAAAGACACATTTTAATGTATTAAATGCAAAAAATTTATCTTAAAAACTTTATATGTATTCAACTTTATAAAAACTTAAAATTAATTTTTTTAATAAGAAAATTTCTATTTCCAGAACTTTTTACAAGTATCGTAATGACACATATTACTAGGAATTATGTTTATTATAATTATTAACGTTAACCTTGTTTTTTTTTCTCTCATCTTCGGTTTCTTTCTTCTCTTGGAAGCAAAAGCAGTTTCCAACGTTCCATAAACAACCAAGCATATTTTTTGGTCATAGCACAATCCCCAAGGAGTAAAATATATATAATAGAGAAAGAACAATAAAATAAAGACACCTACCCCAAAACATAACAAGAAATGTTCAGTGATGCTGACAACCCACACGAGTGGTTCTCTCGAATTGCATGCATAACACACACTTATTTGTTTTCTTAGACAGAGAAACCACCAACTTTTTGTTATTATTATTCATTTTATATTATTATTTTCCTAAAATAAGAATAATAAGAGGTCTTATTACAAATACAAATATTAACCGCTTTAGATATAACGGAAATGATTAGAGTACTAAAAAAATAACGTTGTAATATGAGTTAATTTTAAATTTAATCATAAAACATATCTGTTTTAATATTTAGAACTACTTCTGGTAGTCATATAAAAAATTTAAACACATTTAAATATTTTTATCTTGATTTAGAGTGTCAAATTTAAATTAGAAATTATAAGAGCAACATCAAAATTATTGATTACGTGTTTTTATCCATTTTTTTACTAAATAATTTTGCTATATAAAAAACTACTCAATTTTATAAAGAATTAGAGAGACCCCACCCAATTGATCTCATGGAAACAAGAGTGAATAGAATAATGTGGGCTCTACTCTTTATTCACCCTTTTTGTTGTCTTTTTCATTCTCTTATTTTCTTATTTTTTTTCTTTCAAATTGTATAAAAACAAAGTAAATAAATAAAACTAATCGAAGATTTCAGGCATCTAAAAAAAATGCGCGAGACAAATTAGTATTTAGACAATAAAATAATCTTTTTTAGTCATTCACAAAAATAAATTTAGACATGACATATAACGTATAACGTTAAGTTATTATATATTCTGTTAAATCATTAATAGTGTTTGTATATTTAACAAAAATATAAAATGACAATTTCAAACGGTTTCTAACTACAACAAAAAATGATTAATCCTCTACACAACGACAAATTTGTAACAATATCTTGAGATATTTTTAATACTATTTTTTTCTTCTTTGTATTTTAACTTCTAAATTATGTTTTATTTCTTGATGTAATGATTTTGTTTTATTTTTATAGATCATTATATAATATATAAATTGTCATATAATTTCGTCTTAAAAACGAATAAAAAATCAATTAAATTTTTTTTTACAAAAAGATTAATGTATCTCAATTTATATTTGTTAGAAATTAAAAAGGATCTTTCGTTATTTTTCACGAGGGACTAAAATGTCTTTTCACTCTGAATAAAAAATAACAAATTTTTTATTTGTACTTTAACTCTTCTTTAAAACGTTGTTTTTCACTCTTTGTTCTCATTCATGTAAACCCAACAACTTCATAAGAATCTCTCTCTCTCTCTCTCTTATGTGACTCACTCTCACTCTATCAACCATGGATGTAAGAGAGAAAGAGACTTTACAATGCCATTGAATCTCTTTACTTTTGATTTTCTATCCTTTAATTTGTTTCTCTTTACCTTCTTTTTTTTTTTCATTACTATAGCTAGCATTTTGAAAAATAAAAAAAAAATCCTTTTTTTATTTTTATTTTTCAAAAGTTGAATCCTTTTAGTGTTTTGTTTTTTGTTTTTTCTTTATCATCATGAGTTCACTAAATTTGAACATTGATAGTGGTTTCTCTTTGGACTTGAAAGTTTCACCTTCATCTCATGTTCCTTCTTCATCTAATACTTCACTTATGGGTCATGCTAATGAAACAGAGTCTGAAAAGACTGAAATACCCTTTGAAATTTTGAACCCTTTAGTGATCAATCCTAAGGAGAAAATGATTACAAACAATGAAGGGTATTTTAGGAATGAGAAAAAGAATTTATCTTTGAAAGTTGGTGAGGAGGAAAATGAAGCAAAAAATAGTTCTTTGACCATTGAGAAAATTGGGAACACTAAGCTTAGTATTAGAGGTCATTGGAGACCAAATGAAGATGCTAAGCTCATTGAAGTTGTTGGAAAATTGGGTCCTCAAAATTGGAACCAAATTGCTCAACATCTACATGGAAGATCAGGTATAATTCATAACAAAACAGAACAAATTTTTAATAAAATTGCAAAAATATTATTATATTTTTATTGAAATTCTTCTTAATATAATTGTTTTCGAGGCCTCAGCTTATTGGTAAGAATTTCACATACTAATCCCAAAAGATATAGTTGAAATTTGTATGACATAGTTGTAAAATGAGCATGAGTGTCATCGTTATCCATAATAATTTCTCATTTTTCAATTAATTTTTTTAATCAAAATTGTATTTTTTATTCAAAACCATGTTTTTTCATTAATTTTTATATTTACAAATTTGAATATCTTGGTGTTAGACTAAAATTTATTATTTTCAAAGGGTACTTTTAATTGATACATGTAAATTTTTGAATAAAGTTTCTATTTTTTGAAGGAGTTTATGAATGTAACACTTGAGATTTATTTTTTTGTGATGAATGATAATATTGCAGGGAAAAGTTGCAGATTAAGGTGGTGTAATCAACTAGATCCTAAACTTAATAGAGGTGTATTCAGTGAGGAAGAAGAGGAGAAACTTTTGGCAGCACATAAAATTTATGGTAACAAATGGGCATTAATTTGCAAACTATTTCCTGGAAGGACAGACAATGCAGTCAAAAATCATTGGCATGTGCTCATGGCTAGGAGGCTAAGGGATCAATCATCAACTTCTTCTAAAATGAAAAAGTCAACATTTCAAATTTCTTCAAATATTTTGATGAATATGAATTTGACAAACTATAATGTGACTAGTGAATCAACCATCTCAAGTACCAATGATGAATCTAATTCATCTTGCACCAATCTCAACCTCGTTACTATGCCTAATTTTCATAACAATGATGCTTTACCTAATTTCCAAACCTATGGTTCTCAAATAGGTATGTTTTGAATCCTTTATTTTTTTTATCCTACGAATTTTTCTAAATTAATGTTTGTGTATGTGATCTGGACCATAATATTAGAGTTTTTGATATCGTTGAAAACTCAATTGACGGTGCGTCAGGTGAATTTGACAGTAATAACAATTCTTTACTATATTAAAAAATATAATTTTTTTTGATATTGTAGTCCAAATTTCGATTGCAAATCTTAATTTAAAATCATTACTATGATTTTGATTTAAAATCTTGAAATTATCGTAAACATTTTCTTATTTGCTATTATAAAAGTATTTATGTTTGTGACTGTGACTGTGATCTAACTTGCAATATAAGAATTTTTATTATTAAGATTGCGATTGATGACACATCAATTGTATTTGTTTGCAATATTTATAACCTTCATCATTTTCGCGGCTTTATTTAAAATTTTGAAATTGTCCTTAAAATTTCTTAATTTTTTTTAATTATACTACATATGCTATATTAAAATGAAAAATAAACAAAAAAAATATCTGCAAAAAATTGATATATTTGATATACTTTTTAACTTGATACATTATCTTTCAAATACCGTTTATACTTATATTTTATTTCGGATGTATTATATCATTTATTTGACATTACGCTAGATATGATCATGTTGAAGTTTTTGTGTTTGTGTTATTTAAGGTTTACTTGGAGAAAGAAATGTAGCTGCAAGGGATAATGGTTTTGACAAGTTTTTCAGTGCTTCCACCAAAGGTTCATGTGATTGTCACATGGGAAAGCTTAAGATTATGGACAATTCCAATTATTCAGATTCAATCTCAGAAGTTTCAATATCTCAGTCAGTTTCAACCAACAAGACCAATGTAACAATTTTGGGGGAAAGTGAAAATGTTAAGGATAAGATTAAAAGGTCATTTATTGACTTTCTTGGAGTTGGTGAAACATAGTGAAATTTTGTTGATGTAATAGTCCTATGATCAAAGGAACAAAAGGGTATATTGGGAAAAGAGGGATGGTGTAAAGGAATAGTTTTAAATGTAGGTTCTATCTATTTGCACTCATGGTGTATAGGTAGTTCCATAAAAGACTACTTGTGTATGATTACTAAAAATTAATTTTGAAAATAAATTAATTTTTATTAAATTTAATTGAAATTATGTTGATTTACATTTAAATGTATTTATTTAAAACTGAACTGAATAATAATAAATTAAAAACTTATAGTAAAGACAAGAATTACAAATTCTAATTTTAAATTAGAATTAATTATGTAAAAAAAATTAACTCTATTCAAATACATTTAAATACTTAAAAATTAATTATATTTTAAAATTAATTTTGTTTCATTTAAAAGTGAAACTACACTTACACAAAATGTTAATGAAATAAAATGTAAATATGACTTAGAAATAGAAAGAAAGTTTATTATTCATAAGGTTTAATTCAACTGATAAATGACGATATTGTTAAATTTGATATAATATGATAGCTACTAATATAAACCATTACAAATGTGTGCAAATTTGTTTATCATTTTATCTATACATAGATGACAAAAAATGTGTGCTATAAGTATTCCTGAAATGTTATCAACTATTGATTTTTTTTTTTTAATTAATCCCACAACATGAATAGACAATAGCAGAGGTTTGTTATTTTCGTGGTGTACCTAGAAAACTTTCTGTAGTCTTTAGGCAATGCCCAAGTTATATTGATTTAGTTTTGTTTTTTTGTTATGATTTTTATTTTGGTTTGTTACAAACTGAAAATATTTATAATATAATTTGGTAAAATTAATATTTGTAGGATCAATTATCGTTTTAATTAGAATTTAAAATCGAGTTCTTTTGAATAATTCATTTTTAATATAATGTTATTAATCACTTCAATCCAATTATTTAAAAAATTAATTTTAAAAATAATTGATTTAGATATAATTACTTTTGAGTAAGTTAATTTCATATTATTATATGAAAAAAATATTTTTTAAAGAAGTAAACACATTTTAAAAGACACTTTTATGGTTTTAATATTTAAACCGTGTATTGCAATAAAATACAATTAAAATTGCGATTGTAATGTCAACGCGTAGACTTTAAAATTTACGATATTATTATTGGAATTGCAGTTGTAGACTACGATTTAAAATTATAAATATTTTTATTTCTTTTGAAAAATAACTGAATCTTTTCTAATATAGTAAGCTATCTTAGGGAAAAAAAGAGTAAAGGAACAGTTAAAAGAAAATAAAAGATGAAGTAGAGGACAAATTACTTGAATTTGTATTGTAGTATATCTTCACCAGTTAAATTTTAAATGCATGGAAGAACAATTCATGCAATAAAATCTGGGAAACTGATGTAAAGTTAAAAAAGTGAATATCACATACATGAGAAGACGTGTGTTTTGTGAGTTATACAACTCATGAGAAGTTATGAATTTTAGATATATTCAATACCAAACTCTTAATTTATGTTTTGGACTTATTCAGCTACATCAATTTTTGTGGTGTACTTACAAAACTTTTACTTCACACAAAACCCAAGATATTTTGCTTGAGTAATTTGTTTGTTAT
>JBBPBR010000008.1:5102743-5119948 GCA_037974775.1 Cicer pinnatifidum
TTTGTGTGTTCGTGATTTTTAAATTTAATATTAAAGTCTATTGTTTTTTTGTTTATATTTTAAATTAGATTTTATAAAAGTGATTGAATAAATTATCGTCATTATTATATTTTGTTGATTTCTAATTCAATTTAAATTTAAAATAAAAATTTTAACCAAAAAGACAATATATGATAATGTTCAATATATTATTATATTATGTTGATTAGTCAAGTATTAGATTAAAACATAATATAATAATTATATTTTATTATATCTCTTATCTTGTTGATCAAGCAAACCTTAAATGTATTTATCTAGTAAACCATGATTTATTTTATTTATATACATTTGAAGGTTAGCAGCCGCCCTTCATTCAAAGTAACGTAGGTTCTCTCTTCTTATTTATCCATTGTAGAAGAATGGCTTATGAACTTTTTTTTTTCTCAATCATCCATTCAAGTCGTTTTTTCTTCTCATTCTTGTTGAGACATTTTCATTTAATTTTAATTTTTCTTTCATATTTTTATGTGATTTCATTGTTATAGTACGATATTATTTTGTTTCGTCATATTAGTATGATGTTTTTTGGTTTTTCTGTTTTGTTGTAGTTTTCGTTTGATTTAGATTGATAAAACAACTTTCATTAATAACAAATTTCAATCAACGATTTTGACGTTGTTAACATTACATATCCAAAGACATGAGTATTTTAGACATTTGAATTTTTCATATTTATAAACATGCTACCGTTTTATGTTATGCTATAAACATTACACTATTGATTAATCACAACTGTAAAATAATTAAAGACGTTTTGGTTTTTATATAGTTGATTATGATTAATTCATAATATAAACCTTTTTATATTGACAACAACATATAAAAGTTAGGCTCTAAAATAAAATAGGATCAAATATAAAATTTAAAATAAAAAACACTTTAATTATTTTTCTATTATATGATAGACTTTAGTTGTTATAATTAAAACAAAAAAGTTTTAATTTTGTATTGAATATCCAATGCTATCACTTATTTCAACATCTTTTCTTTATTATATTTGATATAGTCTTCTTTTATACCACTGCAAGAATGTGATTTAGTCCTCACAAAGGGAGAAAAACAGCCACAACAGACAAATTTGTGGTTGCCTTTGACAGCCACAAATAAGTTAATCACAAAGGTTTGTGGCGGCTAAAATGACCACAAAATTCAATTTTTTTTGTTGCCGTTTGGGAAGGCTTAAGCTCTCACAAAGTTGTGATGAAAAAGTCCGCCACAAATTTGTGAGAGCTTAGGCCGCCACAAAACATTAAGAATAAAACAATAAGCATTTGTGAGGGTCATTGGTCAGTAATTTATGAGGGTTTTTTCCGTTGTGATGATTTTTTCTGCTACAAATAACAACACATTTGAATTTTGGTATTTGTGAGAGTTTTTTTCAACCATAAAATATTTTATAAGTTGACAACAAAATAAGTGTTTGTAATGTACCATTTTAGTTAAAGTATAATGTTTGTATTATTATGCTGCATTATCAAGTAAAGTTTTTAATTTAACAGCGGTGTCCATATTTATTTAGTTTAGATCTAGTCTCCAAAAATTTTATTTTCTATTTTTTATTTTATTAAATTTATTAAAGCATTACAAATAATAAACATGTTTTTAGAGTGACAACATAATTAAAATATCAATTATATTCTATTTTTAATTTTATTAAATTTATTAAAGCATTACAAATAATAAACGATATTTTTAGAATGACAACATAATTAGAATATTAATTCTATAATGTGATGTCTTTCTCCATCCAAAACTTGGAAAACAAAAAGGACTTTTGAACCGTGGAAAGATGCCAAATGAGTCATTGTTAAGAACTTTTTAAAAAGAATTCCTTTTACACGCAATTTGTTTTTGTAGGTTTGTTGTGTGGCATGTGGTGTTGTTAGTGTCGTTGATATATGTTTATTTTTAATTAGTGTTTGTTGGTGAAATTTCATTCTCACTTGCTAACTGGTTTTTGTACTTATATATATCATTAAGGTCCCTCTATTTGTATTGCAACTTGAAATTTAAGGTTCCATCATTTCATCACATTAGTCCTCCCTTATGTTGCAAATAAGAAAATTAAATTAAATTTATTAAGTATTGGTGTATTTACTTTTATGCAAAAATAGCTTATATTAACTTGAAATGATATTCATGTAATATTACTATTGAAATATTACTATTGAAAAATTTAACTGCAAGTAAATAGGTTTTTGTAACGCCTAATTTTTTAACATGAATGAAACAAAAATATACACAATGCACATGAAATTGAAATTTTAAATTCATAAATATCTAAATACTTACAAATTTAAAACAACTTTCAAGTGAGACTTAATTAAACTATGACTATAATCTAGACTCAAGACGTGATTCGACTCCGACTCATGACATTGAAGGACTGGTGACCAAATCTGGATACTCCTCAAACTTTCAATGTTTACCTGTTACCTGGAAAACATCACCCTCAACATAGTGAGCATAAAACACAATAACATAGATTTAATAAAAACAATTATTGATATTTCTCAGCCATGCCGGTGTGCTAAGCATTGAAAATCCTCTCAGTAAACAATACTTCAAATTAATATAATATTATTTCTTCATAAGCTATATTCAAATACCTCTTCATCCTCTAGCCTCAAATATTTCAAACACTTTAAGCCACTAGAAATGAGTAATCTAATGACTTAAACTCAATATATCAAGTAAGTCATAAAGACTACATTGGTTTCACTCAATGTCCTCTACTTGAATAACCTCTTTTGGTAAGTAAGATTGAACATAATTAAGTCCGTAAGTGGTGCCCCACTTACCCTCGCTTCCGTCGTATATAGACGGAGAGTTCATCTAAGAATGAACCCTATATATATATATATATATATATATATATATATAATAATAATAATAATAATAATAATAATAATAATAATAATAATAATAATAATAATAATAATAATACTAATAATAATAATAACAATCTAGTATATATCCAATCATAACATAAGAGTAATCTTCATTCACACCATGGAACATGCGCTTAATATATCAAACTTCCATAAAAGAATGTTATATTTAAGCTTTCAAATGCAATTGGTTTCACTCAAAACCAATTCCTATTGCTTTTGTTATAATCATCTTAACTCACCTATGTCATAATCGTTTTATGCAGAAACACTATAACTTTGAAAAATTAATTAAAATATCAAACGATGTCCGATTTGAATAAATGATAACATTTTGGAAAGCCTGAGATGTCTAGTCTATAAATGTAATTTTTATTATGCATAATAGACATTCAATTAGTACAGTTTAATAAAATAAGGTAAACATATACAAAAATAGGACAACATATTATTTTCCAACGTGTAATTCAATTTTCTCTATTAATTCTCAATGTAAATGCGTAAAACTAGTGCCTATTTCGTAGGTAATTAAGTCTATTTTTAAATAGAATAATAATCAACTCAAAACACCATCTATGGAGAAAGTTATGAGTAAAATACCAAAGGTATACCTATACGGGTTCAAAGACAACATCATACTATTTTCACTTCAAACTTTATATTTTTAAATTCATATGATCGACTAAGTCAAATACACTCAAAATTCAGCATAAAACCAAGTAATTACCAATACTAAACAATCTCATCTCATCACAAATTCAACCACAACAATAATCAAACAACAATTCTTCATAGTAATTAATACAAACACCTAACATGCATTATTAATAATCAATGATACTAAATCAAATAGAATTATCCCAATACCTAAATATACAAATCATGAAACAGATATTAGGAACATGCAATCAATATCTCTAAGCACACCTAAGAGAGGTTTTAAGAGGATTTTCTATGTTACCTTAAGAAGAGATTTGAGACCTCCAAAGTTTGATTATAATTCCTTCTTCGACAAGTGAAACTTTAACTACTCTTCACGTTTCCATCTTCCTTGTCAACATGCAAGAACTCTAAATTTCTTCTCCTATATTGAAACCCTAAGTTCCCTTTTCTTCTTTCTCATAATTCCTCATTTCACTCTACCTCTTGGTCTTCTTTTACTATAATATAGGTGTGAGGGTTGATTCTATAATGAGATGATGAAATGAGGGAGTTTGAGAAGGGCATACAATGGAGTTAGTGTGGTATCTTTTTTTTTTTCCTCACTTCTTGTTTCCTGTTTTTCCTTCTTTTTCTCTTCTTTTTTTCTTCTCTCTTGATATCATATGGTCATCCCTCCCTCTTTTCCTATATCAACTAGGATTTAGATACTTGACCGGAAAAAAGGTATGGTGGTAATTTTGAGCAAAGTTGCCATCGAATGGAAAATAAATGATATTTAGAATAGAGAGAGAATAATGAGTGAGAAAATAATATATTAATAATTAAATATATAAAATTTTATATATTTTTTAAAAGTTTTTTTATGTATTTATTTGCTATTATTTAATAAAATAATAAATAATTTTTAAATTTTTCAAAAATTTGTAAAGTTGATTTTTCAATAAAAACATTTAATTTTACAATTGAATTAAGAAAATTCATAATTTATATTAAACTATTAAACGGAATAACTCATTACTTAGTTATTCGAATGAAATAAATTACACCTATATGGTCATATATATAAATAAAGAGAGAAGGTAGAACAACGACCTTCAAAATTACAAAATCATTGTCTAAAAGATAGTGAATTATTCAATATCAACATAGAGAGAGAGAAAAACACAATAATTATTTATAATGTGGTTCATCAACAAAAATTTGGAATTAAGGTTTAAAAGGATTAAAAAAAATAATAAAATGAAAAGGTAAACATATTTTTACCTAGAAAACAATTAAGTACACATGTATGCAAGAAAAAGCAGAACAAGATTATTCAAGTGTCAAGCCATTTATTTTAAAAAACATATCATATTTTTCTCAGGGGATGCAATTTCCAATATACCAACTTAATTACTTGTTTGAAATGTCATCCAAGAAATTATAAACATATCATATTTTTTAGCACATAACAAAAACAAATAAGGGCTAATAAATTATGTTATATATTGTTTACCAAATACACTAATGCAAACAAACATAAAATATAATGGTAGAAAACATACCAAACATAATCCAATTATGAAACACACTGGTTGGACCAAACGTAAATCAAATGAAAATCCAACGTAAAAGAAAAAAAAATTACATAATGACCTCCCTACATTACAATAACCTAAATGATAACTTATATATTTATAGCATATACTACTTACTATCCTACATTAAACATCTCCATAGTCTTTTTTTATTTCTTCATTTCTACTACCTTTGCACCATAGTTATGGACGCCTACTTGTTTTTAACAAGTGGGACATCTAATTAGTCATGTGCAATTTTTTTATTAATTCAAATGAACAGATGATTAATTTGAATTACATTAAAAATTATGATTAATATATTTTTTTATCATAATTCAAATTAATTATTTATTCATCTGAATTAATTATATTTTATAAATGATTAACTAAATGTTGAGTAATTGTGAAAAAAAAAAAAAAAGATGTTTGTGTATAAAAAAAATGATGTTTCAATCATCCACCACAAATCTGAGTTGTGGTTCCTAAACCATTTAATTCCATCATGGAATAGCAAACGAGCTAGATTTTTACTACTATACCTAACATCTCCATTTTCATCCTACTCAAGTTTTTCTTAAACACTTTTGCAGCTTTTACAGCTAAGGTGAATTATCTATTCATAAAGCAATGATCCACCATTTTTAGGCTTAAATATTTACTTTGTTTTGCATTTTATATCTGTAATTTGATGTAAACAAAAGTTGTGTTCAACCGAGGAGTGACATGGCATAATAATAAATTAAATAATACAAACAAAAAAGTTAAGTAATTAAATTGATTAAAAAATTAAATCACTGTATCACCATTTTCAAATCACCATAATTACGTTTCTAACAAAAAATTGACAACTATAAGAGATCTACAAACAAAAACAAAAAATTAAATATTAAACTTAGTAAATATAAACTATAACTACAAAGAATAAACATAAAAATAATATATTTAAAAAAAATTACTCATATCTTTAGGGGTGTTCATGGATACGGTAAACCCGCGAACCCGATCATCCAATTCAATTCAACCCGTATTTTGACCAAACTCATTCAAGTTCGGGTGTAAATCGAAATAATATATTGAAACCCAATCATGTTCGGTTCGAGTAGTGGATTTAACTTTTTGAACTCATGAACCCGCAAACTCAATCCATTGACGTGACATATATGTTTTATTTATATTTTTATTATTGATGTATACTTAAAAGTTAGTTGTTGGACTATGTTTGAGAATTTGTTGCTAATTTATTTAATGTAAGTGTTTTGTTGTATTTGTGTATGTATTTTAATTATTAAATAATATGTTGCGATATAGTTTTATTATTTTTTAGATGTTTAAGTATTTAAATTTAATTATATTTTTTTAAAATAATTTTTTATTACCTGTTAATCCAACTCAACCCGTTCATAATTGGGTTGGGTTGGTTCGAGTTTGATATAAAAATTATGAGTTGAAAGCTCAACCCAACCTAAATAAAATTGATCGGTTTGAGTATCGAATTTGGCTAAAAATGACTCAATCCATGTACATCCCTGCATATCCTAATGAGGACATCTCCAAAATCATCGTTTAGGATTTTAATCACTGTTAGAGATGAATATACACTGTTTTTCTACACCCATATTCCGATAATTGAAAACAAGTTGAGTTTATTGCAGACGAAGATGACTCATGGTTGAACGAAGAAGAAGCTCATGAAAATTCGAAGATGGTGGTAATTAGATGTTAGTGAAAGTAGGAGAGAACTATAATCCCCAAAACTATTTCTGATTTTGGATGGAGAGACTAAAATATAACACATTCAACTTTTTTTCATTTCTTTTTTAATCAATTTTATTTTTTTAATTATTTATTTTATTATACTACCACGTCAATCATTCGTTTACTAAAAAAAAAAAATTTAACCGTAATTAACAGTAAAAATAATTTTTAAATCAAATTAAAATTTAAATTAAAAAAAATTACATAAACAAAAAATGAAAAAGACGGAAATTTACCTGTCCGAATTAAATATTTAAGTCTCAATTTTTATTAGTAATTTGAAGACAGTTATTCATCTCGATGCTTTGGCGTCACTTTGGTGGAATTCCAATGATTCTTCGTAAAGTTTTTACTCCTACCAAACAATCTCCTTGCAATTTCTGCCCATTTGTTTCCAACTTCCCAACGAGATCTTATTTGTATCATGTCTTCTTTAAGGGTCCATGAATCCTTCTACATTAATAGAAAATAATAATAAAAAGTGTAAATACATAATTAATTAGAGTATATTGAAATTTCATGTGTACATTGTCGCTAACACTAATTAAATAAAATCAATGTGTCAGATATGTTTAACTCAGATACACTTATTAAAAGTGTTTGTACTACATAGAGTTTGATAATCTTATAAATTGGACGCACCTCACTGTATACACCAATTAGACTACATCATCATAATCAAATTTTGTTTCTACTATATATTAAATCAAATCATTTGTCTATTTACAAGATTTGTCCATCTAAAAATTGTTTTGTTGATTTTTTTTTTTTCTTGATTGTTTCATTGTGAAGGACTTAAACACTAATGAAGCTTTATTGCAAGGACCACTTTAACAAGATCTCTACCATTTCGATTTGCAATCACCACCTCCATAACCCCTAAAGCACTCACCACCAACATCAAATCCATCTCAACATGACATCATAAACTAGGTCAAGTCATTTGACATCCAAAATTATAAAATATTTAGCCAAAAATCATTACATTTCAATAAGGTCACCTTAATCTTATGAATGTAGGTCTTTTCATAGTGTTAAAAGTCACACGCTACTTTTTTCTAATAATTATTTTAATTGTAAGAAATTACTCAAAATAGGTGAAAGAATTAGGAAAGAAAGAACTAGGGTTCAAATTATGGTAAAAGAGAAAAAAATATACTAATATAACTAACATACATACATTTGTCTATAAAATAAAAAACTAATCCAAGTGATTCATCTCTTTTTCTCTATTATGACTATGAATCGCGTTGTTTTAAACCTATGTGATTCATATAAAGCAATTTCTACTTGAGAATATAAAATTTAATGAAGAATAAATATAAGTTAAAATAAAAATTGATAAGTATGAGCGAAATGTAGGAAATACATATATAAAAAAAAACCTAATAAATAAATAGCCAAACAAAAGTTAATGTAAAATACATATTTTTTTTTTAAAGTACACATTATAATACGTTGTCTATATTAGTTTGTTTATATCTAATACAAAGTAAAGAACCAAAAAATATATTGTTCAAAAATATTGATCATCAATAAAAAAATGTTATCTCATATTGTTATACTAATTATGCATCAATAAGAAATGAATGTTCTTGTAAAAATAAAGTGAATATCCATTATCAGTTTTCATAGACAAACATGCATATACAGGGGGGATTGACAAAAATCTATCCAATTATTAGGTTAGATATTGATCAAATAGTTTTTTATACAATTTTAAAATAAAACAAAAAATAATTTTACAAAGTAAAAAACCATAAACAACTCATTAATGGAAGCAGTTACACACGAGGAAGAAATAATAAAGTCTTTTTTCTTCCACTTTAATATTTTTAAATACATAAAAATACACATTTGAATTAATTAATTTTAAAAAAAAAATTAAAGATTTTTTAAGAAGACTTGAAATAAGACAAGAAAATTTTGAAATAATAAATCATTGTAGCCTACAATTTGAGTTTGGGCCAATCTGAAGTGTGGTATCCATTTCAACAGTTGGGCCTAAGACGCGGTAAAGGTAATTTTGGGCCAATGGGCCAAGTGAACGTTGTCGAGCATCATGTTCTTAAAAAGTCACATGGGTGTTGTCTTTTCAATTATATATATATATTGTTCATATAAAATATAAAAACAATGGAATTATAAATAGGTGTGACAAACTAAACACTTCAAATTATTATCATTTTTCACAACACAAAATGACACAAACACTTTACTTTTAGATATGCACGGAGTTATTGCTTTGTTAAACAGAAAAAACAAAAAAAGAAGTTAATATACATATATATTTGCCCAGCAAAAATTAATAATTTTTCTTTAACGTTTACAGAAGTGCGAGCACACAAACACACACATATATATGTTCTGCAGAAGATTTTGAAAGAATAAAATTGTATTAAAAACAATTTTCCTTAAAACCTTATGTTGTAAATTTTAATTGCACATACATACTTATTAATTAACATTAAAAAAAAAAAGTTTTATAAAAATTTATTTTACCAATCTATAAAACTATTTATGAATTTTTTTATCTTAAAAAAACTAATAAATTTTATCATAATTATTTCACACAACTACAAGGTTTGAATTCACATCTAAGATTAAATGTTCAATTTAACAATATCGACATTTATCAGTTGCATTAATATTTGAAGACAAGTATATGAAACTTTAATTGCATGTACTTAATTTTTTTTAAATTTATTTATCAAATATATATCAATAAATATGGAATTCATATAAAAAGTGATATTAATGTTTGGTCGAAGATGATTGTGCCATCTCTCTTGCTCGGCACTGTTTTCCAATCCATAATGCTCAACCAAATTCAAAAGTTCCCTATATAAAATTAGAAGGATGCCAGCGTACAATTGAAAAAACTTGTCTCACATAGGATATATTTGCACAATCTTATAAAAGGTGGAAGTTCAACTATAACTATTGGAGAGTGTCTAGAGGGTATGTGGTTTTATACACATTTAATACATGGATGCGTTTGTCTGGCACATGCTAGCATAAGCTTTCCATGCTCTAACATCTGCCTCCCACAAGCTCAACCTAACCGTTTTACAGCTCAACCTAACCGTTTTACTTTTCAAGACAAGAAATACATCTGCCTCCCACAAATTCAACCTAACCGTTTTACTTTTCAAGACAAGAAATAGAGTGCTCTAACATTTGAAAAACATACACCAAAATTGGATACAGTTCACATAATTCTCTTTTCTCCACCTTCTGCTTGACCAACTTCTAAGTCACGTATCCTCTTTTATTTTGTCCCTTCAATTTTAAGAGTTCTTTTGGGTTCAGAGTGGCCATAATACCACTATCTCTTAAGTTTTAGAGTGATCCTAATGCCAATTTCTTTTGGTTTCAGAGTAGTCTTTGTACCATAGTCTCTTTGATTTGCGAGTGGTCTTAGTTCCGTATTAGATGTGTAAATCTCGAATGGGTCTTACAATGCATTTGGAGTCTGATACACTTTGACTAAGATGTTTTATCATGAGGACTTCATGGTTTATAGTCTAGTTGCACAATTTTAAGATGTGCAATGAAACAACTTAAGGAGAAGGACTTAGTACGCAACTCATCTGAGTAATATCTTTGGTGACAATAATGGCTTTCAAAACAATTTTATTTCAAAAAGAACATTTGCTTCAAAAGGTGAGCTTCAATGGTCTTTAAATGTAAGAAATGAAATGGAGTTGAAGAATGTAGTGAAGGTGGTGATGGTTGTGGCAGATAGACACATAAATTAGCTCAAGAATTCTTGTCACTTTTTGAGCGGTGGTAAATATTTCCATCGAGCACTTTTCCATTATTCCCCGTGATCGTGGGTAAGTTGTCGCTAAGTAAACATTACCCACAACTTTCATTGATTACAAACAGCTTTTGGTCATAGATAAATACCGAAATTTTTGTAGTGAATATCATTATCTCTTCAGTTTTTGAGTGGTCTTTGTACCATAATCCCTTTGATTTGTGAGTGATCTTAGTTCCATATTAGAGGTTGTAATTCTCGAATGAATAGGTCCTACAGTGCAGTGGGAGTATGATACAATTTAACTAAGTTATTTTCTTTTGGAGGTGTTTGTTGATAGTCTTCTTACACATATTTGAAAAATGTCACAATACGTCTTGCACATATTTGAAGTAATTTCTTGGGTAACAAAATTGATTTACAAAATAATTTTATATTAAAAAGAACACTTCCTTCCAAAGGTGAGCTTCCATGATTTTTAAATGTAAGAAATGAAATGGGAATAGAGAACGTAGTGAAGGTGATAATGGGGGTGGAGGCTGGACATATAAATTAGGTCATGAATTCTAGTCAATTTTTTGGGCCTTTTTGTCTTTTCTTTTATAAAGTAGCATTGGCCCAATAGCATAAATTCCTTGATAGCTGAAAAATATTGGTCTCTTCTTGTTTTTGGGTAATGAGGTGTCCCTTGTGGTCCTAGGATATAGGTGCCACAAATAGGGCCCACAATATGCTATCTTGCTATTTCACTAAAACATTTTACCCCAATTTTCTTTAGATTGTTTTGCACCTACAAACATTCAACACGTCACACATAATTATTTCTAAAAATATTTAATTATTAATTTTACTCCTAAAATGATATGCTTTAAATTAATGCATAAACACAAAAGAAAATAAAGTCATCATTGAAGACTCTAATTTTTGCTTAATGATGCTAAATAATTCATTATTTTAAGAGTTATTAATGTATATTCTCTTCTTAATTCTCAAAATATTAACTTTTAAATATATTTTTAATCTTTATAAAAGTTTAATATTTTAATTTTAATTCATATAAAATAAAAATATAATTTTTAGTCTCTATAAAATTATATGCGTGTAATTTTATTTTATGTGAAATGTCAACATATATTTTTAAACGATTTTTTTTAGAGACATATTTACAACACTATAAACATTTTCTTTATAAAAAATAAACTCCAAATTTAATTGTTGGGGTCTATGTTTTTAATACTTTTAACTTGAGAATTTTATATTTGAAAAAATTATATTTAATTTATTTAAAGTTAAAAAATTCTAAATTTTTGTGGAAGAATTTTTTATAATATTTTAAACATACTTACAAAAAATCATTGAAAATATTTAACATTAAAAAACAATTAAATATATATAAATTAAAATTACTTGTTGGATAAAATTGAAATGATGGAATTTTATAGAAATTAAGAAAATATTTACCATTTAATAAACTATATGTAATAGTATATAGGCTAAGCTTTTCCTCTAGTGTTGATGCACTTCTGAATCACAGCTACAACTTTAGGATTCATAATTCTCCAATCTTTGTTAATCTTATCTTTTGGCATGTTTTGTTTGTGATTGGCTAAAGCAAATCCTTGTGGTATATATGATCGTCCATCGTCGTCTTCCAATAAGAACAATTAACACAATTAGATTGAAAATGTCTCCATCATAAGTAAATGTTCCCTCCATATTGAGTTACATAGGACAATGAATTCTCCAATCAATGATTCTGATACTAAAGTGAATTTAAAATGGATAATATGCGAAAATCGTAAAATCAAAAGTAGAGTGAATAGAAGAATCACACCAAAGTTTTTATGTGGAAATCTTTGAGACAAATCATATGGCCTAATTTGGAAAAATAATATTTATTATAAAGTAGAATTAAGAATTTTTCTCTCAATCGTTGAGGATCTCTCTAAAAAGTCTCACCCGATATACAAATTCTCTAGAGAGATCTCTCTATTCTCATCAAGTTATGATGGAAACTCTTTCATTCAAAGTGGAATACAAAACTCTCTTACTCTTTTCGGATCTCTTTCCTTGAATTGTATGATCAAACTTTTCACAAACTCTATTCTATTTATCAGAAACACATGTGGCTTCGTACATGAATATAATTAAAATAGGTGAATTAATCTTCACAATTACAACAAGTTCTAGAAACTTTAAATTTAGATGACAATTAGACTCAGACCTAATGGGTACCTGCAAAAAAAATCTACAATGAGTAGAGTAAAAACCCGCATAATGGATATGGGCACAAGGACGAGTAATTGCCCGCAAAATTAAGTGGATATGGGTGCGGGTGAGGGTACTTACTATATTACCCACCTCGTCCCGCATTTATATAAATATATTATTTATTTATTTATTTATTATATTAGTGTTTAATTTAATTAAATTTTATTTTATATTTTAACATCTATTAATATCATTAGATCACAACAATATTTATAATTGAAAGATAAATGTTTGAAAACATTTTAAGAATTTGATTAAGATGAATATGTAAATAATTGTGACTTTATAACTAAGAGTTATGTCTTATTAATTGTGACTTTATAATTATACTTGCAAATTCCTATCAATTATTTTTATAGATCTCGAATAACATTATCGTAGAACTTGCAATTTCATAAAGTATTATTATGAATATTAGAATGTGTATTGTAACGAGTGTTAATTTGAAATGTTTTGAGTTATAAAATATTTTGATTTATAATACTTTATGGTTGAATTTAAAATACTTAAATAACTTTTAAATTTAATCACAATAATATTATTTATTTATCGATCTATTTTAGTAAAAATGTGGGTAATGAGTATGAGTACGGACACTTAGGTACCCAGAGGTAAAGGTACCGGTAATAAAATTGATATCCAAAAAGATACGGGCACGAATATTGATATTTTTTTAAAACGCGGGTATGAAAACGAGTACTGTAGTACCCTACTCAAACCCTACCCATTGCCATCTTTATTTAAATTCACTTTTCTATGTTGAATGTGTATATCTCAAAGTTTAAGGAATAAATTTCAAGATCATGAAATATCTATCCTCCTTTTTCATGTAGTATAACTATTATAATAATTTTAGAAAATTGCTAACAAAAGTCCCAAAAATACTTTGTTAAGAAATAAAAAATAAAAAAATAAACAATATTGAAAACATGTGCATTCAATACATCGAAATTATAGAAAGTGACGATTTCTAAATACTATTTTTTTTTATATCCGTTTTTATTATTTAGCAAGTGTCCGTAGAATATTTAAGTATAATCCATAACTTTAATATAGTGCACCACAATTAAGGAGAAATTCCAACAAGATATCCTAAATAATTAATTTAGCTTCTATGGCTTTACAGGTTACTTCCTCCCATTGATGGCAATGACATATAAAAAAGACAATAAAAGTTATTGTTTGATAAACAAAGCTTTTTTACAATGCATGCTTCCTCCCCAACACTAATTAGGTTGGTGGGTGGGTGTCAAGGTGCCTCTCACAAACAATGAAAATATATCAAACCTTATAATAATTTAATAAACCCAAAAGCAATATGAGTTGGTAACACCGAAAGATATGTTCTTTATATATGCAACTAATTTATTAAACTCCTAATAATTAATTTCCATGCTTTACCACAATCATGCATGGTTTTGTGGAGTTATATCAAATGAGTTGTTGCAAATTAAATTAGAGTTTAATGGATATTTACTGTAAAAAAATTTATTCGATAATCAATATCATTGATTACATAGTTATTTTACTATGACAATTATTGAGTGAGCTAATAAAATTAATAGTTTCTATTGACTGAGAGTACATGGTCCTATTTCTCGTTAAATTAAATTAAAGAGGAAAATTAAATTAAATTAAGTTTTTTGAATAGTTCATTCTTAATTAAAATATATTAATTATTTGAGTTCTAATCACTGACTTTTTATTTGTTTTTATCCCATCACACTTATTTCAAATATAAACATTTGGACACAAAATTCAAATGTATACATCTAAATGGCTTCAAAAGTCACTTCTTTATTACATAACACCCAAATGTGAACTCCTTCAAAAACTTATTTCAAGAAAATTATTGAAAAAAAGGTATTACCACCATATATCAATTAGGCTACTACGCAAAACAGAAAAACATTGTGGACCTAATCGGTCCATAGTTTTTTAGTCGGGCCCATAATGAAACTACAAAATTATTTAGCATCATGTAAAAGTCTAATTATTATTTTTTAATAATACTTCAAGTAGATATATTTTATACACATGGATATTTTTTATATTTATACTTTTTTGTGTCATAATATAATTTTTAAAATGTCATATATCTTGGTTTAGGAAAATACGATTGATTATCTTAATTCCAAACTTTAGTGGAAATTTAGAATAATTATTTTCTTTTATATTTTTAAATTTTGTATCTCTCGCTCGCCTATATTTATATTATGAGTGGTCTTCATGAGTTGACCGAAATGTAGAAATTGTTGTACGAGTTACTCGATAGGAATGACGGTGAACGACTGAAGATAGAGTTTTCTCTTTAAGGAGGGTGATATTTCCAAACACTTTATCGCTCAAATAAGTATTTGAATATGAAGTGAGAGATAAGTGGGCTAATGAGTGTATGTACTTTGGTAATCTAAATACATCCTTTGTACATAAGGAACTAAGTCAAATTCATAGAGATCTCAGGATAGAATCTTGGCGATATTCTCTCCCCTTGGAAAATATTTACATTCAAAATTATATAAATTTAAATTTTAGTAATATTATTTTCAAATAATTAAAAACTATAGTTAAATCTAAAATTAAAATTTCAAAACACAATATAAGATGCAAGAAAAGTATGTTAGCCTATTTAATGAAAAGAAGTACTATAATAGAAATCCCTTCTCTCGAAAGTAACAAAAATCAAACAGGGACATACAAGAATTTATTAACCCTTTTCAAAAAGTAGTAGCTATATACTTTACAATATACTAAAGGCAACTTAAAGAAGATCACATCTTTAACAATCTTATATAAAATTAATAGTGGATTGTGGGCTGTGAACATGAATCAAAATTTTAAATAGATGATAACTACATATAAATACTTTTTCTTTAATTTTTTTATATTTTATAGGAAAAATATTAACTAGTGCTATAAATGTGATAAAAAATATTTTATAAAAATTGAATATTTAAATATTTTGTTAATTGGACCTAAGTTGGTGTATAATATAAAAGAAAAATACATCAACAAGTTGACTTTTTGCATAAGTATAGTACACCATTATATTAATATATTAATGGCACTATATAATAAACATAAAGTATTCATACATCCTCTGCAATTTGTGGTGTGCTTGTTCTTCCTATCTTCCACCATCCAATCCAAGATGAAGAAAAACTTTTTCATGTTGTTTGTGATTTTTGTTACTTTCTATATTCTCTATGTCTCTGCTATCCCTGCAACAAGTAAGTTTTTTTCATTTGTTGGTTCTCTTTAGATTTTTGTGCAAAATATATATATTGAAATATTATTAATTGAAATGATTTCTCTAGGAACCAAAAGTTTGAAGGGTGATGATTCATCTGTTTTTCCTTCTTTGACTAAGGTTAGTGTTTTTTTAATTTTGATCTGTTGTGTTCTTGCAAAGTCAAGGTTCTGTATTTTGGATTTTTCTCTCCAATATAGATAGATGAAAAATTGTGGAATTTAAATTATTGATAATAAAATCAATTGTTATTTCATTTTTTATGACTAAAATAAAATCATACAGTTGAAATTGTTTATTTGAGACCATATTTTTTATAACAAAAATATGACTATTGTGTATATTAGGAAGAGTTAGATTACACAACTTGGTGAATTAACAAATTTTATAGTTGTTTAAAAAAATATGATTGAAAATAAAATGATCCTCAATTTTTGTTAACAATTTGTATTTTTTTTTTTTTTTTGCCCTTGTTCATTATTTGCATAATTTGCAGGAAGAAGGTTCATTAAAGTTGGAAAATGGTGAAGAAGTTATGGAAGATATGGATGAAAGATTAGAGAGGAGGATTGATTTGGATATCCAAGATTATGGTGGAACTGGTGCAAATAAAGATCATGACCCAAAATCACCTGGAAATGATGGTAATTGATGTGAAAAATATATTTAGATTAAATTAATCACATCCTAAACTTTAGAGAAGGATCTAAAATGTGTGATATTGTTTTCTCTTAGAATCAAATATATAGATTATGTGTGTTTTTTTTTTGTTTTCTTGGTGTTCTATTATATACATGTAATTTGAATTGTAATATCAATAAGTTAGCAAAAGATAAGTTCATAAGTAATATTCATAAGTGTATATTGGTTGTAATTTGTTAAACCAAGTTTGGAATTAGAACAACAATGAAAAATCACTTGGCAGCACTCAAATTCTGTTATATATATATAAGAGGAGAAATCAATTATATAGAGTTATAATCATTTAATAATATTATGTCAAATAAATAT
>JBBPBR010000008.1:5127765-5153155 GCA_037974775.1 Cicer pinnatifidum
TGAATTTCGTATTGATTTAATATTTTAAATATATTAAATATTAGTTTCTAACAACATAATTTTGGGGAAAATATATTATATATAATTTTATTAAAGATTGTATTTTCATGTTTTATTTTAATACAATTGCACATATAATAAAATATTATCATATTAACTTTTTTTACTAAACGGAGTGAATAATCATAGAGAAAGAGAATAAAAGAAATATACTTGGAAGAAAAAAACATGAATAGTTTGAGAACAAAATAAAAATGATAAAACATAGAGAAAGAGAATAAATGAATCTATCTATCTTTTTGAAAGACCTTGCCGTATTCGTTTTTCAGAGGGTAACTCAACTTCTACTTCCTCTTCATATAACAACCATTCAGCCACAAAGAAAAAAGTTACAAAAAAACATACACTATAAAATAAAAATGTGTAAACAAAAGAGAATGCATAATGAGTTTTAATAAACAAAAATCTAAGGCAGTGCAAACTTTCACATTGCAACCTGTTCGGTTAGCCGATTTACATCACCACATGTCACTCTAATCTGGTTGTGACAGCATGTATTAAAAGACCTTGGAAACCACCGTTGCTAATGGCAAATCATAGAAAATAGTGATTCATTTGTTTAAATTCCGCTACGCTATAGTGCTATTATAACCTCAATTTAACAACACTCTTTGAAACAAAGTAATTGTAAAGAAAATTCTAATAACTGAATCAGTTTTTAATTTATATCACTATGTTCGATTTCTTGAAAGAAAATTACTTAAAGTTCATTTTCTCAGTATAAATGTTGAACATAATAATTTATTATTGCAACAAACAAAATAAAATAAATAGTTACATAGTCTTTCAAATTTAATAGTTATGTACATCGAATCATATGTAAGTAGATAAATCAACATTATTTGAGTCTTGAGATTTTTTTTAATATGGTGGGTTTCTCGAGACCCATCTTATCAAACTTTTATTCAATAAAATAACATTTTTTACCATAGTAATTAAAAATATCACTTATCAAATTGAGTTATGTCAAAATATAAGAAATCTCAATTCACCATCTTATTAATATATTCAACCAATTAATATTATCAGCCACTTAAGGATGATAAAATCTCTTATGATAATTCAATATTATTACTGTTGGCCACATTATACTGGTCCGACAAACCTCTATTTCAAATGTTACACATAGGATTACATCATTCTAGTGAATGAGATGGATGCAACTATAAAGAACATTAGAAAATGATGAGAGGTAGATGAAAGTAACAATTGCACCTATAACATAGTAATATGAAGTGTTAAAATTTTGCTGTACCGTACGAACAAAATATATAGGATCTTTGTGATTATTTAAGTGTTATTTTTTTTTTCTTAAAATTATAAATATATAATTCAATTATAGTTAAGATTTTTTTTAAAAAAATAACTTTAATCATAATTCAGTCATAATTTAAATTTAAAAAAATTATATTTAGAACAACAATGTGTATATTAATATTATTCTACAAGAAATACATGTCTTAGGGAAAAATTAAATGAGAATAACTCAATATTATATAACTTGATTTTAAATTAATTGTTAAAACTATCAAACGAAATTTAATTCTTCAAATAAAATGTCAATATCCAAATCATAAGAATTATTATTTTTTATAAGTTTTAAGATGGTTACAGTATATGTTTCAAAAAAATTATCAAATAATGATCTAACATTTTAATGTGCACAAATTTTTTTTAAAAAATCATTTGTATATAATTTTTAAATAAAATTGTTTTTTATATCTATATATACTAACTAATATTACTTAAATAAATAAATAAATTAAGGTTTGAGTGGTTGTCCATCTCAACCACCAGTGTCCGATAATGATAAAAAATAATGGTGATGACGACGACGACTTCTTTCATATTTGGTGAAAACTATAAAAGATGATGATATATGATAGGACTACTAGTCAAGTAAGGCTTCCTATTAGGAAGGTGTATGAGAGAAAAGAAGGAACCAACTTTAATTTCTAGGTTGTTAGTTTTGTTAATTTTTGAGTTGTGTCAGCTGTAAATCCTAATTGATTAGTTAGGATGGTTAGTATAAATAACATAAGCTTAGTCTTCAATAGGAGACAGTTAGAGAGATAATTGGTTGGGACTGAATTGTAGGGAAGCTGAATTAGCAAATCTGTAATTGCTACTCTATTCATTGTTGTAAATTGCAATAATACATTCTTGAGAGAAACACTTATGGATTTTCTTTCTTTCATCTTTTCTGTTCATTTTTCTTCAATTTTACATCCAAGACTGCAGCCATGACGTCTTGGCCTATTCCTACGGATGTGAAGGGTCTTAGGGGTTTCCTTGGATTAACAGGGTATTATAGACGTTTTGTCCAAGGTTATGGTAAATTAGTCAAACCCTTAATTGAGCTTTTGAAGAAAGACAAGTTTTGTTGGACTGAGGAAGCTACATTTGCGTTTCGGACTTTGAAAATAGCGATGGTTGATCTACCCTTGTTGGTTGTACCTGACTTCACGAAGGTCTTTGTAGTTGAAACTAATGTTTCTAGTAAGGGGTTGGGGGCTGTTTTGATGCAGAAGGGTAAATCCCTAGCATTTTGGATTCAAGGCTTATCTTTGATAGCTCAACAAAGGTTTGTTTATGAGAGGGAGCTTATGGATTTGGTTCAAGTTGTGACCAAATGGAGACACTACCTTTTGGGAAACCATTTCATTGTGAAGACTGACCAAAGGAGCCTTAAGTTCTTGACTGACCAACGATTGTTCAGTGTTGAGCAATTTAAATGGGTTGTCAAGCTCATTGGTTTGGATTTTGAAATCCAATACAAGCCAGAAAATGAGAATATTGCAACAGATAGCTTGTCTAAGAGAGATATGTATGCTGCCCTCTCAGTTCTACATGTGGAAGATGATGATTCTTGGGATAAGGAATTTCAATAAGATCCTAAATTGCAGCAGTTGGTGCAAGACTTAATTGTCTCTCTTACTTCTCATTTTGGTTATGAGTTCAAGAAGGGAAGGCTTTTGTATAAAGGTAAATTGGTGCTGCCTAAGGGTTCTAACAAAATACCATTTATCTTGGTTGAATGCCATGATTCTCCTTGTGAAGGGCATTCATGATTGTTCATAACTTTAAAAGGGTCTCTAGCTTTTTGTTTTGGGAAGGCATGAGGCGAGATATCAAGAAGTTTATTGAAGAGTGTGATGTATGTCAAAAGAACAAGTACTCCACTTTATCTCCGACTAGACTACTTCAATCGTTGCCTATTCCTTGCCAAGTGTGGCAAGATATTTCTATGGATTTTGTTGGTGGCCTTCCACGAGTTAGATGCAAAGATACAATCTTTGTAGTCATTGATAGACTTACAAAGTATGCTCACTTCTTTCCTCTTGGGCATCTGTACAATGTTAAGGAGGTAGCAGCTTTGTTTGTGATGGAAGTTGTGAAGCTTCATGGATTTCCTTCTACAAGTGTATCAGATAGAGATGCAGTTTTTCTCAGCAGTTTTTGGAGGGAGATGTTCAAATTGGCTAGAACTAGTCTTAAGCATAGCACTTCTTATCACCCTCAAACGGATAGTCAAACCGAAGTTGCAAATCCGTGCTAAGAGACTATCTTAGGTGCTTTGTTGGGCCTAAGCCCAAGACTTGGTTGAATTGGGTTGAGTTCTGGTTTAACAGTAACAATACACCTTTTAAATATTTATATGGAAGAGACCCTCCGTTGTTGATTAAGAGCTGCACCATTCCATCAAAGTTGGATTATGTCAATCACTTGGCCCAGCAACGGGATGATTTACTTGCTGATTTGTGACAGAACTTGCTAAAATCTCAAGATCATATGAGGGCACAAGCAAATAAGCACTGGCGGTTGGTGAATTTTGATGTTGGGGAATGGGTTTTCTTGAAACTTCAGCCTTACAAATTGAAGTCCTTGGCTGATAGACCATATACTAAATTGACTCCTAAGTATTATGGTCTTTATCAGATTTTAAGTTGCATGGGGGAGGTGGCATACAAGTTAAATCTGCCTCTTGAAACTAAAGTTCATCTGGTGTTCCATGTTTCATTGCTTAAGAAGGCTTTGAAACCGCAACATTCACCTCAGACCTTGCCACCAATGTTGACTGAGGAGCTTAAATTGGTTGTACAGCCAAAAGATATATTGCAGTGGAGGACTAATGTTGGAGGCAATATGAAGGTTTTGGTGAATTGGGCTCAATTGCAATCATGTAATAACTCCTGGGAGCGAGCTTCCAAGATGTTGGAGGTTTTTCCGTCTTTTCCCCTTGAGGACAAGGTAGTTCTTTTAGGGGGTATTGATAGGATTGCTAGTCAAGCAAGGCTTCCTATTAAGAAGGTGTATAAGAGAAGAGAAGAAATCAAACTTAATTTCTAGGTTGTTAGTTGTTAATTGATGAGTTGTGTTAGCTATAAATCCTAACTGATTAGTTATGATGGTTAGTATAAATAAGAGAAGTGTAGTCTTTAATAGGAGGCAGTTAAAGAGATAATTGGTTGGGACTAAATTGCAGGGCAATTCAATTAGCAAATTTGTAAATGCTACTTTATTCATTTTTGTAAATTTCAATAATACATTCTTGAGAGAAACACTTATGGATTTTCTTTCTTTCATCTTTTCTATTTATTTTTCTTCAGTTTTACATTCCAGTTCTAACAATATATTCTTATAAATTTCTAAGGAAAGTATTAGATCAAAAATGAGAAATACATTGTTGCATCAAAGATATTGCAATATAATAGATGAATAATAGATGAATCTAAATAACCCATTAATTAATTTGTTTATGATCTACTAAAATGCTTTCAAAAAGAATTCATTTCAAATCAGCTCTTAAAAATAAAATTTATCTAATCTATCTCTCATCATATTTTCAAGGATGAATATCAAATTCAGCCATAAAACTAATTTAAATATTAAAAAATTAATTAAAATTTATTAATAGTTATTCCACTTGAGTTATTCCGCTCCAACTCAACCCTTACTTGTCCTTCTTTGGCCCCGATGCGTCCCCAATTTGTTCACATTCAACTAGGAGTATCATGGTACAAAAATGACTAATATTACTAACTTGACAAATTTGGGTGCAGAGTAGATATCAACGCTCCAAAACCTGTCTCTGCCCTTGCCCTCGAGTTTTAATTTCGGGGAAAACTTGCAATCTGAATGCCATGGCAAAAATCATAATACATATGGAAGTAACTTTTCTATATAAAAAATAACAGTAACTTGGCTGTAGCAGATGGGAAACCAGGATAATCAGTCTATAGATTTATCTATTAATGCATTAAATGGAAATTATACAAATCATAGTATATTCCCTAATAACCCCAAGCATCCACCATAATCAGGAGTGATACACAAGGACATCCATTGTACATAGACTTCAACACCAAAATTACAACTGATGACAAGTTTCATTACTCCCTCTGTCTGATTTTGTTTGACGTTTTAGTCAAATATATGTCTCATTTTGATTGTCTTTTTACAATGTCAATACAACAACATTAAATACCTTTTTTTCCTATTATACCATTGACTTGAAAATTTAAATATTAATGGTATTTAAAAATTACTATATCAAAACCTTAAACGTCAAACAAAATAGGACGAGGGAATAGCTATGTTCACAGAAGTAAAGGGAGAACCAAAAAGAATAAATGGAGAGTAATGAATGGATTCAATTCTAGCCTGTTGGATGAAACCTCAAACATACCCTGATTTTTGACAATCTTTGGTACCCTTTGGGCTGCCACCAATGTTGATTAAGTTCCAAAAGGTCAAAAATAACTATAGTAGGTAGAGCTTCTAGTACCCTTTAACTAAAAACCATCATAGCCATAACCATCGTCCTCATAGTCATATGTCTCATACGCATTTTCTGGATACAAAGTATTATCATACTCTCCATCCATATCACCATCTGCGAATTTGTCGACTGATCCCAATTCATCCTCCTCCATTTTTTTGGCCTCTGACTTCAACTCCAAATTATCGTCATTGTCAGAGGGTAACTGAACTCGTGCTTTCTTGAGATTCTCTGGAGCTGCCTGTTAAAAACAAGCATTTGTACCACAAAAAAGTGAGTATTTCTCGTTTTTCTTTAGGAATGATAGAGGCTACCTTCAAGAGACGACTTTCAGATACCCAATCATTACTTACCAAACTACCAAGTAAATAAATATTGAGATATTAAAAGCTAGAGATAAACAAAAATCTTATTACAAGTAATTAAGTAATTTAGAAAGGTATATGCTAACCATGGCCTTACCAAACATAGACTGTTCTATTAGTCAAAACAAGTTTCAGCGTCTAAAGAGGGAATCAAAAAATTATCATCATTTTTGTAGAAAATTAAAGAAACAAAAAGCAGCTAGAAATGACCATAACGGTTGCAAAGAGGCTACTTATTGTTATTAGGATGGATATAAAAACAGCTAAAACACAAGAAATGAAACAGCAATGGAGATTAGAAGATTTATAGACCTATGCTTTAACTATTAAGAATTGGATTTTAAATTCAATAACATGCAAATGACAGAAGATTGAGATAGCATTTCAGCTATATCATTAAAATATTCATGTTTGCGGAACTCATAAAGAATCAATACATGCATCAGAAAGAAAAAACAGTTAAAGGAGAGAATTACAGGGTCAGCAAATAACTTCTCCAAGCGATCAAAATTGAGTTTGGAGCTGAGCCTCTGCAAATGATAGATGTAAAAGAAGTATCATTAGTAATATGATAGATGTAAATAGCCTAATTAACAAATCGTATTTATTGCTCAAAGTTGACCAACACAATTACACATACAAAAAAGAAATATGTAAAATAGATGACACCTATGAATCAGTGTGTCAATCGCGGATTGTGGGAAATAGTGGTTCGCTCAAATCCTGCTATGCTATAGTGCTAAAGCACCACAATAGCAGCTATTTGACAAAATTTTGTACTAAATAGTGTATTGCAGAGCAATAGCAATTTGTTCAAATTCAGCTATGATATAGCGGTTATTTGACAACACTGCAACAAATACCGCCTTATCACACAAAAAACGCTTAAACCCTAACTTCCAAGAACCATCTTCTTTATTGATAGTTACTAGGTGCAGTACGACCTATTCAAATGAGTTTAATAAACAAAATATCTAAATTTGCATGTACTTTCTTAATAAATACCTTTGCTGTCAACATTCGCCGAGTGGCCTCTGCAGCAGATTGAGCAGGACCCAAACTTTTTGCCTCTTGAGCTCGCCTCTGCTTCATTTCCTACACATATGCAGAATAACAGTATTGAAAAAGTTCTATGACCTTTATGCCGAGTTACGGTTTATGCAGCATAGTTGTACTGTGAAGGAAAAATAATAAAACTAAAAGGCCATATACTCGAAAATACGCTACTTGACCTATTGAAACAATTTTAAACCCTCAATGATTATGTCATCACTGATTCAGTTCATTTGTGACACGGTCCTAGAGAAGTAAATTACAATGTATGAGTTTTACGTAGTGTTGAAAAAAATTATTCAGGGAAATAGTGTGTGGGGGAGGGGGGAACCCTCAGATCCTATATTAACTTGATTGCATTCAATCAGTGGAGCACAGTTTGTGTAACAGACAAGAAGAGCAATAATTAGGTAGAGTGCACCGTCAAGGGTAAACAGCTGAGTAAGAATACTCTAGTATTTTCACACACACACAAAGAACCTCACCAGAAAATTGATTCAAAAGTTACCTTTCTGGATTTTGCCACAGCATTAGTAATTGATGCACAAAATTCTCTTTCTGCTGAACAGTTTTGGAAATTCGCCTCATTTTTCATTGCAGCCTCTGCTTCCTTGGCAGCTTGTTCCTGTAAAAGAATTGAAGGTTGAGTGAGATACAGTACAATTAACCTTCCACACAAGCCAAACTGTCAAATAGCAAACAAGGGGAAAACACAAGTAGAGGTGAAAATAGATCAGGCCTATCAGACCAACCTATTAAAGTAAATATAAATAAATTATTATTATTATTATATTAAATTGCACATTTTGTGTTAAATCATTAATTAGCTAAAATTTTCTATAATTTAAGCAATCTAATCTACATCAATTTTTTATTTATTTAAATGTATTATAATAAAATAGAGTTTAGATAGATGAAATACAAAGTTAAATTAACTAATGTCATGCTAGATCTCAAAATAGAACGTAATACCATGGACTAATGTACCAACTTCAAAATTAAAATAATGATGGGATATAGAAATATAAACAGGTAACTTTATCTAGCAATATTAAACAAAAATTAAAAGAATTAAATCATTGATACCTCAAGATACTCTCGATTATTATGTTCCCATATAATCTTCTTAAGTTCTGTTTCCTCCTCGTTGTGAAGGTAGACACCAATCTATGCAGCATACAACATTTTAGCAAGGGGCATGATAGCAAGTCAGACAATGTGACATGACATAAAATAATTGACAAAACACAACATTGTTCAGAACTTAATAAAAATAGAGTATTAAAATTTCCTAGGGATCCAAATCAAGCTACAAGAATAACAAGATCTCAATATTGATTCAATTTCTTAAATCTTCTGAAGAGAAAAAAATAATGATAAATATTAGGAAAGATGAGCATGAATGCTAAAACAAGAAATGGGATTTTTGGTGTTAAATATCAGGTATGAAAGTAAGGTTTGTTTCTAAGTCCCTTATTCTTTCAACTAGCAAGAAGTCATAAAATTTTGCGATCAAGCGAATTCTTGAAGACGACAAAAATTGGGGATTTATGTAAGGAAGAAAGACAAACAGAAACATCAAAAAGCAGATAAAAAATCTGCTGCTATCCAATGGTCCTCGCAAAAGTTGACATGAGAACTGTTACACACCTAAATGAAAAACAAACAGTGGAAGGTATCACAATAAGTAACCTGATAACAATTAAAGCATTTTTCTACCATTGCATGTGTTGGACATAGATTAGTATAATTTGTTACTAAAAGCTAGTTATTAGTAAATGACGTAGTTAGTAATTAGCTAGTTGTTGGCAGGTTATTATGGTTGTTCTGTTTTTCTGTTTTAGTTGTTTTTGATCCTTTCCCCCCTCTTATTGAGTGTACATGGAACTCATTAATAAATAATTCATCCCCTATGAAAAGATCTTTTGAAAACATTAGAATTTTCTAACTGGTAATTCCTGTTGAGAGTGTATTTGCTCGTGTATCTTTTCTTTCAATAAAATAGTTGATTCTTTGGAATCCAATTCTTGGGTTCCCAACAGCACGGATCAAACAACACCTTTTCTTTCATGAATCATCTCTAAAAATAGACCATTTATATCTAAATCTCTTTTGATGGTTTAACCAAGACTATAGTAATCTTTTGTCTTTTCCCAACTATTTGACTATCATCCATCGGTTACCCTCCTAACTAGCGCACGCTTCAACAATTTTATTCACATGGCCAAACCACCTAAAACAAGGCACTACCATTTTATCTACATTGTGAGCTAACTAACTTTCTCCTTGATGACTTCATTCCTAATTATGTTTTGCCATACCTCACTGCTCATCTAACATAATATTCTCACCTCTTCACTGGCCTTGCTTTCTTGTTGATTTTTACCACCCAATGTTCAGATCATATAGTTGTACAATAAAATTTATCTTTAAGCTTGGGTGCTACTTTTCTATCATAAATTATACAGCTTAAGCTCTCTTCCATTTCATGCACCGTACTTGGATCCTATTGCTAAAATCTTCCTTTATCTCCCCATCATTTTGTATGATGGACTCAAGGTTTAGAATTGCATATCTTAAAAGAGAGTCAAAGGTGGGATGATATTTTATGGACTGATATGAGAACATGGGACTAATGCACTGATACACCGCCTAATTTACTCTAAATCATAATTTGGGTAACTAGAAAGCAAAAGGAATGAGATTCCACAGTTAAACCCCCAAAAATGTTTACCTATCATAACAATAATTTTGAACACTTAATTCAATAAAATGTCATTACACACTCAATCTAAATCAAGGGTATTTTAGATTCACTAAAAACAGGGAAGAAATTGGGATTGGGATATATTTGGGACTAGGGTTTTCAGAAAATTCTGTTTAGCTTAAATATGTCAAAAAAGAAACATTTTTTCTCAAAAGCTTTCTTAGAAACAAACCCAAGGTAGAAAAGAAGCCTTTTTATCCCCAAAATAAGCTAACCCAAAACACACACTTAGCAAAATATATTCAGATACTAGTCCCAAGGCATAATCCACCTTACTACATAGACATGAAATACTTTGTTCCACTAAGACTATGTTTGAGAGAATTCATATTTCACATAGATTTCTCTAACAATTGTTCGCATTAAAATGAACATGGAAAAAATGCTAATATGAATCATGGAAAAACAAAATAACAAAAAAATAGCCAATGATGAACAATACCATCGTGGCTAAGAAAAGCCAATACAGGAAGGATGAAGAAATAAGATTATTCACCTCCTTATCATCAATATCAGAGAGACTTTCTGATTCATCAACAGCTTTTGCGTTCATATCATCTTCTCTATGTGACTTATCGTGCTCGCCATTTTTACTGGCTACACATTCTTCTTCATCCCCTGAAAACATTTTAAGCAAACTAGATTTAAAAACTGTAAGCACAGAAATTATACTAGACATCATTAAGAGAAATAAAATCACCCACCAATACTTTCAGGCTCAAAGGCATGTAACTCTATTTGGCTCTCGCATGCACCATTTGAATCCTTTGCCAACTAACCAAAATAACAACAACAAAAAAAACGAGATTTCTAAATTCTGTTAGTTGATGGTTATTTGAAGGTTGTATGGGTGTTAGATGCTCATATATGCGGTGTTACTCATGATCATGTAAGTAAAATGTTAAACGCTTCTACTTCATCACAATTTTATAAAGTCAATTTCCTATAACTCTCGGGGGTATTCTTGCAGAAGATGAGTTGACAAGGGGTTACAAATTTTCATGGTAGTAACAAGTCAGTGCTAAAATGCACTTAAAAGTAATATGACCTATGAAGTACAGACATCGGATACGACACCGACACTAACACTTAGACATTGGTAATAATTTGAGAAAATGGAAGTGATTAAATATAACCACATGTCAGTGTCGCACGAATGTCCAGCACTCAACACGCTTTCAACTTGAAGTGTCAGTGCCACATAGAATATGACATTTATTGTCCAACATGAATCATGATATCTAAGGCACTTGGTACTCACTTTATCGATGGAAGATTCAGTTAAACAAAATTATAATACCTATAAATCATATTAGTACTTGAAAATGTACGGGCATGATATTCTGGTTTGATATTGGCAAACGAGAGCACCTGAAGTTTGCGCCTTTGTGGTGCTTACAAAAGTAAATGCATACTTCCATAAAACCTTGTTGTACTTACATCATCTGATTTATTAGGATTTTCCTTGGAATGTGACTTCATTATTCTATCCCTCTCAGCACGCTGGAATGCTGGAGGATTTGAACCACCATCAAGTCCACCGGAGAGTTTGTCGAACTGCAATAATCAGTAGAAAAATAAATGGTAAAACTAAGTAGTAAATCAAAATTAATGCATCAGGATGAAATTACTCACATCCCTGTAACATGTTTCGCATAATCCAAGTGCAAAATAGGGCACTCCAATACTATCCTTGTGTTCACACAGTAGATCCTTTGAGGTACAGTTGTTCAGTTCACCATTTGGTATTTTAATTGGATCATTTTCATGCTCTTCTGCCATTGCATTCAACTCATCAATCTGTAACCATAACATATTGATGAAATTTTCCATTAACTTTTAAAATGAATAGAAGTGAGAAAGAAATAAAGAAGACCATGAACTAAAACATAATATATCAAAACTGAATTGGACATAGTTTCTTCTATTTTCAGGTTAAAAAAGTGAATTTGATGTTTGAGATAGACATGAACAAATTATGAGCTTTACACCTAGCAGTTAATACATACTCAGTAAACTTAAACTGTTTATTAATCAAAACTTGGAGCTTTAATAATCCAAACATGCATCAAGCAGCAGAATGGATGGATATCCATAAGCCATTAAATCTCAATTACAACGTCAATTTATACAGAAGTATATTGTTAAAAGTTATGTTCTCCCTGGAATAGGCTAGTCTACTGATCGTTTGTATTGGATTAGTAAATTTTGATAAACAAGTACCATGTTAAGAAGCAGAGAAGAAAAAAAAAGAAGCCGCACTACATATTGATTCTCCATTATTATATTTACAAGTCACAACAACAGGATTTAAGGTAATATAGAGAACACACAAAAATTCATAGAACTTATTTCAAACAGAAATTTTGGCACCATTGAGTCATAAAACAAGCATTTTAAAGGCATAACCGGGAATATGAAACATACTGTCAAGCTGGAAGACTCAGTATTCTCAAACTCTACAAGCCGTTTGGACAATGTTGCTTCACATACATGGACAATTCTTAGCTGCATTGCAAATAGAAAAAATATTAGAATAATACTACCTCCACAAGAATTAAAGAAATAGAAAGTTAGAGATAATTTTGAAATAACCCACTGTAGCAAAATGTTTTAATGTGCAGAAATGGGCGTAAATGAAGCATTATTATTGTGGGAGACAGTGGTTAAGCATGCTCGTTTTTATGGAAGACACTAGTTAAGCATGTTCGGCGTTGACTAGTTAAGCGTCAATTAGTGATATTGCTAAAGTAGTTCTTATATGGCTTGGCAAGCGTCATCACTTGACTGGTTTTTTAGTAGAATTAGGCAATGCCTAAATTCTACAATGGTATTAGAGCATGCCTTAGATCCATTATTAGACCACCCACATTTGTCCACAATCCAAATGTCTTATCCTAGGTATAAAGGGGTCTACTGAGGTCTCACTTCAGTTATTGGGCCACACGCATTAGTGCACGCTCCAAATGTCTAGTCTTGTGTGTGACGGGGTGTTGAGCTAGATATGACCGAAGTAGTCCTTATAAGCCTTGAGCTACCTTTTGGGGTTGAGTTACTCCAAATTTTTAGATTTAGCATTGTTGGGGCTAGAAATAAATTTGTTTAGTCAAAAAAGAAAGAATGTCCAATAGAGCAAAGGATAGATCATATGAAATAATTAACAAAATAAATAAAACTTGAAAAAAATCAAGAATGCAATAAATCTGTTTAACTTCTCTACATATCATAAAATAGAATTGGAAACTCCCTAGAACTTGAACTGTACAACACCAAGACAAACCATAACATAAACACAATACTTTCTGATAGTAACCTTAGGAGGAAAACACATTTAAGAATGTGCGTATAGAGGAGAAATAAACCAGCGAACTGTATAAACCATCACTGCTACAAGAAATGATATTGGATCAAGGGAGAAATGCTACCAGAGAGAAAAATAGAAGCTCAAAAACAGTATGAACGAAGGAATCAAGGATAAGAAATTCTCTTCAGAGAAAGGGAAAAATAAGAAGGCCTATAAATTTGTATATCAGATCATTGTTTGTCTCGCAACATGTTTCTTGCATTTTTTACCTTTTTCTTTCACTTTCTCACTGTACGACTTAAGAATAAAGCCTTTGAAGAAAATGAGAACAAAAGAGAAATGTCTTCATTGATATACAACCACAACCCAAGCATTTTCTTGATAGGACCCTTTTAGCAGCAAGTAGTAATAAAAGTGAGAACAAGGCAGAAAATAAAACCTTAACTTACAATATCTGACTTAGAGCACTGAAAACCATGTGCAAGAGCAGCCACGTACAATGCTGCACCGCATAATCCGCTAGGCTTCCTCCCTGTCTGTTTTTCGAACATTAGCAACATCATCACAATAAAAAGAATAATCTTTCTATCCCAAAAACAATAAGGGCTAAGAAAAATGTCAGATCAACATCAAGTTACCTGCATCCAGTCACGTTTCATGCTGGCAATAATATTCAGTGCAGTTTCAGAGACATGCACATTCCTTTGCTTCAACAAACCTACATGTAAATCAATCTAATTATGTTTCTTTGCACAATGAACATAATTGGGATGGATAGAATACTATTAAAAAGAAGTACTTAAAACAAAACTATGTAAAATTCACATATCCATCACAGATTAATAACGTTAACATGCTAGTGTAGTAGCATATATAAGCAAGTTTGCAAGTACTTAATAGTAATACCATTTTTAAATAAAGCATGTTATAATTCTCTTCAATCTTCTACAGTTATGAATGGCAGTGTCTTATGTGTTGGTTTCTATATCTAACCTCACATTAAATAGATTGACAATTACATCATTCATCAAAAATACACCTATCCTTACCAAAAAAGCACAACTATATTTTACAGTTTAACTGCACTACCTTACACTTACAGTAATTATGCAACACTAACTTTAGTACACAATGCAAAAAATTCAGACACTATTCTCTCAAAAATTACTTTAAGTCTATGATTCAATATATCTAACACCCTTCAACCTACAATTGTAATACTAAAGTTTTATGGGTATTTTTGGGTTTTCAAACACTTTCAGAAAGATGTTCCTAGAGCACTCAAACATTGTAATTTACACTGCAATAGCAGCCACAACAGCAAGGACAGTGAAACGCAACACATTAAAGACTTCATCCGTAGTGGCCACCTACACCAATAGCAGCAGTGCTATTGCACACTATGGACAACATTAAACAATACATATTTCAGTGATCTGATTAGACGAGTAGAACTTAAAATAAGCACTTACTATTCGTATATTTGTAAATAAAGAGACTGGGATCAACAAGCTTTTGAAGAAACGGGTGATCTGCAAGCCTTAATACTTTACAAAGCTGCAAAAATACTGCGCCAAGCACATAACTGCATGACAGTCATTGAGGAGAACAAATAGAACATTGAGAAACACAAAAGTTGAAATCAACCAAAATAAAAACAAATTAAAAGGGACAAAACTTAAAAGCAGTGCCAGGCTTCCAATAACAAAATTAATGCATACTCACACATTTGTCCTTAAAAAATTTGAAAAATCAATAAGTAGGTATGGCTTTTGCTTTTCCCTGCAAGAAGAAAAATAATTTTAGCATAAAAATGAATGCAAATAATTTAGATATGATAAGATCAGTGTCACTTAATGATATTGTTATAGAAAAAAAATCTGTCAAACTAATGTTGCATTTGAAGTTTTGAACCATAGTCAGAAAGCACTACCGATCATCATTTACTACTCACTTACTAATCATTTCACTAATAAACATCCTTGGTAAATTTTTCAATAACAATTTCTCATTTTGAACCATAGTCACAAAGCACTACCGACCACTATTTTTAATTTTATTTTGAGAACTTTCATTCATGCAATTTCTTCATTTGATCTCTCAATGCTTTTCCCTTAGTCATTGCCTATAAGATTCATCCCTTGACCATTTGTTACTGTTATTCTGGTTGTTAGAATTCTTTAGTTGTTATCATCTATAAAGCTCAAAACTTCAAAAATGAAAAAGTATAAGTATTTGACATGTATCTAATACAAGTTTGATATTTCCCAATACATACCTAGAAAGTATCCAATAGTTTTTTTTAATCTTTTTCAAAATTATTTCCCTGATACTTTTCAGATGCATATGTAATACGCCTTTCCAACTATAGACATTATTTTCATTTGAGTACGATACATCTTACTAACTGAAGACATGAAATTGTATGTTTTTTGTGACACATTCAAAGCTAGGTAGTTAATCCCATTCTTTTTTGTTTTTTTGCACTGTTTTGATATTCATCTTTATTTCCTTGACTTTTGTTGGTATTTAAAAGAATGTTTTGATTAAGACTTGTAGATTTTTATTGGTATTTATGAATATTTAAGGGTTTGAGTCATTGTTTAATTTTGCATAAAATATATGTTTATATTGTATTATTCATTTAATATGTCCAAAATATAGTGGCCATCCCGCTATCCCAATTTTAGTAGTTGGCGCCGCTATAAATAAATAAATACAGATGGAATAAGTAAAAAAGGAAAGAAGGAATAAGTAAAAAAGAATGAAGGAATAGAAAGAAAAGAAAGAAGGAATAAGCAAGAAAATAAAAAACTAAAGAAAAAAAAACAGAGGAAGGAGTAAGAAAAAGAAAGTAGAAAGAAAACAGAGAAAGAAGAACTTGGGTGATGGACGACCGTGGCTGAAAGGTGGGCGGCGCTGCTGGATCTTGCAGGAAAGTAGAAGGAAGCGTTTGAAGGAGAGAGAACAATACAAGAAATGGAATTATGGTTAAGAGCGAAAATCCTAAAATACCCGCATAAGTTTTTAAAATTTAAGGGTAATTTTGGTTTTTCCTGAAGAAAAAAAACATTCATGTTTTCTGGACCACGAGAAACCCGTAACCCGGAAACACGGCCAGAATAGCCGCACCATGCCACTGCGGCCAGGCCCTGTGTCACGCCCCTCCAGCATGTTTTGGACGAGAGAGGGTGTGTTGAGATCTCTGTTGTTCCACCCAAATCAATCTACACTTCAGATGTCTATTCCTAAGCGTAAGAAGGGTGTTGACTGTTGAGAGCCCCACATGGCTAGGTAGCCTTTATAACGCTTCAACAATCCTCAACTTATAAGTTGATTTTGTAGGGTTGAATTAGACTTAAAAGCCCAAATTCAAGGACAGATTATGCAACTACCGAATGAAAAATGAACGGGTGAATTTAGAACTTAGAAGTACTTCATAGAGCAAATGTACAGTGTAAAGATATCTTACCGGAATGCAATATAGAGACAAGAAGCCTGTACTTGCTCTGATTTACGCCCCTTGGTAAAATTTCGCTCTAGTCCTATCTTCACTAGGCACACAACAAAGCAATAAATAAAGACCTATATGTCTTCACATGAATTTATAATAAAAGAAGCCAAGTCTAACAGCAATGAAGTTCAAAAATAACATACTGTATAATAGGCCAAAGCTTGTGTAGCTAAACTATCATCATCCACTCCAAGGCCATAACTTATATATTTCATCTCTTCGAAAGCTGCAATTCCAGAGAAAATTGGCACATAAGAATATAAGCCATTAAAAATAAACTATATTACATTACTAATTTGTAGGTATTGGAGTAGAATGGTTTGACATATATCTAATCTGTATGTCGTATGTTGTATTCCTGTCAGCTATGTTTGTGAAAGACTTACATCACAATCTCTTAGGTTAGGTGATTTACATCACTACATGTCGTTCTAATCTGATTGTGACAGCATTTATAAGTAGGACCTTAAAAAAAATATCTTTAATGAAAATCTAACAACAGAATCAGTCACTATCACTATATTTGATTTCTCTGTCTCTCATCTTCTAAGAAAATGCAATTATGATATTATATATCATTTTGTATTTTTTAATAAGCACTAGAAAGATTATTGTTCCGTGTTCGCTTTTATACTTTTGCAGACGTTTTCACACTAATTCTCATCAGTGAGTCATCACCTGCCCACATTAACAATGACATTGCATTGCTAAAATATATTTTACCTATCTCAGTATATATTTTAAACATCATAATCCATTATTGCAACAATTGAATAAAAAATAGGTAAGCAAATAGCAGAATTTAAAATAGTTAAGACTACCGTAATATTTATGTACATGGAATCATATACCGAATGAGAACAGCATTTTATATTAGGCAGTGCAAAGTATTTTGTGAAAAACAAAAATTAATTACATCCGTATTGTAAAATCACTAATGATGCATAACTAACAAGTAATACCTCTCGCTAAAGTCCTTTCGCGTGAAGCAGAGAACTCAGCTTGAATCGATTTAACATAATTGCCCGATACTCTGCTCTATATAAAAGAAACAAATAAGGAAATTAATAGAAGAAACAATGATATCAACAAAAGCGATAGTATAAAATAGACATAGCAACATGAAATTCATCATTAAAAACATTAAACTAACATTTCTCTCAAGAAAACCTTAAGACTCCAGTCCAAGCATCAGATTTGGCAAACGTTGTTTATTTAAAAATTCGCTGAAGAGAACAGAATATGCTACAACAATTCCATTTCCAAACCCTTCCTTTTTGTACACATACCCCTTGGCAATTAGCGGTTATTTAACCATTAGAAACTAATTTCTAATAGTATTAGTGCACTTCGTAGCAAAAGAACTTCTACAACAGAATGAAATGGAATAAAGTACTCATACCATCAGCAATGGAATGGCAAAGTTTCTATTCCCCTTTAGTGGAAATTGAAGTAAAACAAAATGCCAAGAATTATAAAAAATCTCCGCATTGTACCCCTTATCTCAAACATGATTAAGCCTCACGACTAAGACATAATGGCACCCTCTATATTCCATTGCTTGCCAAAAATCAAAACAAGGCCCTAAAATGTAAATTATAATAAAATAAAAGTGTCGGGTGTGTGAAGACCATCCAATTCTATTATATTCCATTCCATATCAACTTTAATATTAGTCTTCCCAACAAGGGTACCCTCTATCATTTCATTTCTTGCCCTAAAATGTATATTGATTATAAAATAAAGGTATGAAGTTTGGTACATCGCTATAGCATAGCATAATTGGAACAAATAACTATTATAGCAGCGCTACAACACTATAGCATAGTAGTGTTGCCAAATCAATTCTATTTCACTCCATCTCAATCAGTGTTGCCAAATAGTGATTATAGCAGCGCTACAACGCTATAGCATAGCACAATTGGAACACATAACTATTGTTCTATGATAGGACACTGAGGTCCAGTAGGCTCGATGTTCCAATCATTAGGCCCAAGCCACACACCTCACACACTTACAGTTTCTAGAAGGATGAAGAGAGGGAGGGAATAAAAGTTAGTTAGTAACCTCCCTTATTTTATGGGATATTTCTGTTATAAAAGAGAGAGAAGAGTAGTGAGAAAATCATTCAGAAATATAGTTGGAAAACAGTTGGGAGAATATTTATCTGAATTAGGAGCAGTTGTGCTCTGGTTTAAGAGTTCTTAGAACTCTGGTATAGTTCTATCTCTGCATTTGTAGATTTCCACCATTGTAAGAGCTTCAAAGCTCATCAATTACAGTCACTAAAATTCTAGTTTTTATCATTGGTCCGACCTCCCGGATTATTGAGAGGAGCTAGCGGCGACTCGGTTGGATGGATCACACGCACAGAAACATATTTCGACGTACAGGGGACGACAGAAGAGGTGAAGGTTCGTTTGGCTAACATTAGCATGGAAGGAACAACGATTCAGTGATACAACTTGCTGCGTGAAACCGAGGATGAATTGACATGGGAGAAACTGAAGCAAGCTTTGATAGAGAGATATGGTGGGAGGCAAAGCGATAACCCCTTCAAAGAATTGAAGGATTTGCAGCAAACTGGGGATGTTGATCAGTACATCACCGCATTTGAATACACTTCTTCGCAAGTGAAAATGTTACCGAAGGGGCAGTACCTTGGGTATTTTTTGGGAGGACTCAAGCCGGAGCTCCGATTGAGAGTGAGGATGTTCAGTCCTCAAACTAGACTACAGGCGATGAAGCTCACTCATGATGTTGAAGACAAGTTACCTTTAGTACAAAGTATTGTCAAATTGCAGCTATAGCACAATAGCATTGCAGAATTGAAACAAACAACTATTTCCCCCAACCCACTACACAACTCTTATCTCAATTTTAATTTCCCAAACAATAATACCCTCTATCATTCCATTTCTTATTATAAATCCAAACAGAGGCCCTAAAATATATAAAAATAAAATCTATCCAATTCTATTCCATTCATATGATTCCATTTCTTACTATAAATCCAAACGCCCTAAAATATAAAATTAAAATAAAATTCATCCAATTCTATTCCATTCCATCTCATTTTTAATCTACAAGATAAATAATGGTACACTCTACAATTCCATTTCTTATATCACATAAATACAAACAAGGCCCTTAACTAAAATCTCTTTCACTATCAAAAACCCTAATTCCATTACCTGTCCAGCAGCATTTTTCGTAAAGCTTGGCTCCTCAGCAAAATTGTAATCTTCCAACACCTTCCCACAATCAGCACAACATCTTACAAACATTCAAACAACCATTAAATTAACATCAATAATCCAATCCAATCATACAAAATCTAAATAAATAAATAAATAATTAAAAAAAAAAGTTTTCAGGATATGGTTGGTTTACTTACAAGGGACCATCATCAGATCGCAATCCAGGACCGTTTTTCAAACAGTGATCACAAAACACCATTATTGAACACTTTTCTGCTTCACTGTGTTATAGATTGAATCTGATGAATTGGAATTGAGAGAATGAGGAAGCGAAAATGTGTTGGAGGAAATGGGATTAGGGTTAGGTCAGTTTGTGTATATTAGTATACGCGGCGGTATTTCAAAAGCGCCGCCAATAAATTGTCAAAAATTTAAGATTGTTTCATTTCAGCGTACCATCGGTTATTCAGAAATTGCTTATAACTTACAGTGATGCTCATAACTTACAGCGATGACAAGGAGTTACTATTTTGTAAAATATAAAAATATATTTTTTAAGAAAATAATTATCATTTTTAAAGTTTCAATCTGTTTTTTACCGTTATTTAAAAATAATAATAGTTTAAAAAAACGTTCAAATGATTTGATCGTTTTAAACAAATTCTTAATTTTAAGGGTGTGTTTGGACGAAATACTTGAAATTAGTTGAATATTTAGAATTTTCTGACAATTCAAATGTTCTATTAAATTTGTTTAAATTTATAATTTTCTTTTGTCTGAATATGGTAATTAAAATTTTACGTTTATCAACTTTTTATATGTTTGGATAAATAATTAGATGAAATATAAATTAAAAGATAAAAACTTATGTTGAGTTGGGAAATATTTATGAATTTCAAGTAAAAGTACATATGGCAAACAAAAGTGATCCGAATTGGTTTAAGATATTGTAAAGTTTACTATTTTGAAATGTTATTGACCAATCTACAAACATTGAATTCCTGTAAAACGGTATATGACATTGAATTCGTTGTAGGTTTTGCCTTTGGCGCCATTTTCATAAAATGATTCTGATGCGAGTGGAGCTGCAAGGGTCGAGCCACGTCATGACAAGTTATTTTATTTTTTTGGTAATGATGACACGTAGATATATTCTACACTTTCTTGGCCATTTTTTATTTTTTTTATTTTTATTTTGACTTCATATTAATTAATTAAATATTTTATCATTTTGTGTATATATTTTTATTTTGACACGTAGATATATTGTATTTGATTAGCTATTGCTTGGGCGCCGTGAAAAAGTAGAAATTGTGTATTTTTTCTTTAGCAATAAATTAACATCAAGGGAATCATAAAAAAAAAAAAAAAAAATAAATAAAAAATTAATCATTTATTCTGATTTTAGTTTTGTTTACACCTAAAAGATGTAATTAGATAGTTGAGAAGACAAACAATTGAATTTTCCTTTAGTTTAAAGGAAGTGTGTAAAAAGCAACCGAAGTTAATTGAGTTTTTCTCAATAATACGATACCAGAGTCTATAAGGTTTATCAAGGTTCAAGACTGAGTCAAAATTAATTAGAAATTGAAAATTCAACAATTATATTCATATTTCACCTTTTTAGCGCCACTAATGACAACACGGAGGCATGATAATAGAAAAAAGTGTACACATATAATGCCAACATGATAGGATGATGAAACAGGAGAGTGTATCGATAAGGGGCGCCACTAACTTCCTTTATTGGAAATTATCACATATTATTCGTATAATTAGGCGAACATGCTTACATGTATCTAGGCCATGATTTATGGCCGATAGGATTAGCTTTGTCTATAAGTACTACATCTTATAATTTTTTTTTACTCCAACAATCAATCAATCAAAGCATTTTACGTTATCTTTATTTTTATCAATTTATTTTATTGTACTTTACTTGATGTAACCTAGTTCAACTTATTTTACTTTACTTGATGCATCTAGTTCAGTACCTTTAAAATTTACATCGTACTTAACACTCTTTGGAATAATTAAAGATTTGATACTGAGGAACGTAGTTTCTTTCTCAGCGCAATTGTTTGATGCAAAAATGTTAAGAACAATTAGTTGTTTCATTGACTTGTTAAACTACAACATTGATAAATTCGCAACCATTCGTTATAATCCAACGTCAATATAGTGAAATGGTTGTAGGTTTATCAAATGTCGCAGTTTAACAAGTCTATGAATCTATAAATAATGTATTACTATTTTTCTATCTTAGTGTAACTTATATTTTAGGTGGTATTTTCATTGTGAATAAATTTTGGTTTATTTTATCAAGAAAAAAGTCCAAAGTTAAATTTTGTATATGAATATATTTAACCTTAATTATTTATCTCTCAACATATTTTAACTACAGGAGTCTTAATTAGATTAAAAATATAAGGAATATATCGATTATAAATAGATAAAATATTGAATATATAAAAGAAATAATTTTTGTCTTACAGTTTTGAGTAAAAATGTAATATTAATGTTTATTAAAAAATTTAGCTCATTGTTGCCTTACTCTACCATTCTCCCCATGATTATAATTTTTAAGGATGTTTATAAATAGATCACATGTTTAATTTTTATCGAAACACTAGCCTTTATAAAACAAAAATAGTATTCTTGTAAGGTAATCTCTTCAAAACATTAGTTTTGGAAAGAAAAAAAAATAGTCTTCTTTTTGTAAGCTTAATTTTCCTTTTAAGAAGATATATTTTAAACTTTAAGAATGCAAGATGGTTTCTAAATTTCAACACTTTACATGGTTGTTGGTTTCTGATTCAGTTTTGCTACAAATATTGAAGAGTTGTATTGTCTAACAAGATTGAAGTAACAAATGATGCCATAAAGCCACATAATTTCTAATCGAAGCCAAGTGAGATACACCACTAATAAATTTACATATATAAATTGAAGATCTTTAATTTAAATATGAGTTTCTAAGAAAAATATATATGGACTATAAGGCGTAGTTCAAATAATAAATAGGACTTGTAATATTTAAACTTAAAGTAATTTTCATAAGTAGACAACATTATAGAGACATATTTTAGATCAAATTTAATAAAATATATCATAAAACCTTTATAGCTTTAAAAATTCTCTAAATTTAATATCTAATTAAAATAATTTAGATTGAATAATTTAAATTACCATCTAAAATTTCATTACATTATAAAATTCTCCCATTTAAACATATATATTCAGAAAGTTTTCAACTTATTTGACCTTTAATCTATGGATCTTTGACCTATGTGGTTTTTACGTTTTTTCATTAATTAATTATAATTTGTTATCCATATTTTAACATTTTGTTTACATAATGCAATTATTAAAATGCAATAGATTTTATTTTATTTTTTTATTTTATGTAGAGTAGAATGCAACTACCCTGGTATGTCATTAGCTTTCAATGTGGACTCTGGATCCAACCAAAAAGGAATTGACTCATCCTCTTGGGATACAATGCAACAATCATGGGGTGCTGTTTGGAAATATGAAAAAGGGTCACCACTTAATAAATCAAATCATTAATATTATTTAATTTTTGTTACTTCTATTATAATTATTTATAAGTCATTTATATGATTAATTATAATTTATTGATTGTGTAAATTTTTTTACAATAATAATACATAAAAAATAAATTCATTTAAAAAATATAAAATTATTTCAAATGAAGAATTATTTTTTATATGTTCTCAAAAGTCATTTTACATAGCTTTTTTTAAAATAAATAATTTTAAATCATTGAATACTAAAATTATATTTTCTTTTATAATATGTAATAAATTAACTCTAAATTATTTTGTTTGAAATAACTTTTTAATTTAAATTTTAAAATATTATAATTAAAATAATATTTTTGATAATATATCATCCAACTTCATAATAACATATGTGAATATGATTATAGCTTAACGTAATGATAATTAACTTAATTAAATAGATGATTAAAGAATTGTGAAGTTATATTATTTTCATATTTTTTAATTATCATTAAACTTCACCATAATTTAAATTGTTAGTTATTTAAATTATTGTTGGAATGCATCCTCACAAAGAAAGTGTGAGAATAACAACATTAACAAAAAAAATACCTCAGCATCACAACTTTCCTATTACCTTCAAAATTTTCACCGACTCATTAAATTAAAACAATGCCACCCCATTTAAATTTTCGTTACAAATATGTTGTATAAATTATAAATTAAAGTATAGGAGTATTAAATGCATCTTGTCAGAACCTCAGAACCGTACATATAGCGGTTATTTCCTTAACGCATTCAAGTTAATTATTTAATGTTAACCTCCTACTATATCTCCTACTATATAAATATAAACTATAATTTTATGATTCGCACAGAAACAAAGCAACGTTCATATTTGCAGATATTGCTACTGCAAGTGGATTTTTATATCCGTAGACAAAGGCAACATGCACATCCAAAGAAAACAAACAAATGGATTAAGATACAAGAGAAAAAATTAATATAAAATACTATAGGAACTGAATTTCATGAGAATCTATGTCTACATTATTAATTAATTAAGTGATGAAGACAAAATCTTGAATTTGATGTGTGCTGACTCACACACACTAAACTAACATGTGGTAGTGTGATTAAAAAATGTAGGTTTGATTACAGTTGGGGTCCCTCTATTTTAGCTGAATTTTAGTTTAAAATTTGATAAAATTTCACTTTTTAAAGTCGTATTACACCGTTTATGATCATATATTTCATGTACAATTGTTGGAAATAAAATTTTGAAATATGGTGTGACTTAAATAAATGCAAAAAAAAATGAAATTTTATAAAGTTTTGGACTAAAATTATGCTTGGGGACCAAAACTGAGGAGAAACAAAATGGGGGGACTACTTTCGCAATTTAATTAAAATAAGGGAACTAAAATTACAATTAAGCAAAAAATGTAATATTAACCGAGGTAAGCATTTGAGTTTAAAGAAATAATACATGATATTAAGAGAAGAAGAAAAAAAAAATGGAAAAGAAATTAAATTACTAAATCTTTAAAAAGAGTATTCATAGCATCAAGTCAAAATAGTTGAGGATAAACTAGAAGCTGGCTCGTAAACTACACTTAAAAAATTTATGCAATAAGCTCTTATTTTCGAAAGTTATAACAAACTAGTCATATAAATAAAATTGGACATTAGTTGAGATTTGAAGTTTTCAAATCCATTTACACGCATATTAAAAGATCATGGTAAGACTATGAGATAGAAGTCAGTGATACGTATTTTAAGTTAAATATTATTCATTTAAATCTATTTTTCACACACACA
>JBBPBR010000008.1:5162816-5174174 GCA_037974775.1 Cicer pinnatifidum
AAAGGCATAACTCGATCAATATTACACTGTTCTATTGTTAAATTACAAAACCAAAAAATCCAATTATGTGAGGGTATGTATATTCAATTATACTCAATATATTTTGGGTAATCTATAATAAGTATTGAAGTTTTTTAATCTTACTACCACGAGTTACTTTGGTGTGTGTGAGTAAGTACACATAGATCAAACTCAAGATATTGTCTTCATCACTTAATTAATTAATAATGTAGACATAGATTCTCATCAAATTCAGTTGCCTTTGTCTATGGATAAAAAAATCCACTCACATATGAACGTTGCTTTGTTTCTGTGAGAATTATAAAAAGATAACAAGTATATAGTAAGAGACAACTTTAAATAATTAATTTATGAACTTAAATGAGTTATATAAGGAAATAACCGCTATATGTACTGACAAGATTCCTCCTCTAGTATTTAATACTCTTATACTATAATTTATACAAGATTTTTGTAACGAAATTTAATTGAAGTTGCATGGTTGAATCTCAATTGATGCTCACGGTTTTTTAAGTTTTGGGATTAATTGAGTGTGATCGGAAAGTTATGATAGCTGAGGTATTTTTTAATTGATGTTGTTATTCTCACACTTTCTCTGTGAGGATGAATTTCGACAGCAGTTAATAACTAATGCTTTAAATTACGATGAAGTTTAATGGATAATTAATAAGTATAAAATAATAGCTATAGTAATCTATTTACTACAATTAATTATGATAAGTAATAAATATAAAATAATAACTCATAGTAATCTATTTAGTACAATTAATTATGATTTTGGTCAAGTGATTAGCAATTAACCATTGCGAGAAAGAGTAATAATTAACACATGCATTCAAGTTACTTTTATGATTTTTTAAAAATCTAAATAAAAAATCTATAATATAAAATTGTTAGTACTTATTAAACTAGTATTGAAAAATGTGATAGTACTATATTGTTTTTAAGACATATATTTTCAAAATTCTAAATTTATTGATATTTTAAATTAAAAAAATTATCAATTAGCATGATATTTCTTTCTCTATTATTATTATTATTATTATTATTATTATTATTATTATTATTATTATTATTATTATTATTATTATTATTATTATTATTATTATTATTATTATTATTATTATTATTATTATTATTATTATTATTATATATTAATGAATGGGCTCTCCTTAAACGATATGATTTTTATTTTAAAAACCATGAGCCTAGGAGTCTAGGCCCTCCGGTAGAGTTTGGGCCTTGTCTCAGGCCTATAAAACTCTCCTCAACCTACTCTCCCCCCATAATTCATTCATTTCCTTCTTTCATTTTCTCTCTCCATACACTGTAACTCGTAAACACTCAAACTCTTCTCTGTTTTTTTCATCCAACTTTTATTCTTCTATTCTTCTCTGTTTCCACGTTCTTCAATGGCGGCTAATTTTTTAAGAAAACTCGTTGTAGAAGTTATTAATGCTAAGAATTTGATGCCGAAAGACGGTCAAGGAACTGCGAACGCATACGCGGTAGTGGATTTCGACGGTGAAAGAAAGAGAACCACAACGAAATCAAGAGATCTGAATCCTGAATGGAACGAAAAACTCGAGTTCTTGATGCTTAACAAAGAATCATTGGTTTCGGAAACTCTTGAGATCAATCTTTACAACGATAAAAAATCTGGAAAGACAAACACGTTTTTAGGAAAAGTAAAAATATCTGGAAGTACAATTGTAAAGTCAGGTGAGGAAGTCGTTGTTTACTATCCGTTGGAGAAGAGGAGCGTTTTCTCTCAGATTAGAGGTGAACTTGGACTCAAAGTTTGTTACGTTGACTTGGCTGTAACGGTTACTGAAACAGCCGGTGATGACAAGAAAGAAGAGAAGGCTGAAGAGAAGTCGCTAGAAACCGGTCAAGACGGTGAGAAAAAAGAAGAAAATGTTAAAGAAGAGGAAAAGAAAGAACAAGAAAAAGAACCTAAAGAAGAGGAAAATCATAAGCCAAAAGAGGAGACTCCGGCACCTTCACCGTCACCGTCACCGGCAGCGGCACCGACACCTGAAGTTGAGAATCCACCAATTGCTGAAACGGAGAAGGTGAAATTGAAGGAAAACCAATTTGAAATTATACAGAAAAGTGCTAATCTGAATTTGAGCAATCACGAGCTTCGATCTTTAAGCAATGATCGCAGTAGAAGCGCTTACGATCTCGTGGATATGATGCCGTTTCTCTATGTTCGTGTGGTGAAGGCGAAGATAGCCAAATCTGGAAATCTTTCAACGGTTTTTTCAAAGCTTGTGATAGGAACACACAGTGTGAAAACAAAGAACGAGAAAGAAGGTAAAGATTGGGATCAAGTTTTCGCGTTTGATAAAGAAGGACTCAATTCAACGTCGTTAGAGGTTTCCGTTTGGTCGGAAGAGAATAAAGAAGATGGACAGAAAATGGAGTTGTGTCTCGGAACAGTATCCTTTGATTTGCAAGAAGTACCGAAGAGAGTTCCACCGGATAGTCCTCTTGCTCCACAATGGTATACTTTGGAATCGGAAACATCGCCGGGAAATGACGTCATGGTTGCTGTTTGGATCGGAACTCAGGCGGACGAAACTTTTCAAGAATCTTGGCAGTCTGATTCCGGTGGTTTGATCCCGGAGACGAGATCGAAAGTGTATCTTTCTCCAAAGCTTTGGTATTTGAGACTAACGGTTATCCAAACCCAGGATTTACAGTTAGGTTCGGGTTCCGAAGCTAGGTGTCCCGAACTTTATGTTAAAGCTCAGCTCGGCTTACAGGTTTGTGCCTTTTTTGTCTTTTGGCGATTTTATATATATATATATATATATATATATATATATATATATATATATATATATATGACCTCAGTGCTTACTTTACGAGAATTGTTTTTGTCTAGATTAAATAAAAAAATAATAATAATAATTCATGTTTAAAAGAAAAAAGTTTAAGAGAATTTGTTGTTTAAATATATTTTTACACTGATTATTGTTTTCGGTAACTTTTTTATACCTTTTTAAAGTATTTGTTTTTAATATTATTTGTTTTTTAATATTAGTAATTATATATAGTATTTCACAATATCTTTATATTTGAAAATAATATTTAAAATATTGCAAGAATTAATGTGTTAATTGATATTTTTTTTTCTTCTAAATAATATCTGAGTGAGTTATACATATTATTGTTTATCAGACCTTTAGAACTGGAAGAAGTACCTTACTTGGTTCGGCTAACCCAACATGGAATGAAGATCTTGTATTTGTAGTTTCTGAGCCATTTGAGCCGTTTTTAATTATGTCAGTGGAAGATGCATCAAACTCAAAATCAATAGGCAAAACAAAAATCCATGTATCATCCATTGAACGAAGACTCGATGATCGAACAGAAGCAAAGTCAAGATGGTTCAACCTTTCTACCGAAGATAAAAACGGAGCCGATTCATCTTCTTCTTACACGGGTAGAATGCATGTTCGCGTTTGTTTAGAAGGTGGGTATCACGTGATAGACGAAGCAGCTCACGTGACTAGTGACGTACGCGCCTCAGCAAAACAATTATCGAAACCACCAATTGGTTTACTCGAAGTTGGAATTCGCGGCGCAACAAATCTTCTTCCTGTGAAAACAAAAGATGGTACACGTGGCACTACCGATGCTTATGTGGTTGCTAAATACGGACCTAAATGGGTTCGAACCCGAACCATTGTTGACCGGTTTAACCCGAGATGGAATGAACAATACACATGGGATGTTTACGATCCTTGCACGGTGTTAACGATTGGAGTATTTGATAATGGAAGATATGGTAATAACAGTCACAAAGATGTAAGAATAGGGAAAATTCGTGTGCGGTTGTCTACACTGGACATTAACCGTGTTTATGTTAATTCCTATTCATTGATTGTTTTACTACCAGGTGGTGCGAAAAGAATGGGTGAGATAGAAATTGCAGTGAGATTTTCATGTTCTTCATGGTTGAGTTTAATGCAAGCCTACACAAGTCCAATACTACCAAGAATGCATTATGTTCGTCCATTCGGCCCAGCCCAACAAGACGTTTTAAGAAAAACTGCTATGAAGATAGTAACGGCTCGGTTAGCCCGGTCTGAACCGCCTTTGGGTCATGAAGTGGTTCAATTCATGCTTGACTCGGATACTCACATGTGGAGCATGAGGAGAAGTAAGGCGAATTGGTTTCGATTAATGGGTTTTTTGTCACGTGCCACATCGGTTTTTCGTTGGTTAGATGGGATTAGCACGTGGATACATCCACCCACAACAGTTTTAGTTCATGCCCTTCTCATAGCGATTGCGTTTTGTCCTTACTTGATACTTCCAACTATTTTCATGTATGCTTTTTTGATTTTATTGTTGAGGTTTAGAAACAGATCAAGAGTCCCCCAGAATATGGATCCCAGAATGTCATACGTAGACATGGTGAACCTCGATGAACTTGATGAAGAATTTGATGGGTTTCCAACTACAAGATCTAATGAGGTGGTTAGAATGAGGTACGATAGGGTGCGTGCGCTTGCGGGGAGGGCTCAAACTTTACTTGGTGATGTGGCAACACAGGGAGAGAGATTGGAAGCTTTGTTTAGTTGGAGAGACCCACGTGCTACTGGAATATTTGCATTGATGTGTTTGGTTGCGTCGTTGGTGTTTTATGCAATGCCGTTTAGAGTGTTTGTGCTTTTGGGCGGATTTTATTATATGCGACACCCGAGGTTCCGCAATGACATGCCGTCTATTTCAGCTAATTTTTATCGTAGACTACCGTCGTATTCTGATCAGATTATGTAATAAAGATTAGTTTAATAATTAGTCCATTGTTTGAGTGACACTTAATTGTTGTAATGATATTTTTGTTTATATTCTTTATATATATATATATGAAGAATTTTATTCAATTGATTAATGAGTTTTATTCAATTGATTTGTTATAAGATTTGAACTACTTTGGAACCAATGAGTATGAAAGTAAGGAAAAGAGTGTTTTTGGTGTATGTTCTAAAGGTGGACAAAGGATTACTGTTTGTGGACTAAAAACATGAATAAAGGATTAAAAAAAAGCTAACTGTCAATAACCATTGGTATAGCATATTTGAATATAAGTAAATGCAGTCGAATTTATTTGTATGTGGATATAGCCAATGTGGCAATGCTTCAATGCCAAGCAAAAAGTTTAAAAAAGACACTATTTTCAATTTTTTTCTATTTTTGTTGGTTTGGTAGTTGTATGGCAATGATTTCAATTTTGGTCTAAATTATTAATGATTTTGTTCTTGATTTAATTTTCCTGAATTATGCTTTATAATCAGTAAATCAGTAAATACACAATTTCAATTTGTAAGATTCTGATCAAAACATGTTAGCAGGGTTTTTCTCTCCTCCAAAAGCAGTTTAATTAGATTAAATAACTTGAATATGTTTACTTAATTGATAGATGATAGCTAATCTCATATAATTTTTTTGAGACAAAGCCAATGCAATGTCCTTTGTGAGCAAGATTTCATTTAAAGGGTTCTAATTTTGTCATAAACATGCATATTTTTTGGTGTATTTCCGTTGGCTTCAGAGTTGGGAGAAATAGATGCTGTTATCTTGTTTTGCTCTGTCACTACATGAAATAAGGGATTTAATGTCACTCATTTTGGGTTGGTCACACCTGACTGATGCCAAACAACAAATTATGCCCTATTTTCTGTCAGTACACACATGTGCGACACGACACCTATGAGCCTTAATGGTTTCTTTTGCGACAAGACCTGCGCGCAAACATATCAGAGGCGCTAAGCAATTGCTTCGGTTAAAGGTAAACATTTTGTTGTTCATTGTGTGTGTGTGCTTCGTTGATTTGGAGTTTGTGTGACTTTATTTGCAAATTGAGTTATTCATTAAGTTTATGCGAACTGTTTTAATACTCTGATGTATTCTAAGTTTGATGCATTGTTGTTATTCCAAGTTATGAGTTTGTGTCCATGCTAGTATGAGTTATGAGTTTATGTTATGACTTGGAAGGTAACTTTTTTATTGGTTTATATTATGATGATTATCCAATTTGATGATGATTGATTGATTTCAAACCTCTTTTGATATCAATTACTGCTTCCTCCTGGATGGACCAACCAATTTGAGTCAGACATTCATGTGAGAAAACAGTTACTAGCTTTGATTCTTTTGCTATTATTATTGCAATGTGTTTGTAGTTTATTGTCTTTTAAGTTTGTATTTTCTTTTCAATCCAGCTTCTGTTGCAAGACCTGTATGCTAATGGTTGAATAAAAATATGAGGTAGAACATACTATTTATGCTAAATCTCTCCTTTTTTTCATTCTTGGAAAATTTGATATTTTTTGAAGGAAAAAAAAATGAATAGTTTGAGTAATTGTTTTTCCATCTTTGATTACAGGAGGTTGTTTATTTGACACCAGAAATTTGAATTGACATAGAAATAATCTTTGGATAGTTTTACAGTATGGATATGCAAACTGTTTATCTCAAATAATATGAAGGAATTACACACAATTTTTGTAAACTTTCTTCTAGGTACTGAATGTTGTTGCACTATGGTGATTACACTTACTCTATTGTATTGTATTGTATTACACACCAACAGCTATGGTGATTATACTCACTCTAAGGGTAAGCAATTGACACTAGCATGTCAGTTTGAAATTTTGTGCTTTGTTTAAGTCGTTTGTGAATGAATTAGCTTGAGTTATGTATCTTCAAAATGTTGTAAAATTATGGTTGTTATTGTATGTACTCATCAGAATTGGTCCTTATGCTTGTAATGAAATAGTTTACTATCCTCTTTAATTTATTTATGCTGAAAATCCTAGTTATTTGAAGTACATTAACAACTTGATTACTTCGTCAATTGGTTGCTTGCTTTTTCATGTAAAGATATTTCTATATTGGGTGCTTTAGAATAGAAAATGCACTTATTTTTTGTGTTATGTCTAGTGTTCCTTTACTAGCGACAAATTATGTTGCAGCTGATTTTTTTTTCAAAATAAAAATTAGCTGTGATTGAATTCAAGACAAATATTTGTTATTATTATACTGGGTCAAAATCTACAATGCTACACTTTGTCATGAAAGAAACCATTTTTGTTATTAGTAATAGTTGTATAATTAGAGCTGTCAATTTCAAACTCACTAATTATTAGTCTCAATCTATGTTAGAGGCTAAAATTTTCACAATTTAAAATGCCTCAAAAAAGAAAGTTCATAAAATTGTGTGGGTTTAGTGGAGTCTTTAGACTTTATTTTTTTTAAAAAAAAATTGAATTTTTTTTGGGAAATATTTTTTTTTCAAAATGTTTTGATAAACAAATATTTTCAATTTATTTTTTAATTTTTTTACGAATTTTTTTTGAGTCGAGAATTTTATTTTATTTTGCTCGCGAAATTTTTCAAGAAAAAAATATTTTAGACTTTTTTAAAAAAAATTAAGAAAAAGTTTTTTAAAACAAATTTTTCAATTAACAAAATATTGAACTTACGTGCCCTTCACTTAAGTCTAAAAAAAATAATGAAAAAATAGGTTAATATCTTTTAAAAGAAATTATTTTAATATGGGGCTTAATATTATGAGTTTAGTAGGAGAATTTTGAAAGGAGATTTAGCACTTTGGAATTTTATTGACAGCTTTAGTTGTAAATGACAATAATATTCTTTTCAGTTGTTGGCAAAAATTGCCGCTAAATAATATAATGTTGCCAATTTTTATGTTGTTATTTCAATTGGCAAAAGTAATTTTTAACATCGGTTGGAACTTCCGCTAAATACCGATTTTGTTGTGATAATTGTAGCTTAAATGTGAAACTTTAGGATGTGTATGTTTTGATAAAATTAGAAAGTTATTTTTGTATTTTAACAATAACTACTATATTTGAGTAGTTTTATAAATCATAATTTTATAACTGATCATATGTTTCATGACCTTTGTGGAATGTTTGTTTCCATTTTTCCATTACATTCAGATGCAAATCTTTTACATATTGTGGTTTTATTTATTTTTTTCTTTTTACAACTTTTCCTTTCATTTTCTTTTGGCAAACGAAGATTAGATGTTCTCTTTTAGTAATATTTTAGATGGAGTGAATGCATGAATGTTAGATTACGAATAACAAATAATAACAATGATATATAAAAATTTAAAATCATTTAAGAAATTAGAAGTTGTTGAATATTAAAATATAAGGATATTTGTTGGTGTCATACACTAATACATGTCGAATATTAAATACATTTTTATTTTATAGTGTGAGTGCTACCTTGTGAATTTATTATTTATTTTTTGTGTATCTAATTTATTCTATATTAAAAATTTATCTAATTTGTCTATGTAGTACAATATTAGTACTATGTCGACTGTTTTTGGTTGCTACTGTATTTTGTAGCATTTGAAATAGCTATTAATTGCCTAAAGAACACAATTTTATGCACACTATTTGCTAAGATTGCTTTTGTGCCTTTTCAATAATATTAGGATATTTCAGATGTGCTTAGAATTCACTTGCCATGTTCTGGTAGAACATATTGTTGCGGTGTCTGTTAAGGGCCAAGTTATTATTGAAAATAGGCTAAACTACCTACGTACGTAGTCAATTAACTTAATTTCAGGTAACGTTTTAGTTTTTTATCATTTTTTTTTTCTGAGTTGGTCATTTATTTTAATTTTATGTGACAATTTGATATTTTATGTTTTAAAATTTCAACAATGTTATCATTTTTTATACAAAAATTCAAAAAAATCATCAAAATTTTCAACCAAAACCCATAAAATTAATAATCATCTTCAATATAATGCAAATTTTATCAAATCCATAACTCAAATATTCAAATACACTCATATTTTCATCTCCAACAACATCAAATAAAGAATGAAAATATGAGTTTATTTCAAGATTTAAGATATGAATTTGATTTAAATTTGTATTTTATTGAAAATGATAATAAATTTTATGAGTTTTGTTTAAAAAATTTGATGATTTTTTTTGAATTTTTGTAAAAAAAAGGACAACATTGTTGAAATTTTAAAACATAAAATATCAAATTGTCACTTAAAATTAAAATAAAGGACTAACTCGAAAAAAAAAGAAGATAAAAGACTAAAACGTTACTTGAAATTAAATTAAGGGACCACAAATGTAATTTAGCCTTGTAAATTCATGTGTGATTTGAAACAAAATATGATTTTGCACTATGAGAAAGATCAAAATTAAAAAAACTTTAATTACAATAGCCAAGAGCTTATAGTCTTTGAGCAAGTCTTTGTCTATAAGATCCCTGTTTGATTATGTGTTCTTGATCTTTGCGATATAAGCACAACCTTAAAACCATGAAAGTTAAAACCAAAACAAGAAATAGAAAGAGATGGATTAGTAGAGAATGAGGAAAATAATAGATAGAAATTGGAGTGAGGGAGAGATAGAGATGGATAATACTAAATTAAAAAATTGTAAATAACAATAAATTAAAAAATAGTAAATTAATTATTTTTATAATAGTAAATAATAAAAAATAAAAAATAAATCTAAATTATTTTTATTTAATCTTAAATAAACACAATCAATAATATTTTCTTTTGGTATCTATTTTATGAAGATTTATTTGATATCTTATAAGATATACTTTTTTTTTACATCATATCTTATAAGATTTGTTTTTTTAATATAATTACTCATATCTTATAAGATTTATTTTTTTAATCCTCTATAAATAGGACTTCCCTCTGTTTAATTTAACAAATCATTCAAACACTTTCGAGCTGAAAAACACACATACCAAAAAGGAAAGTTGTCATCATAGTAATTTTGTTTTGAATCTCATGGCTTTATTAAGGGCGAAGAAAGAAATAAAAAAGCTTAAGCTTAGAAACGAATTCTCTCTGAGCATCACAAAATCACTTCCAAAAGAATTATTGGTAGAGATTGCGGGAAAAGTTGCATCACTTTCAATCGTTGATTTCTGCAAAATGAAACTAACTTGCAAAGAATTTCTCAACGCTTCAGAAGAAAGTTGCATTTACCAACACGCATCAATGGAAAAATTTGCGTTGATTCCACTTCCATGGTTCACAGACGAAAAAGAAACTTCGTTCTTGAATCGTTGTAGAAATAGTGGTAACATAGAGATTCTTTATCGTGAAGGGATGGTTCAATATTTCTGTTCTTTAACAATGGTGGATTCTGCTTTTGAGAATATAAAGAAAGCTGCTTTAGAGGGTCATCACGAAGCCAAGTATGTTTATTCTATGATTTTGATGAATTGTGATGAAGATGAAGAGAAAAGAAAACTTGGGTTTGATCTTTTTCGTGAGTTGAAAAGTTCTGGTGTTAGTGTTATAAGATGTAGAAAGAGGGTGAAAACTTTTGTTCAGAGTATGTGGGTGAAGAATCCTGTGGTGATTCGAAATCAAGGATTTTCTTTTGGTTGTTCTGGCACGTGTGAGACAGGGAACAAGAAGGTGGACAAACATTCAACGAGGTGGTGTGAGTTTGAGGATGATGTTGATGCTGTCGGTGTTTCATGCGAATATTGCGATGGGGTTTATGAATTGGGTTTGTTTTGTAACATGTTTAAGCTTTAATTACATGAAGATTGAACAGAATAGAATACAAGAACCACTCAAGCAAGCATGACAATAAGAACAAATATTATTCTTGTTTTGAAGTTGTTTTTTCTTCCTCTGTTTTAGATTTTATATTAATTCTTCATAGATTGTACAAAACTCAAAAAATACATTGTAGAAAAATCAAAAATATTAATTTGAAGTCTAGTTATTACTATTCTCTTTTAAATTTGTTTTTTCTTCCTCTTTCTCTGTTTTAGATTCTTGGTAATTCTCCACACGTCATCGTATATTATACAAAATTAAAAAATAATAATTATAATAATACTAATAAAACCAACTTATTCATGGTTCATATAACTTTACTTATTGTTACGGTGTGTATTGTAAATACAAAGGTCGTGTGTGATATGAAACAAAATATGGTTTTGCTCTATGAGAAAGATCAAATTTAAGAAAATTTTAACTACAATAATCAAGAGCTGATGTGTTCATGATCTTTGCGATATAAGTCCAACCTTAAAGTTAAAACCAAAACGATATTATGTATTATAAATATATAATATTTATAAAACTACTTAATAATAAAAAGTTGAATGATGGCCTTGTCTAGAAGAATTTATGTAGCACTACAATTATTTTATGTCAATTCTAAAGTATCCATGAACTAGTTGCACAAACAAGTTGAATTGTATGTAATTTAAATAGACAAATATGAGATATATTTAGTTAAAAAAAGGGTTATATTAATATTATTT
>JBBPBR010000008.1:5202220-5218475 GCA_037974775.1 Cicer pinnatifidum
TTTGAATAGTGATGGAAGACATTGTCAAAGATTTTCGGTTGTTTGATTTTGTTGTTAATTTTTTTTTTTTTTAATAAAGAGAGATAAAATAGATGGTTTAAGTAAATTTTGAGGACAGGGTATAAATTGAATTGAAGGGGTATCATCATTATGAACTTGGATCCTTTAACCTCCTAGTATAAGTTATTTTTTGTTTTGAAATATAAGATTTCTTTTTATAATTTTTTTTAAAATTTTAAATTTTATTAATTATTTTATACTATTATGAAGAAAAAAATGTAATACTACTAATTTTTTTATTAAAATAGTAAAGATTAATCAATTCTTTCTTCAAAGATATTTTCTTGTGTTAACTCTAAAAACTAGTCCCTTTCTCTCTTCCTTCTTCCTCGTCCACGGAAGAGAGGTGGTTTGGAGTAGTTTTTTTTGGTTGAGAGTCATTTTTTGTTTTTTTTTTCTCTTCTTTTATATAAATAAATGGTTTTTAAGTAGATTTGATTTTTCTCTTATTCCTCGTCCACCGAGTATTATGTATTTTGTTCTTCGTTTCGTTTCAATACACATTATTATTGAGTTTTTCATCTTACTGTAGTATTTATTTAATTCAGATTGTTAAATTTATTTTGATTTATTAAATATTCGATCAATAACTTAGTCATCACCACTATTGATATAAAAATATGATTATTTTGATTTTATCATATTTATAAATATTTTGTTAGTTTATGTTATTAATTTAAGTGTTGTTTGTTTATTATTTAGATTATCCTTTTCAATTGTAGCGATATTGAATTTATGTTGTTTTTGATTTAATCTATCAATTTAAATAATTGAATATTTTTTTAAGTAACTTCAAAAAATATTCATCAAATAGATTGTTATTAAATTAGGATCTTCTTCATTTCTAAGAAAAAAAAAATTGTGTCCATTGCTATTTTTTCTATAATTAGTTAGATATTTACACACCAAAATATATATAGTAATGGAGATGAAGTGTACTTGTTGTTATCAAGTCACTAAAAACAATGCAAACCACAATTTTGCATACCTAAGAGAAAGATAGATTTTGAAACAGAAAAACAAGATTGTGGACTTGTGGTCACTTTTTCTCTTCTTCACATAACTCTTCAGTTGAATTTATTAGCAAACAAGTAACAAAAAGTCAATGTGGTTGTTATTCAACAAAAGTGGCTCCTAGACTAGCTAACCTCCATACATTTTATGATGTTCTTACTTGTGTTGTATCCATTCTTTATTGAAATGACTTCACTTTTCTTGCTTAGAAATATCTATTAAAAAATAATAACTTAATTTGGATTTTTCTTATTTTAACTAAGTTTTATATATTAAACTGAAAAGGAAATACTTTTTATTGGATGATTGTGTATAACGTTTTAGTTTTTCTTTCTATGTTTACAAATTTATCATTTCTCTCCATTAAAATTCTCATATATAAAAATAAAATATAATTTTTAAGTTCTAACTCAATTAATAAAATATTTATATTATTAAGTTAAACATCATTTTCGAATATGAACTCGAGATCTTATAATTATACGTGAGTTTCTGATAATTATAATATTTCATCTATAAAAAATAAAAAAATTAAATTTAAATCAAAAATAATTTACTCCCTTCATGTTAAAAATAATAATAATAACTTTGTTTGCTTGGTGAGTAAATGGAGACAACACAATTATTTTTTTGACAAAATAAACTTCATTCAAAGATCTATATTTTGATATCACACTTAATGATTAAGAGAGGGGCTAACAATTTCTTATTGGATTAACTGGAGAGCACAAACTTAATATGAAAGTTATCATTAAGATTTGCAAAAGAGGCTATCTTTGTTCTTGCGTGACGTGCAAGTGGAGATTTACTAAAGGTGCAATATTTTATTTTATCTTTAGAAAAAAAGGTGCAATTTAATAATTTCTATAATTTTCTTACCTTTACAAGTTTACATCAATCTCCATCTCAATTGCGGCTGTTTGCATTTTTTTGGTTTACAATTTTAATTTTTAATAATGGAAATAATTAAAACATATATAGAGCCACATTCTCTCACAAAAACATAGGGTCACATTGTAATTTCAAATCATTTTTCTTGTTACAAATATTACTTTATTTCAGGGAACTAGATTCAGATTCTTCAAAATCAAACAAGATTTTAGGTTTGATGAGATGATATGGTTGAGGGGAAAACACTTACATCGGTATATAGTGGGTTGTAAAATTAAAATATTGAGTTTAATTTATACAAAAAAAAAAAAAATTCATTCATAATAGTAAGTTAAATACAACCAAGTATTTAGAGCTACTACATTAGTTTATTTTATAAAAAAAACTTCAGAATTTGGACAATGAATAGACTTTAATCTAATCCAATTTTAAGGGACTAAGCTATTCAATACTCTAATAATAATTAATGATATTTTTTTATAAAGATATTACGACCCCTTCTCACAATTGAGATAATGATTTGATTGGTGTTAATTCAACAAGTTAAATTTTGAAAAATACGTATTGGTTTTATCTTTTTTCTCAATCGAATATCAATCAAGTTGTTATTGTCAAAGAATAAAAAAGACAATAAACTTCTACTTCTATAAAACTTAGATTTCAATAATTTTCAAGTATCATTGGTTCACACCGAGCCACTTTAAAAGTGGTCAACCATAGATTATGCACGATAAGATATAATTAGATAAAGATAATATATTATATTGATACGATAAACGTTACTCTATCATATCATTGATGCTCACATGATAATATTATTTTATTATCTTATGTATTTAATATATATTTTATTAAGACATGATATAATATTTAAATTATAAAACTATCATTGTAGAACAATTATATAATATTAATTTTGATGTTAACTTATAAAATTTTTACATATTATAAAACAAAAACTACTAAAAAAACTAAATAAATAATGAAATCATTGTACATTTAAAATTTCCATTAACACTATTAAAAATTTAATTTCAATTTTTTTTTTTAAAACCATGAACAACAAAATAATTATATTTTATTTGTTTGATAATCTAAATAAAAAAATATGATATATATATTAAAACTAACCTCATAAATAAATTATATTTATTTTAAAAAAATTATTAATTTCGCATTTATATAATTTTAAATAATAATTTATTAGTGTATATAAAATGACAAAATTATGTTTGTTATAAATTTAACTATTAATGTTTTACTTTTATGATAAATTTCTGGTTTAATTGCACTTTTGGTTCCCCTATTATAGGTGAAAATTGAAAGTAGTCCCCCATTTTGTTTGTCCCCAGTTTTAGTCTCCCAAACATAATTTGAGGCCAAATTATGATGAGTTGTCATTTTTTTAATGACGTGTCAATAAAAAGGTGACGTGGCAGACACTTACGTGGAATAAACTTATTATTATGTTATTTCTGATTAAAAAATATAATTTATATTTTCAAAAATTATTTTAATAATTGTGACAATATTTTTAAAAATATAATTAAATTGTTAAAATTAAATTAAATTAAAATAAAATGAACATGTTTGAACCCTAAAGCCCCAAATCGTATGAACATGTTTGAACCTAAAGCCCCAAATCGTATGAACATGTTTGAACCCTAAAACCCCAAATCGTGTTCGTGTTCGTCAAAAGCCCCAAATCGTGTTCGTGTTCATCAGAGAAAACATTATATATGCAAGACATAATGCCAGTGAAACAGAGATGAAAGAGGCTTTAGGGCTTTAGGGTTCAAACATGTTCATACGATTTGGGGCTTTAGGTTCAAACATGTTCATACGATTTGGGGCTTTAGGGTTCAAACATGTTCATTTTATTTTAATTTAATTTAATTTTAACAATTTAATTATATTTTTAAAAATATTGTCACAATTATTAAAATGATTTTTGAAAATATAAATTATATTTTTTAATCATAAATAATATAATAATAAGTTTATTTCACGTAAGCGTCTGTCATGTCACCTTTTTATTGACACGTCATTAAAAAAATAACAACTCATCATGATTTGGCCTCAAATTCTGTTTGGTGACTAAAACTGGGGACAAACAAAATGGAGGGACTACTTTCAATTTTCACTTATAATAGAGGGACCAAAAGTGCAATTAAGCCTAAATTTTTTAACTAAAGTAATAGGATAAGGTAGTACTTTGGATTAACTTATACTACCTCTGTCTCTTTTATTTTTTAACTATATTAATTATATTTTTATTAACATATCCATGATTGATTTATATCTTTTTCTACAATCAACAATAAATATTATGACAAAAATATTAATTATTTTTCTCTCTTCATGAATAAACTATTAGAAATAATATCATTTCTTAACCAATTTAATATTACTATCTACTTTTATAATTCTTATGATTTAATCAATATAGTTATATATTAAAAAAACATAAATAGTAATATCTTATTGTTCATTAAAATCGAATTATTATTACATGATAACTTATTCTTATTTTTAATATGTCATAATCAAACGCCTCTAATCTAGAAGTTCTCTTTGAAGTATGAACACCATTGAAATTGATTTGATTTTAATGCGAATAATTTCTTACCGACTACCCACTCGGTTTTATCCTCTCTATAATATGCCTTTCACCATTCTCAAACTATTCTTTAAAACTCAACTCTAAAGACATGTGTAGCATAAACTTCTAGCATTTTTTTAGCAATCTAAAATCATTCCATAATGTACCATCTTATCCATCTTATTCGATCTTGTTTATTCTAATTAATTTTTTATTTGCCTCATTCTCACTCAACCTCTTATACCTCTTCCTTTCATTCAATAAAATTCTACAAAAAGCAGAATTTGACTTCTATTCATTTGAAGGTTTATTCCTTTCTTTCATTTTCTAGCTGTTTTGTTGTTTTTCAATTGTGTGATTTTTAGCTTAATTTCTTGTTTTTCTTCATGCCCAAAAATGCATATGGTTTTCCTTAATAATCAAGTTACCATCTTTTAGCAATTCTTAAAATTGGGGTGTGAGTCTCTCTCTCTCTCTCTCTCTCTCTCTCTCTCTCAACATGGCTATCAAAGTTTATTTGTCCAAATACTCCTTTTTCATGAACATCTCTTTCCTCTTGTTGATTTTTGTTTTCATGATTATTCACTTCAACACACCAAAAGAAGATATTTTTATGGTTCTAAGAAATAAGAATAACCACTCTACCTTTGATGATGTCAATGATGAACAAGGATGCAATACTTTAGACAACATAGGTGACTACAAAGCCAAGTGTGTGTACCTTAAATCCAATGATTCATGTGTCTCTCAAGGCTACATTGATTACCTTAACATTTTCTATTGTAAATTTGGAAAATTTCCTTTTTTGGGTTATACCCTTTTATTTTTTTGTCTCTTAATTCTTTTTTATTTATTGGCTAATACAACTTCTTATTATTTTTGTCCTTCACTTGAAAATTTATCAAAGTTATTAAGATTGTCACCAACAATTGCTGGTGTCACTCTTCTCTCTCTTGGTAATGGTGCTTGTGATGTTTTTTCTAGTCTTGTCTCTTTTCAAGCAAGTGGGACCCGCAATATTGGTTTGAACACAATTATTGGAGGTGTGTTTTTTGTGTCATGTGTTGTTGTTGGGATAGTTAGCATTTCAATTAGTAAAAGAGAGATTTATGTTATGAAGTATGCTTTTGTAAGAGATGTTTGTGTTCTACTTTTTGTTCTTCTTTGTTTGCTTTGTGTTTTGATCATTGGTGAGATCAACGTTTTTGGAGCAATTGGTTTTTGTTTTATGTATTTTGTTTATGTAATTGTTGTTTGTGTCTCATCTACCAAATGGAAAGATAGTGATGTTGGTTGTGGTGATGATGAAAAGGGTAATTATGGAAATGAATTGAATTTGAATGTGTCTCTTCTAAATGGTGTGAAGAAAGGATCTAATATTGATTGTGTTGAAAATGGTATTCAAGAATGTGATTTGAATATGGAGAAAAATTGTTGCTACATAAGATCTTCAATATGTAGAATTTTATTTTGTGTTCTTGAGATGCCACTTTATTTACCAAGGAGATTAACAATTCCTATTGTCAATGAAGAGAAATGGTCAAAACTATATGGAGTTTCTTCAATGATATTAGCACCAATTCTCTTATCTTTTCTATGGAACACTCAAAAGGGACATAGTATTTTTAGCACAAGCCTTATTGTTTATGGAATTGGATTATTGGTTGGAATTATACTTGGTGTGATAGCATTTTTCACAACAAAAACTTCAATGCCACCAAAAAAGTGCTTATTTCATTGGCTTGTAGGAGGGTTTATAATGAGTGTGGCATGGAGTTATATTATAGCTCAAGAGTTGGTTGGATTGTTGGTTTCAATTGGTTTAATTTGTAGAATTAGTCCTTCAATATTAGGGTTAACAATTCTTGCTTGGGGGAATTCAATTGGGGATTTGATTACAAATTTAACATTGGCTTTAAATGGTGGACAAGAGGGGGTTCAAATAGCAATTTCAGGTTGTTATGCTGGCCCAATTTTTAATACACTTGTTGGATTAGGATTGTCTCTTCTAAGTTCTACATGGTCACAATATCCACAACCTATTTTGATCCCTAAAGATCCATATTTATGGGAGACATTGGTATTTTTGGTGGTTGGATTGGTTTCTGCACTAGTGGTTTTGATCAAAAAAGATATGAAACTTGATGGATTATTGGGAGGAGGGCTTTTAGGTGTTTACTTCATTTCTCTGTTTTTGAGGTTAATTCAAACACAAGGGTCTCTCCAATTTTAGGATAGGCAAGGTTTAGATTCTTAGTATTTAGAATACAACATGTTTAATGTTTCTCATCAAACTCTTATAACTAATGACAAATAGTAACAAAATGTTTGGACTAAGTGATGAATGATTTTCTATTAATAACGATTTATTTGGAAAATTTTAAATTTAAATTTTAATTAAAATAATTGTTTCTTAGATTTTAGTTACCTCTCCAGTAGAATTCTAAATTATAAAATCTCATTTCATTTGTGATTAGAATAATTAATACTAAACAAACTATTAGAAGTTTTACATTTTCAATTTCCCTTTTTTTAATCTAGCTTTGCTATTTGGCTAATGCCATTGCATGTGCATCCTAACCATACCATTGAAATACAATTATTATTTATTTTTATTTTTATTTTTTTCTTCTTTGTAACATTGCCTTTAATTTGTAATAACAGATCTTCTGGCCTTATGGCTAGTCTACATGTTGTGATGCTTAGGTTCATTGATGTTTAGCATAAGTTAATAACTCTTATATGCAAATGGTATTAGGATGTGTTTGTACAAACAAACTAATTAATTGTTTATTAAATAAGTATTTTAATATTAGTGTTTATTTGTAAGAAACTCTAACTAAATTAAAGAAGAAACAAGGTTGAATTGTTTTCACATGTTCTCTTAAATATTTAAGCGTATATGCTATAAAATATGTCCAAATAAGCCCTTTTTTACACATCCAAATAAGCTATTAAAATGTACACTTATTCAAAGTCTTCTACTAGAATTGACTTCAAGACAATTGTTGCCCTATGAAATGTATTTAATGAACAACTTTACAATTGACTAAGTTGAATTAACTAAATATTTATCACTTAATGTCAAATTTGTGTCTCATAACCGTAATTAATAACATTGATAAAATTAATAAAATTTAGGTAATGTAAGACTTTTTTTTACTCCCACAAAAAATATTATACGCATTTTGGCGAATGATCAGCCTAAATAACTCATAATAAAATATATAAAAAAAGTCAAATGAATTTTAAGAAGATAATCCCAAATTTAAACTTTAAAAAAGTTAGTATAAAATCACAAATTTGTTAATATGTCTAAAAAAAATACGCGTCTTAGCTATCCATTACATTTTGTTACGGAATCTTTGCTTTCTACTCAATCTATTTTTTTCTTTATTTTTTTGCCTCTAAAACTTTTGGGTGATAAAATAGATCGACCTAATTATGCCGACAACCACAGCAACAAAAAGAATGAAATTAAAAGCACGGGTGGTTTTGAGTTTCTAATATTTGATTTTAAAAATTAAAATATGTTGGATAAAATAGGATTGAGTTGGTTTTTAAATTAAGTTTAAAAATAACTTTTTATAAAATTCAAAATAAATAAAAAATAGATTTTGTAATTCTTATAGATATAAATATCACTTCAACAATAACTGACTACCAGTGTGACCACAAATCATTGTTACCATCATCGACCACCACCACCATCGATTACCTTTGTCATCACTGACTACCACTTCTAACAATTGTCACCACAATTTCCAACCACCATTGCCACCATTTATGACCACCTCTGCCATCACCTACCTCCCACCACCAATGACTACCGGCATCTAGGGATGACAATGAGTAGAGTTTTGGTAGGATACTATAGTATTCGTTCCAGCGGTTTAAAAAGAATATTCAGACCCGTACCCTCTTGAGTATCAACTTTAATACTCGTACCCTTATTCTCTGAATACCTAAGTGTTCATACTTATACCTATTACCCATGTTTTAACTAAAATAGATTCATAAATAAATGATATCATTGTTATCAAATTTAAAAATTATTCAAATATATTCAATCCAATCATAAAGTACTATAAATCAAAATATTTTATTACTCAAAATATTTCAAATGAACACTCGTTACAATACACATTTAAATATTCATAATAATATTTTATGAAGTTGCAAGTCTTACGACAATATTATTTGAGATCTATAAAAACAATTTATAAGAAGTTACAAGTATAATTATAAAGTCACGATTAATAAGACATAACTCTGAGTTATAAAGTTAATAATTATTTATATATTCATCATAATCAAATTCTTAAAAAGTTTGCAAACGTTTATCTTTCGATTATATATATTATATTAGTCCAATGATACTAATAGATGTTAAAATATATAAAAAAAATTAATTAAACTAAACACTAATATAATAAATAAATAATATATTTATATAAGTGCGGGTGCGGGGCGGGGTGGGGTGGGTATTGTAGTACTCGTACCCGCACCCATACCCATTTAATTTTATGAGTAATTACCCGTCCTCGTGCCCATGTCTATTATGCAGGTTTTTATCTACTCATTGAGGATTTTTTTTTTTTGCGAGTACTTACTGAGTCTGGATTTAATTGTCATTCCTACTGACATCCAACCACCATCTCCCATCACCAAATATCGCGAGCACCATCTCAACCATTTTCATCATCACCACTCATCCACCTCTATCCACCCACCACCTGCCTCGGACAACTACCACCACCCATCCAAGTCTTTAGTACAAGACCCCTAATTAGTGAAAGACTCCAAATTTATTTTTAATAATATAATAAAATGAAAGTGAATTTTTTTTTGGTGTTAAATATATTTTTAGCCACTAAAAAATTATGACATTTCAAGTTAAACTTTAAAAGAATTATTTTTAGTCTTTATTTTGATTTTATAGAGATTTTAAAAGTATCAATTTTTTATAAAAAAATTCAAAATAGAGAATAAAAGTGAATAAAAAAATATTTTATGGGCTACAAAGTTTATAATTTTTTATAAGAACTAAAAATAAAGTTTTGAAATTTTATAGGGATTAAAAATTTATTTTTCTCTTTTTTTTTATTATTTAAATTGTACTTTTTTTTAGTGATCTAATTTTTAAGATTAAAACAAAACTTCCAAAATATTTGAGACGATCTTGTCTTTGATAACGGCCATCACCATCGACCACCCACATCCGATTACTCACCTTCAACCACTATCTCCCACCACCACCGTCTACCACTACAATGGTCATCAACAACTAATCATTATTACGATAATCATCTTCCACAACTCTCACTTTCAACTATTATTATTAAAATTATTTTAGTTAAATAAATTATAATTTGATAATATTGAATTATTTAAAAATAATTAAAAATTAATTTTTTCATTTTTATATTTTGTAAATTCATAATAAGACATAATAAAAAGAGTGATTCAATTGAAATAAAATAAAAATTGAAATTCAACTAAGAATTAAATTTAAAATTAAAATTAAAAACTCAAAACTGAATCTAATTTTAGTTTTTTTTAAAATTTCATATCAGTGAAGAAAAAACAAATCGAGAATTAAGAAGAAGAAAAAAAAAAGAAAAATGCAAAATGGCTAAATATGGAAAAGAATATGTAGGTAGATAAATGAACCGTATGTTCACATTACTTTTTTGGACTTTAATAAAAAATAGCCTAACTTTGGGTCCAGTCACTGTGTAGTCTTTTTCTGTCGACATAAAATATTATAACAGATGGATAAGAAAACATGTGTACGTGTATTAATTAATTAATATGTCTGTACTTTAAAATCTTGGAGGAAAGATAATGATGGAATTTTCAACCATGAATCTTGTTATTGATATAGTTTAAGTGACACAAGCATTTGTCTGTGATTGAATGTGTTTATTTAAATAATTAGAAAGCTTAATACAATTGATTAATTTGACAGGTGAGTCTCTTCATTTTATTTTATTTTAGAGATTATTCTTCATGTAAATATAAAAATTAATTTATACTATCGACAAATCATATTAATTTATATATATAACTTTAAATATTGTTATGGTTAAAGTAAACATTTTCAAATTATAAAAAAATTAGATCAATTGATATGGTTATAAACTTTTACATTGACATTATATATCACTAAATTAAATTATTTATTTAATTGACAATTTATTAGGTGAAGAGAAAATTGTTATATAAATGTTCCGGCTTTAAAGCTCTTATATAATATTATATTTGTTTTAAAATATAGATAAAATTATATCAAACAAAAGTAATATATTGGATCTAAAATTTGAATTAAATACATTAAAAAATTTAATTTATATATTTTGTTTATATTTTGAAATAAAGAGAATATTTTTTATGTCGCAATCCACATGACTGAAGTGTTTTTTCAAAGACGTGAGTCGCTCGTGATTTTGAAATTAAAACATAATACTATAACTCAACTTCATAAACTAATTGGACAATTTTTCCATTAAAAAATACACACATATGTCTACAATTTAATTACACCGGTAGCCATGACCAACCTCAAACACAAAAAACAAAGATAAATAGTCAAGAGTCCAAACCCTAAAGATTTATCAAGCCTCATATTCTTCTTAATCAACACAATAAGTGCCCAAACAATCCCAGTCATCAAAAACAAAATTGTCCCCAAAAGTGAACCATCTTTAGGAACAACATAAGACTTAGGGTATTCACTCCAAGATGAAAGAACAAGAGGTAACCCTAATCCCATCAACATATTAAACATAGGACCAGCAAAACAACCTGAAAAAGCAATTTGTGTACCATCATTTCCACCATTTTTAGCCATAGCACCATTTGCTATTAAATCACCTAATGAATTTCCCCAAGCTAGGACAGTTAGTCCTAGAATTGAAGGACTAATTCCTATAATATAACCAATGGAAACCAAAAGTGAAACAAGTTCCTCAGCTATTATATAAGTCCATGTCACACTCATTGAAAATCCACCAACTAACCAAGGAAACAAACATTTTCTAGGTGGTGTTGTACTTTTTGTTGTCACACATGCCATGTTACCTAAAACAATTCCAATTAATGATGATGTTAAATATGCAACTAAGCTACTTTTTGAATCCATATTTTCCATTTGAGTATTTAATAAAATTGCAAATAAAATTGGTGCTAATGTGCAAGATATAATTGCATAAGGTTTTGACCAATTTTCTTCACTCACAATTGGGATTGTAAGTTTTCTTGGTAAGCTAAGTGGTAATTCTAGTACTTGTAAAATTTTCCACAAGTAATTTTTAAAATCAAATGAATTTTCACTACTAAAAATAAAAATTTCTTGTTTTTTCTCTTTTTCTTGAATAGTACCAAATTGATTTTGTAAAATTGGTTTTTCAGTTTCGTCGTCGTCATCGACATAGCCTAATAACGGTATGCCAGATTCTAAGAAATCATCGGAAGAAGATATAGAAGATTCCACTTCTTTTTTATCAACTTCATATATGAAATGTGTGGCCGAGACGACGCACACATAAAGAAAATAGATGGACATATAGCAAATTGAACCGAACAAGGAGATTTTACCAATGGAAATGATGATAAGGAGGATGAACAAGGAGAAAAGGAAGAAAATGGCATCTCTAATGAAACTAGCCTTGTCAACAGCAACTTCATTGGAACTAACTAGAATACTTATGATCCCTAAAACAGCTGTGGAAACAAAAAATGCACCCCCCAAAATGCTATTTAGACCAACTGCCCCATTATTTGAACTTGTGAAAGAAACAACACTAGCAAAGAAATCAGGGGCACCATTTCCTAAAGAGAGTAATGTAACCCCAGCTATGGTTGGTGATAATCTCAAGATGTTTGATAAACCTTCTAGGGAGGTGCAAAAGTAATTTGAAGCTGTGTCAGCTAAAAGATAGAACAAAATGATAAGCCATAAAACAAGTAATGTGTGGCCAAGAATTGGTGAATTTCCAAGATTGCAATAAAATATTTGAAGATAGTTTATGTAACCCTTTGATCTACAATCAGAATGTGTTTTTACATAAATGCACTTTGAGGTGTAATTTGAGAAGTTGTGAAGTTCGGTACATGAATCAACTTTAATGTCACTAGTGAGAATTCTAGCATGGTTGAAAATGTTTGTGTTTGAGGCATGAAAATTGAAATTTGAAGGGTAGATATAAAATTTTAGGAATATAAATAGGAGGAAGAGGAAGGATATGTTTGGGAGAAGATTGATGAGGTTTTTTGATTGTGATTTTGAATTGGAGATGAAAGTGTAAAGTGCCATTTAATGTAGCTAGCTAGTTTTTTGAAGGTGTGTTAATGGTTTGAATATATAGAGATATTTGAGAAGACTTGTCCTTATGATATGGTGAATTTGTGATTTGAAATTTGCTATATGTTGGTTGATGTTAGAAAATAACATGAATGGGAAGTTTTAGAATAACAAATGGGAGCTAAGTAGAACGAACAAGAAAACAAATGAAGAAGGTTCACTTTTTAAAGAGCTTTTGTGGTACTAGTACTACTTTTGTCTATATACAAAGAAAATTAAGCTATAGTTTTTATGTCATTGTCACGTGTAGCATTAACCTATAGTTTTTATGTCATTGTCATGTGTGGCATAAATATATGTTATAAAATTAAACCTTGTTTTAACTTTTGTTGTATAAAGTTATTGGAAAATTAAGTGTCATATACGAAAAAATAAGGCCCAAAAAATATAAGATCTAAAAGAAAGTTTGTAAAATATTGTATATTTTATTTTGAAATTTAGTTTTTATAACATCCAGTCATTTTACTTTTATATTTTTACTTTAGGAGTAAAAATAATTGTTGATGGTATTATTTTAATTTTTGGTAATAATAATAATAATAATAATAATAATAATAATAATAATAATAATAATAATAATAATAATAAAAGCAGCAACCATTAAAACCAAGTTTTATGGTTGAGTTGAAATGCAACGTCCCCACTTAATTCACTTTCCCCATTTAATATCACACATTCCTCACTTAATATCACGTTCTCCACTTTTCCCACTTAATATCACCCACATTTTCCCCATTTAATTTTAATATCACGTTTCTCACTTATTATCCATTTTCCTCACTTAATATCACTTTACCCATAAATAATAATAATAATAATAATAATAATAATAATAATAATAATAAAAGCATCATTCTACCCGTTAAACATATCTTTCATGGCTTAAGTTGAAATGTCACGTTCTTCATTTTCTACTTAACCTTCCCCACTTTCGACTTAATCTTCCCACTCCTGGCTTAACGTTCTCCACTTCTAGTTGAACGTTCTCCACCTTCCCCACTTATTATCACTTTCCCATTTAATACCAAACGTTACCCATTTCTAATGATAAAAAAAATGAATAAAACAAAATGGACTCCTTCCATTCAAAATCGTTATGCGATATAGAGAAAATAGTTTAGGAGAGAAGAAAAGGGAGACCATTTTGATAGAAAAGGCAACCACCAAAAGAGAAAAGAGAGGAGTAATTCTATTCCCGAATTTGTTAAATCAGTATCAGAAAAACATTGATTGCGCGTTCGTTAACCGTTGGATCGAGCTGATTTTTGGACAATGGGTTCACAACATTCAGATCCACGGTTTCAACGGTTGGATCGGCAAAATGACATTCAGAGAGGGATAAACCGTGCTCGCACAGCCGCATGTGTGAAATGAGTGAGACAAGAGTTTGTGAAGCATAATTCTAAATACAACTTTAATAACAGTAAGGGCATCACTCCATTCGCTTTCCTACTTGAATTATATGTGATATAGATGTACAATGATGTTGTGTATTGGTTATGTTTGTGTGTTATCTTCAAAATGAATATTAATAAGGGTTGTGTTTGACACGTTCAAATTGTGGAAAATGAATGTTATGTGATGCGTTGTTATAATTGTTGTGCTTGACATGTTGTGGTTATTCAAGGTGATTACTTTGGGTCTAAACTAGGTTGATTTAGAACAAGGTTGAATGATTTTGGACGCTCTGGTTGAGTGATCTATATTGTTACTAACAAAAGTGTCTACATTCATGCATTCACAGTTGTGTGGTGCGTCCATAATTGGTTGGAGCCCACAGATCCTTGCGGGGATTTTGAGTTAGTGGTGTTGCTTGGAAGGACCCACGAAGCCCTTGCGGGGGAGGTGATATTCCGGAATCATGCATTGACATATAGTCTAACAAATAGATTGTGCATTTTGGTTGATTTGTATTTTTGACGCGTTGTGATTTTTAACTGTTAAATGAAATATATAATTTATTTATATTTTTGCTATAACAACTATATATGCATGCATATTTTCTCTGTGTTTGTTATTTGGAGATGACCCTAACATTTGACAGGACGTTAGATATAGTGTTACTTGAGTGAAAAATGTCACAGTCAACCCAATAGGAGAAATGCGAGGAAGTACAATAACATGCAGTTGGAGGCTCCGAGATACTTTTGTGCTAGGATTAGACTTGTTGGGTGAGTTTTCCACAAGTCCAAAGTTTATGGTCAACTAGGATTTATGTTTGGTTAGTAAAACATCAATAGTTTTGACTCTAGGAGTTTCTTTTGTTTAATGTATTAAATATACTTTTAATGATTGTAAATACTTTGATTCATTATTTATAAAATATAGCTAAAAATATTATTAATTGATTTTAAGATAAATGAGTATTTAAGATAATCATAAATAAATAAAAACGAATATTTATTTTTACGTTTAAAATTTCGTTAGTTAATGTCTCGAAAAAACGGAATGTTACAGTTTTGTAAAAATAAGATACACTCAAACGTAAAAATTTATTATGGTGTGAAAGTTTATCAAATTAGATCACCTATTATATTATTTGTATATCAAATTTAATAGTGTTAAGTATCATGGATATATTGAAAAAAAAATCATATCCTACATTATAAAAAGATAAGACAAATTTTTTTAAAAAGTAATATTTTTCATTGAATTGTAAATTGTAAATCTATAAAATAAGGAAAAGGATGAAGTATAACCAATTCTCCGTTTTATTTGAGTTATGGACAAAAAGAATCAAGTGCCATCAACAATTATTTATCGTTTTACAAATTAGAAATGTGGATGTAATAAGAATAAACAAAATAGATAATCGTTTAGCATATAATTCACAAATCAAATTCTAAATCAGCATCTCAATCATAAAGTTGTTAGCTAGAGTGTTAGACATGAATCCTTAATTTTAAATGCAAACAGACACGTTGAGAAGTTTCGCATCTTGTCTTTTGGAATTATGCATGAAATTATACGTGTCAAGAAAATATTTGAATAAAAAACTAAATGAATGATAAGTTGGACCGATATTTAAAAATTATTTAAACTTTTAATAAAAATTAATCACATTCTTTAAAATAGTCATTTTGATTTTTGTTATTGAGACAGCATCTCAATCGAAATCAATGCAATAAAGTTAAAAATATACAAATAAAAAGTACAATTAATTTATATTTCTAAAAAATATTATCAACTATTATTAAAATTTTAAATAATTTTAAAAAGGACCATTGGTGGACCAGCCATATAACATCATGATGAAGAAAGATACGTAAGTTTGAGTGAAAGAAACTTCCTTTTTTTTTTTTTTTTTTTTTTTTTTTTTTTTT
>JBBPBR010000008.1:5219097-5257467 GCA_037974775.1 Cicer pinnatifidum
TGTCTAGCTTAATAAAAATAAATAATAAAAAATTATTTACAAAAAGCTATTCAAAATAGTTTCTTAATTGAAATATTTTTTAATATTTTTTTAAATTAGCAACAAACCTATAAAAACAACTAAAAATTATATTTAAAAAGGGGAATATTTAATATATATATAAATAGGTATTTTTTTTTACAACAAAATACATATATAGAATTAAAACATAAATGATATTCTTATGATTTAATAACTGATAGTATAAAAGTTTTACGCTCTACCATCACATTAATTGATAGTGTAAAAAAGTTTACATTAAAAATATATATAAATTAAATCTATATTTTTAACCAAAAAATAATTAATCATAACAAAAAAAAACTAAAATATATTTATAAATAAATAGAAGAAGAAAAAAAATTAATTGCTTTTCAAAACAAATAAAAGAACATACATGAGTTAGTGCTCATCGTCATCAATTCATCGGCAGCAAGCATATATAAAAAGCTTCATTTTCCCACCACCACAATTCGATAGCAGTGAGCAACACTATATTGTGATTGACTTGTTTGAATTTGTTTATCGACATAAGAATATACAAGACTCTTCTAGAGAATTTATAGAAATAATATACAAGACTCTTTTAGAGAATTTATAGAAATAAATTATGATATATTTATAAGGTAATTTAAACATAAACTCTCGTGGATAATTTATTGAAAACAGTTTATAAATTATATAAAAATAGTTTGATTTTATTTTATCATTTCTTATATAAATATGTTATAATAAATATTTATATGACAACAGTTTATTTAAGTTGTTTATCCAATCAAGGATGTCTTTTGCATGAGCTCAGGCTTGCTGTATTTGTTTCACATGCTCCCCCCTGCATCACCATATATTCCTCATTTCCTTGAAACTAAATAAATTATTAAAATTTGAAGATTTTGTCAACCCATTTTTACTTCTATGTTGTTTCAAAAGTATGGAATTGATAATTCTGTTTTCCCCTCGTTGAACAAAGAACATAGTATGCGCCTCGGACAGAAGGACATTTTTCACATACAACTGAATTTAAACAAACTGTTATTTTCTGCAATTTGCAATTGAAAACAGAGTGGATAAATATTGGGATATAAAAAGTAGATCTATACAATAATTGATTGATGATCATCTTTTTTTCTCTACATTGGCAGCATTTGTGGCCAAGTTCATGAGCGTCTATAAATCTTTCCTCATTGCAACATTTGGCTGAAGTATGATGGTTTGCTTTTCTGTGCTACATTTTAATTGGTATTAATTACTGGTTTTTCTCACATTCTCTAGTTAAGGTTTTCTGATCTTGTATGCATACTGTAATTATCATGACAAGATTCCGATGTTCTGGTTTGTAGAGGTTGTAAGATTTATAGGTCACATATGTAATTAATTAATAAAGTGTGTTAGGGTCATTATATAATTAGCCAATAAACTAGGGGTCAAATAATATATAATAGTTTATGGCTAAAGAGCATAATAGTTATGAAAATTGATAGTGTAGATACCAGACAGTTTTTAATTTAATGAGGGGCTGAATTGGAAATACTGCAATTTGGGATATAACTAATAATAGTTATATATAAGGGTAATGGTCCCCAAGACAAATACAATAAGACTATTCAGTTTCACAAAACCCTAAAAGAGAAAACTCTCTGGTTCTCTCTATCCCCATCATGAGAGCAAGGTCTTCAGGGTGTTTTGCTGAGGAAGATCACCCAACCCATTGGCTCTATCATCATCATCCCAGGATTTCATCAATGGAAATTCCCATAGGTACGCTTCCGCCTTTGGTTATTCATCATGTAATTGGCATGGATCGTTGAGCATAATGCTATTTAGGGTTTACCAATAATTGGTATCAGAGCCTACCATGTTTAATTCATGATGAAATTCGGTTATTGTCTTTGTTTTAGGGTTCAATTTGAGAATTTTGACATGATTGAAATCTTAGGGTTTGTAATTTGGAAACTTGGATATATATATATATATATATATATATATATATATATATATATATATATATATATATATATATATATATATATATATATATTACGGAATCCATATTTTTTTGTTTCCGGTTATATATTTTGTGTTGATATGCCATTGATGGTTCACTATAAAGATTTCCTAAAATTGTTGATTGTTTTGGATGATTGGAACAATTAATGAATCGTGAACAATGCCATGAAATTCTGTTCAATATTTTGTTTTATTGCCATGGCTTATTGTTTCATCGTATATGCATCAGTTTGTTTCATTCAATCGATTTACCAAATCGATTGACGCCAAACTTATTTCAAAAGAAGTTAATCGATTGTGTCAATCGATTGTATATGTCCCAGACCAAGTTCAATTTGAAACTTATTTTGTTAAATCGATTTGCCCAATCGATTTATTAATACTGGTTTGGCTCTGTGACTTTCACAATTGATTGTGTCGATCAATTTAAACAATAAAATTAAAGTTGTGATTGGATCAATCGATTTGCCAAATCGATTAGCTTGCAAGGCATGCTACTGACTTGCACAATTTAATTTCAGTAAATATGCCAATCGATTTGCCTAATCGATTTAAGCAATCAGTTTAGTCTTTGTGATTTAAACAATCGATTTGCCTAATTGATTTAAGGCTAACTGGCCCTCTGACTTGAACAATTTATTTTCTAATAAATGTACCAATCGATTTGCCTAATCGATTGATAGCATGCTTGATTTTTGAAAATGTGCAAATCGATTTTGCCAATCGATTGATTTATCACAGACTACAAATACATATTATATGCGTGTTATTTTTTTGATAATTATCATTTTTTTATGAAACAAAATTATCAAATACTAATGAAACACAGTTTATATTAGTGAACAATATTTTTTTTTTTAAATATTGTTTTATTTGGATATAATGAATATATGTTCAAGTCAAGTTTGACATTTTGAATGAGTTAATAGAAACTTGACGTCGCCAAAGTGACCTCTCTTGTCTAAATTGCTCATAAAGAGTGTCAAGTGGTTGTGTATATGTTTATTCATGCGGGTATTGACCGGCCCAAAGGAAGGTTAATATTTGGCAGAATTACATGTACACCTGCAATGATAAATGTGTGACAATTATTTGGTATACATGTGAGCAGTAAATCATCCCAAAGGAAGGTTTATTGTTTGACATGTCTTATTGTCAATAGTTGATCGTTGCAACAAGAGTACCACGAGCAGTTGGTGTTATTGTCCAAAGACTTGACACCAATGGTGCACTGGGTATCTTGAGATGGGTTAAATTCCATGATTTGAACATATGTATTTATTTATTGATTTATTTTCCTATAATGTGAGTTTCTAAGTTTCGTCCTTTATTTAATTCACAGCATCTATTGCTTCCATATCTGCAAATTTGAGTTCTATTCTTGTCCTTAATGGAACAAATTTTAAGGAATGGAAAGAGAACATTCTGATTGTTCTTGGCTGCATGGATCTAGACCTTGCATTAAGAATTGATCGACCCCCTACTCCTAAGGACTCTAGTTCTTCTGAGGAAAAATCAGAGTGTGAGAAATGGGATCGCTCAAATCGCATAAGTCTTATGATCATAAAGCGTGGCATTCCGGAGGTCTTTAGAGGTGTTGTCTCGGATGAGGTAATTACAGCTAAAAATTTCCTTGCTGAGATGGAAAAACGCTTTGAAAAAAGTGATAAGGCTTAAACAAGTTCTTTGCTTCAGAATTTAATTTCCATGAAGTATCAAGGCAAGGGAAATATAAGAGAGCACATTATGATGATGTCCAACATTGCTTCTAAGCTTAAAGGACTAAAGCTTGAGTTTTCAAATGACTTACTCATTCATTTAGTATGGTTGTCTCTTCCTGCGCAATTCAGTTAGTTTAAGGTGACTTATAATTGTCAAAAGGAGAAATGGACTCTTAATGAGCTCATTTCATTATGTGTGCAAGAAGAGGACAGACTGAAGCAAGATAGGACTGAAAGTGCTCACTTTACTAGCATCTCTAAAGACAAGGGCAAAAGGAAAAGAATTGAGGAGCCCAAGAACAAAGTTGCTGCTAAGGATCCAAAACAAAAGAAGCAGACTAAGGATAACAACTGCTTCTTCTGCAGAAGTCCTGGACACGTGAAGAAGGATTGTGCCAAATATCACGCTTGGCGTGTTAAGAAAGGTATGATTCTGTCTTTGGTCTGTTCTGAGGTTAATTTAGCTTCAGTACCTGGAAACACTTGGTGGTTAGACTCTGGTGCAACTACTAACATCAGTGTTTCAATGCAGGGTTGCCTGAACTTCTGAAAACCTAGTGATACTGAAAATGCATCTATGTAGTAGATGGGAAGAAGGTAGAAGTTGAAGCCATAGGAAAATTTAGATTATTATTAAGTTTCGGTCATTATTTGGATTTAGAAGACACTTTTGTTGTACCGTCATTTAGACAGAATTTGGTCTCTATTTCTTAATTGGACAAATCAAGATATTATTGTTCATTCGGGAATAAAGAATTTACTTTGTCTTTAAATTCGAATGTTGTTGGAATCGGTTTACTTTCTGGTTATGATAATCTTTATTTGTTGGAAACTGTGGCTAACTATAATGAAACTTTGAGTGTGGAATCTCATGGTACTAAGCGAAAAATTGACAATTTCAATTCAGGAGTGCTTTGGCACAGGCGTCTAGGTCACATCTCTAGAAACATAGTTGAACGACTTGTGTCAGATGGAATTTTAGATTCCATTGACTTCATAGGCTTTAACGTTTGTGTAGCATGTGTTAAAGGAAAACAGACTAAATATAAGAAATTAGGCGCATATAGAGCTACAAACGTCTTAGAATTGATACATACGGACATCTGTGGGCCATTTCCAACTCCTTCTTGGAATGGTCAACAGTATTTTATATCATTCATAGATGATTATTCTAGATATGTCTACCTTTACCTAATTCACGAAAAGTCCTAATCAATAGACGTGTTCAAATCCTTTAAGTCAGAAGTTGAGAATCAACATAATAAAAGAATTAAAAAGGTCAAATCTGATCGTGGTGGTGAATACTACGGCAGATATGACGGTTCAGGTGAACAACGTCCGGGACCATTTGCCAAATACCTAGAGGAATGTGGAATCGTCCCACAATACACTATGTCGGGGTCACCCAGCATGAATGGTGTAGCTGAAAGACGAAACAGGACTCTTAAGGATATGGTAAGGAGTATGATTTGTCATTCCACCTTGCCAGAGTCACTCTGGGGAGAGGCATTAAAAACAGCAGCATACATTCTTAATAGAGTACCAACTAAGGCAGCGGCTAAAACACCTTGTGAGCTTTGGATTGGGCGTAAGCCTAGTCTAAAGCACCTTCATGTTTGGGGATGTCCAGCTGAGGCAAGGCCTTATAGGCCGAATGAAAAGAAATTTGAACTCCGAACAATTAGCAGCTATTTTATAGGGTACTCAGAAAAATCAAGGGGATATAAATTTTATGATCCTAATTTGAGAACAATTTTTGAGACGGGAACGGCAACGTTCTTTGAGGATATTGAGTTTGGGGGAAGATTAAGGTTAAAGATTTTGTCTTTGAGGAAGAATCGGTAACAATTCTAGAACTGATTCTTCCACCAGTTGACTTTCCCATTATTGAACAAACTCAAGATGATCTGGTTGTTCAGGAAGAACAAAATCCAGATCAAATTCAAGATCCTCAAGAACAAGTGTCTCAAGAGTCAGCTCCATTGCGGAGATCCACTAGAGAAAGGAAAAATGCTATTTCGGATGATTATGTAGTATTTATCAATGAGGTAGAGGAAAATGTTGGCATGACGGAAGACGACCCGGTCAACTTTCATCAAGCCATGCAAGATTCTCGTTTAGATAAGTGGATCGAAGCAATGAATGAGGAGTATAAGTTTATGCAAGACAATTCAGTTTGGGAACTTATCCCATTACCTGAAGGAGTGAAACCCATTGGTTGCAAATGGATTTTTAAAACCAAGCGGGATTCCAATGGTAATGTGGAGAGATATAAGGCACGTCTTGTAGCTAAGGGTTATACTCAAAAGGAAGGGATTGATTATAAAGAGACTTTCTCTCCGGTTTCATCGAAGGACTCTTTAAGAATAATTATGCCTCTTGTTGCTCACTTTAATTTGGAGCTTCATCAAATGGATGTAAAAACAGCTTTTCTCAATGGCGACATTGATGAGACGATCTATATGGTGCAGCCAGAAAACTTTGTGTTGGGAGACCCAAAGAATATGGTGTGCAAACTAAGAAAATCCATTTATGGGCTAAAACAAGCTTCTCGTCAATGGTACCATAAATTTCATCAAGTAATTCTCTCATTTGGTTTTGAGATGAATACAGTTGATGATTGTGTGTATCATAAGTTCAGTGGGAGCAGACATATTTTCCTGGTCTTGTATGTTGATGACATACTGCTTGCCACTAACGATATAGGCATGTTGCACGAAACTAAGAAATTTCTATCAAAGCATTTTGAGATGAAAGATCTTGGTGACGCCTCTTTTGTATTAGGAATTCAGATACATTGAGACAGATCTCGAGGTATTCTTGGATTGTCACAAAAGAGCTATATCGATAAGGTTCTCAAAAGGTTTGGGTTACAGGATTGCAAACCAGGGGACACCCCAGTTGCTAAGGGAGACAAGTTTAGTCTCAAATAGTGCCCTAAGGGAAGTTTGGAAATTCGAGAAATGCAAACGATCCCTTATGCTTCAGCTGTAGGGAGTCTTATGTATGCCCAAGTATGTACGCGTCCAGACATAGCGTTCATAGTAGGGATTTTAGGCAGATATTTAAGCAATCCAGGTCTTGACCATTGGAAAGCGGCCAAGAGGGTCATGAGATATTTAAAGAGAACAAGAAACTACATGCTCACATATAGGAGGTCAGACCTGTTAGAGATCACTAGGTACTCTGACTCGGATTTTGCGGGATGCCAAGACAGCTTAAGATCAACTTCAGGCTATGTCTTTCTGTTAGCAGGTGGAGCAGTTTCTTAGCGTAGTGCCAAGCAAGGTCTTACTGCTTCATCAACCATGGCAGCGGAATTCGTAGCAATTCATGAGGCATCTAACCAGGGCATTTGGCTGAGAAATTTTTTCACGGGGCTGCAAATAGTTGTAGGGATTGAAAGACCACTCAAGTTGTATTGTGACAATAGATCAGCAGTCCTGTATTCTAACAATAATAGATGCTCAACCAAGTCAAAGCACATTGACATTAAGTTCCTAGTTGTTAAAGAGAAGGTACAAAGTGGACAGATATCCATAGAACACTTAAGGACAAACTCCATGATTGCAGATCCGCTCACTAAAGGTCTACCACCCAAGGTCTTTCATGAGCATACTGCTCACATGGGTGTGCTACAGTTTGAGGAATCTTGATTTTAGTGGGAGTTTCGTCCATTATGCAATTTATGTTCTATGTTTAATTGCAAAGCACAAATACATTGTATTTGGACTTTCTGATCAGAAATAAAGTTTAAAGTATTCAGTTTTAGTTACTTTGTACATTTAAGTTATGGTATGATCTCATTCGGTAAAGTAGGACTAGTTGAAAATTGACATGTATTGACCAACTTCATGTAATTTTCATGCTACACTTTTCATAATGGGTCTATGTCATTTAGTTGTGTCAGTACAGGTGATCATTGATGGGTTTAGTTATGCTTATTATGACGAAAGCCTCTTTGGTTCCATGTGCTGATATGATTAATGGACGGGACAATTTGGATTATACTCAAGATAATTATAATGACATTTTTTGACGTCATAAAGTCTAACACACTCTTAAGAATACATGTGTGACCAGTGGGAGATTGTAAGATTTATAGGTCACATATGTAATTAATTAATAAAGTGTGTTATGGTCATTATATAATTAGCCAATAAACTAAGGGTCAAATAATATATAATAGTTTATGACTAAAGAGCATAATAGTTATGAAAATTGATAGTGTAGATACTAGATAGTTTCTAATTTAATGAGGGGCTGAATTGGAAATACTGCAATTTGGGATATAACTAATAATAGTTATATATAGGGGTAATGGTCCCCAAGGCAAACACAATAAGACTATTCAAAACCCTAAAAGAGAAAATTCTTTGGTTCTCTCTATCCCCATCAAGAGAGCAAGGTCTTCAAGGTGTTTTGCTGAGGAAGATCACCCAACCCATTGGCTCTATCATCATCATCCCAGGATTTCATCAATGACAATTCCCACAGGTACGCTTCCGCCTTTGGTTATTCATCATGTAATTGGCATGGATCGTTGAGCATAATGCTATTTAGGGTTTACCAATAGAGGTGTTTTGCTTAATTAAATGAGAAATGATTCTCGGACATCGATGTTTGACACTATTTTATATTGTTTATGTTTTTTTTTAATAATTTTTTCTCTCTCTTCTAAATTTTGATACATACAATCGAGGTGTCTTGTATGCCGGAGTCTATGGTGTCTTAGTATTTGAGGTCAAAAAGTATGTTCACATAACAACACTTTAAAAAGTGTAATCATTTTAATATACATTTTCCATGAATTCAATGTATTTTATCTATATTATTTGAATTTCAACTGATAGGAGATAATGTGTTGATAAAAGAGAGATAAAGTTGTTGGATTGAAGTAAAATTTAAAGAATGGGTTATATAATGTCTAAATCCAAATGATCTCAATGTTTATCATTTTTTTTAGGGTATACAAACTTCATTCGAATAAAAAAGGTAAAGCACAATACAAATATGTTAAACAAGTTGTATTGGGCATTTTCCATCCATGATATCAAAGTTAACTTTAAGAGCAAAGCCTACAAATACTTAATTGAGATTTTTTATAGATAATTTAGAAGACAGTTCGACATAAATCAATAACAAAATCCTAACAATCATTTTATTAATATATCTGACATAAGGTCATTGACCAAATAGTTGTTAGAATCCATAGTATTTTTCTCAATTCGGTTATAGATAATTTATTTAATTTATACAAATACATTTAGACTAATTTAGACTATTGTTGATATTAAGAATATCCAATATAAATATTTGTTTAGAAGCCACTTAATATTTAGAGAGGATGTTGACATTGGTGTTAGAATTAAAAACCACTTTACTCACTATGGTATGCCAAAAACACAAAAAGTTGTTCCAGGCTAGCCAATCCTTTAGAGTTGTTTTATTAGAGCAAGCCAAGAAAAACTTGGAGATGGAAGCCAAGAAGAACTTAGGAGATTTGATATGATCTTATTTGTCATTAATCACTTTAAGGATTCTTCTAAATTGGAAACTTACACTTTGGAGCTAAAATTATGTTTTGCTGAAGAATGCAATAACTGAAACTATAAAACTTAGAATTGAACAATTTCAAAACGTGGTGAAAGAAGACATTCTAAAACGCAAATTAGATTGTTGAATCACCGAAAACAAATATGTAGAACTCAATATATGATCGCAGGTTACTGAACATGAAAATTGGTAGAATTTATTTCTACATATTAGCTTACAGCCAATTTTTGAATATTTTTTTTTTTTAATTACAGTTATAATATTATCACAAATTCTTCCACAAACTTTATTTCAATTTTAAGATTTATATTCTTGTTACTTTTATTCTAAAATTTTAAAATTGATAGAAAATTAAATATATTTTGTTCTAACACGGACTAAAATTCTTTATATGATAACTATGTAAGGACTATAAAATGTATAAAAAAAATTACAAGAACTAAAAAGGAATTTTTTCAATTTTATGAAGTTTAAAAATTACAGGTTAAATATGTTTTTAGTTCCAATAAAATTTAAATGTTTTAATTTTTTTTTATAAAAAATACAACTTTTAATCATTATAAAATTATCCTATAACCAATTTCAGTCCATGTCGAAATGATGTTATGTAATTGTCTTTCGATTTAAACAATTTTAATTGTATGTATGATTATTTTCTAAAAATTAAAAATTATTGTTTTACAAAACTAATATTAAAATTATATAAGAATTTCTTTTGACTCAATTATTTAGGAACTAAAAACCTAATTAATTCAAAATTTATTTAATTAATGTCGAAGAAGCCAATAACATCCTATTCTAAATTTCCTCACCAAAAAAAAAAAATCCTATCCTAAATACCGAATAAATTGTCAATTTAAAATATTTGGAGTTTGAAAAAACAACACAACTTCGATTCCACGAAAAACCAATCACAGTGCCATCGTTGAATTCCGATGGGTGAAGAAAATTCAGCATCACCGGCAGCGAAGTTCATAGAGGTTACCTGTAGAAGCTCCGGTAAGACCCTACGGTTTGCAGAGGGAACAGATGCGGGATTCGCGGTATCGCTGATAAATCGGAAATTGAAAGGATTGAATCAATTGGCAACGCACATAGAAGCTGTTAAAGATGGCGAACAAGAAGAAGAAACAATCGCTTTTGGACCGACTGCTATTCTCTCAAATTTCGGTGAAAATTGGAAGCTCCAAACTGTTCTTTCCTTTGGTAATTTTCAACACCTCTTCTCATTTTCCATTATCAATCTATTCTTTCAAACTTCGCTGAAAATTTAATGTTAAATAATCTCTTATTTTCAGGAACTGAATTCATGTAATATTAGAGTGAAATCAATTCAATTCAATTCAACTAATTATTTTGTTTAGAAAACTAAATGAGATTGTATGCTAGGTTAGTTAAACTTTATTAATTAAGACGTTTTATGTAACTAAAGTGAATAATTTAGTTATATGAATTATTCATATTTTAACTAACTTAAGTGAATAATTTAAGTTGTTGAAACTAGAGTTTTAAAATGATTTTATTTCCATTTGACGATATCAATCGTTAAACACTATATTATTATATTTTATGTCTTTTAAAATATATTAAATCATAATTTTAATGAAAAAAATTTAAAAAGCGATAAAAAGAGAAAAATAAACTAATTTATTTAATTGATGAAAAATAAAAAACCGAAGCTACAATTAAATTTTTTTTTTTCATTTTTACTTTTACCTTAATGTTGTGTAAGTGTAAAATTAACCTTATAGTTTTTATTATTATATTTTGGTAAACAAATTCTTTTTATGAGTACTTACCATTTAAGCACAATTTTGCAATTTGAAAATAAAACACAGCTAAAATGATTTGCATGAAAACCAAAGTTTATTATTTGAGTGTATTGTTTTTTAAGAATGTATACAATGTTAAGAAAAGGAAGAAAAAAAACTGGTATTAATTTTTGATAGTATTGCAGAAGAACGGATAAATGGACGTATTCATGGGATGGCAAAACAGACACCAAAAGTTGTAAGTTTATTTTCTGATTCAAGTAAAAACATAACTTTATACAAGTTTTGCAGAAATGCCTTCACTTCAAGTATTTTTTTTGTACACATTTTTATTTTTCCCTTTGTATTGTTCTAACTAAACCTTATTTTAATTCTTAAAGCGTAGTGAAAGCTTTACTTCAAAATTAATTTTGTAAACTTGAACATACCATTTAAGCATGAGCTAATCACCAATTTGTTGACTTTCATTCTCCAGGTTTTAGGTGGTGAAAGCAGGGTACCCAACCAAATTAGCTCACTATATATTGTTAAAATAATCTTTGCCTTTATTTTGATTTTTGTACTTGGTGCAATTTTTACTTTGTTTCTTGACAATCTTCCTGAATTGATAGTTTTTGTTAAGTCAATAATATAATACTTTTAGTTAATTGTGTTTGTAACTTATGAATTAAACAAATGGCTTAATTTTATATCTTTTTTTTTTTGTTATGGATTAGAACTCAATCTACTTAAGAAACTGAAATGTTATGTCCCTCTTACTACCCTCTTATTTATGAAGGTTATATTTTGTAGTTATGTTTTGAATAAAATGAATGGTAATGTTTATTTTTCATTTCTAAATTAAAAAAATTATAAAACATTTTTAAAATTGATTAAAATTATCATATGACCATCCATCGTGTCATTTATTCACCTTTTAAAAAAAAAATTAAATATGTCAACATAGATTTAGTACTCTAATACTTCCTCTAAAACTCAACTCCCAAATATACTAGAAACAAATAAAACAATAAAAACCAATCTCATGTCTCAACGTTTTAACAATTTAATATATTAGTATTTAAATTCAGAAGCCCATGGTCACAAGATTGTGGAATATACAAAGTAAGCTTTGAAATGAGATAAAGCGAGTACTGCCAAACATTCCAATTTAGATGACCTTAAATATATTGAACAAAATTAAAGACGACCTTAAAAATCATCAATATTCAATGCAAATGCTTTATTCGTAAATCTATTCAATGAACAAAAACTGCTGTAAAAAAATTCCAAGCAATCATTTTTTCTAGCAAAAAAAAAGACCTACAAGAACATAGTCATCAACAATTGCTTGGGTGCTTTCTAGCACCTGAATTTTAATCATATATTGAAGTCCAATACAGTGACTGAAAATCACAAGCAAAATAATTTAGGCAAAGGGGACTTTATTGGGAAACTTCTGCAGAATAAAGTTAGCAATACCTGACTCTACATTCTTTAACTTCTGCAGAATAAAATTATCAATACCTAACTCTAAAATTTATAAACAGTTCATCTGATGGTTACAGCACCCTAAGAAGACTTCCCGTTCATCCCTCTAACAAAATTATATCCCTGTTGTTTTTTTAACACAAAGGAAAGTTGGTATGGTAGATAGAATGATCCAGAGCAACCAACATTTTGTTATGTTCTCATGTGATGATGATACATGGAAATGTTGCAATGAATTTTGTTGATCCGCACAGGGCATTTACTGCGACAGAAGCTATGACGTGATAGACATTTAGCTGGAATGAGTAATGAAGTAGAAACTCCTGGATGAGCCTATTTTGAAACTAGAACATTATTGTTCAGAAATTCAAGGCGGTTTTTGGTTAAAGTGATCTTTTCTTCGGCTTCTGTTGCTTTTTCTCGCACCGCACGGACTACTTCTTCTGGGGCCTTCTCTACAAACTGCAGAAAGTTTTAGTCAATTTTATGCACAGATTACTTTTGTAAATACATTCCAGAAGAAATCCACATAGACTATTTTAGTATATGGCCAAAATATAGACATCTAACAAACTATTACAATTAGGAATCAAGAGTGTCAAAAAATATAGAGAATTTAAGTCTAATTTGAACTATTTTTCTGAACAGAATGAAAATGAAGCTGTGTTTCTTATGTTTATAGAGATCAACACAGAAGTTTAACTAATAATTGGTCTGATTAGCTTAATTAATGGTAATCCTATGAATTGTTCTGTCTTGGTTAGCAAGTCTTGGAGTCTTATATACTGTATATACCACATGGCTTTTGGAAGGCAAGCAATAAAAGTAGTAGCCCAGGGCTCTTGGAGTACTAGATCCCCTCGAAGAGCCCATCACAAATTTCTTTTTTCTTGTTTTTTACAAGGACCTAGGTTCTTATCATTGTACTCAATGTCGTAGGTACCAACATGCTCTCCTCTGCCCCTAATTCTATGGTTTTCCCTCCTTTGGCCTCTCTATCCTCGGGGAACTTGAAATCCTAGTTCCTCTATAAAGAACAGCCTTCATTACTCTCTTTTGTTCATTCAAACATGACCTCCAGAACTTCAATACATATATTAGTTTACATTAGAATCTTTAGTGTTAGATTTAATATTACCATTCTAAATAGCGTTATAAGATATAAAAGACAAATTTCAATGGGGACAGCATATTTGGAAATCCCATTCTATTTAATATGCTAATTCCCCCAATTCTGTTTAATATGCCAATAGAAATCCCATTTTTTCAAAAATTCCTAATTAGACTTGGAGCACTGTTTCAATGCGAACAGAAAGTGACTTGCATCTGGATTTAATTAGCTGTGCATAAGTCTGTGCATTGAAATGGCTTCACAAACAGACTTTGATACTTAAACAGCATATGGACCATGGAACAAGGAAAAGTATATAGTGCAGATGGTAAGAAATATATTATTTCATACTTTTGGAGAATTGAGTTTAGCTATGAATCCTTCATACTCCTTCTGCATCTTCGAAAGGCGCTTTGAAAGACGTTGAACTTCTGCAGAAATATCAACCATATCGGCTAATGGGAGATATGCCTCTAGACCTTCACCAGCCACAAGGTGAACTGATTGATCTGCATTTCCTGTAGGATATTACATGACATCCACCAAATAAATGATTCAGCAACCAGTTAACAATTGACATGGGAACACATAAAACGTTAAGTCTTTTCACTCTTAACGCAGGGAGTACAAAGTGTACTAGAAAGCATGCCTGGGGAAGAATTCATAAAATGTAGATTTTGTAAATCCAGCCGAGAGAGAAGCGCTAAAACCTCTTTTTCTTCCTGAAGAAGCACATGATACAGCATAACATTACTTTCTATATCCCAAGAGTAAAAAGCATAGGAGAAAGTTTAAGACTTCCACCACAAGGATCACAATTCCTGTATTGCTCAGAAATCAATTGATTCCTCTACTAATGGGGCAGGTCATGTTAATACCAGCGAGATAAAAAAGTAAACAGTAAAAAAGAATACTTCGTAGGGTTTATATTTGAAAAAGAAAAAATTAGACTGAAGATAAGGTTTAAAAAATGTGCAATTCCTTTCTCCTGATGATCAAGGGTCTGAAAAGGAGTAAATAACACTTACAGCAATATATTCAATAACTTCATTGCTTGCAACCACGGATGCTGATATTCGTTTTGCAGGCTCAACAGAATATTCTGCCCGAGTATTTCTGATAGCTCTAACCTATGACGTTACAAAATAAATTGTCATGGTACCATAAAAACAGTATGGTGATTGTAAATAAACTGTCATGATATTATGTAAAAAAGTAGCGTAAATGGGATGAGAGAAAAAAAAATGCAATTAACATACCAAAGCTTGCAAATTTTCAAACTTTTTTATAGAGCTGGTACTCTTTGGAAGTTGAATCTCTGGCCAAGGTGATACCATAAGGGCGTGCTTTCTGTTAGGGAGTGCCTGTTGACAAAACAAAGAAATTGAAACTTGGAAAAACTTGCATTATATTGTTCAAGTTATATAGGGTTTTAGATGAGAAAGAAGGGAAGACAAAGAATCCAAGGCTTTAAATTATGATTGATTTATTCAATTATACTAATACTAGACTCCTAATCAAATAAAGAAAAAATCATGTTAATAACAAACTCCTGAGAGATAATCTAATATACTGTAAGACAAGATTAATATATTTTTCCTACCATCCACACAAATAATCACTGATTTTGAAGGAATATAGAGATAAATTAGGCTTTCTTTCATTTTTCAATAGCCACTGCTTTAGGAACATACATGGTTTTATCTCTTACCCATACTTTCACAAAAGAACCCTTCAAGTATGAGGGGAACAAAATTCGAACTAGCATTGTTTGTACTGAAATCTTAACTTCTTTCATTTTAGAATAATGTGGGTAACAAGGTTCAACATCTAGACCATATGTCATAAAGGCCTTAATACCGTGCCATGATTCACGATTCATGAACAACCAATCCAAAAGCTCAAGGTATTAAGTGAAGGCATGTGAATGGTTTTATATCTAAAGCATTCACAAAGGAATCATTTGGTATTATATCTAAACCAAAGGAAAATGAGTTTTCTGACTGTTAAGGACAACACATGGAACAATACATAGTGAGGAGACACAATTGGATCACAGCGAGACCATTATGTCCGTCGGTACAGTAACTATCACCTGATAATGTTTTACAGAATCCCTATAGACCGTGTCATATTTACCTGCCATAGTTCCTCAGTTACAAATGGCATGAAAGGATGCAGCACTTTGAGTATGTTCTCGAAAGTATACAATAAAACAGCTTGTGCCACAAAAGCAACAGAGTTATCCCCAGTTCCAGAATTGTAAAGCCGCTCTTTGCTAGTCTCAATGTACCTTCACAGCAAAGAGGGGAATAGATTAAGAATATTGCTCACAATGAAGGCAAAGAAACAACCACAAAGATCATATAGAGACATTAGGGTATGTGTTAAAAACAACTATAAAGTTGGGACATATACATAGAATAAAATAATACTAGTATAAAAGCAACATACCAATCAGCAAAATCAGCCCAAAAGAAATCATATGTTTCTCTTCCCACTTCTCCAAAGAAAAATTTGTCGTAGCTTGCACTAACATAATCAATAAGCAAGTGAAGTTTTGACACCTGAAAAGTGGAAGTAAAGTTATCACAAGCTGTCCAAATAATGACATAAGAAAATGTTGAAACAATATTGCCTTACCACCCAACGCTCTGGTAAAGGAAGATTAAGTAGAGACTCTTCACTGTCAAACTGAGAACAATAAATAGAAAGTATTAGCCAACAGAAAATGTTAGACTAGTAAAACTGTCAAATTTCCTATTTAAAATGACAATGCCACACTAAATGCAATCCAACTTAGCCAAAACCTTAAACTATGCTAGTACTTACAAGGTATAAAACTTGTGTAGAAGATATCACAGATCTCCTTGATTGGGCAAATCAGCATTTAATTTAGTTTTAATTTTAAGATCAATATTTACATATTTATCCATTTTTATCCTCCGCATTTGATTTAGTTTTAATATTTCGCTACTCATTGGAGTATTTATATGAGGTCTAACTCTAATAAGAGTTTTATGTGGCCAACACTAGATTAGGCCTCTGATTAACATTAATTTTTTTTTCAGTTATTTTCTGTTTTGTACTTTGGTAGAAAGAAGTATTCCTTATCCTCCCTTCTCTTTAATTTGAGTTAAATAAATTTTTGGTCCTTATATATATGTTATATTTTGTTTAGTCCCTCTAAAAATTTTCTTCAAACAATGGTCCCTCAAATATTTTTTATCAGTAATTTTGGTCCATGCTTTTAAAACAATTCATATGTATCACCTGAATTTTTAAATGATTTTTTTGTATATATGTTTAGAACATTATAAGAACCTCTCTCACAAAAATTAAGAATTATTTAACAAATGATGAATTAAATATGATTTTTTTAAGCTTTTAGCGTTTAAAAATTCATATTTAATTCATTTTTTGTTAAACAATTCTAAAAAAATTTAGGGGGATTCTTATAATGTTCTAAACATTCCTGCAAAAAATCAATAAAAAATTTGATTGATAAAAATTAGTTGACTTAAAAATCGGGACCAAAATTGTTAATAGAAAACATTTGAAGGGTCATTGTTTGAAGAAAAAATTTAAAGGGACTAAAAATAAAATAGGAATCAAAAACTTATTTAACCCTTAAGTTTTCTTTCTTTTATCTTAAAGGATTTCATATTTTATCAAAAGAAAAAAAAGTAAAACAAGAAATTCTTCAAGAAACGAAAGTGTTAGAATATTAGAAAATATCTTATAATATCTTTTATATTATATTAGAGTATCTTGAGTTATTTTCTATGATCAATTTATATTCATAGAGAATCTTAGAATATCTCTTATTATTATTATGATTTATTCTTAATTTAGGATTTAGTCTATGTTTCTCTATAAATAGAGATTAGTATCGAGTCTATTGTAATCAATTCAGCATTAAGCTATTATCAATAATATTCAAACCCTTATTATTTTCTCTCCTCCTTTTCTCTAAAATCCCACAACTTCAACATGGTATCAGAGCCTATTTCGATCCTCCTTGAACGATTCCACTTCTATTCCGCTGCCGAGTTCCCAACAATTAGGGAATATAATTATAGTTTCTCTTTTCCAACATTCCGACACGTTTCACTCGATTTCCATTCAATTTGCTACTGCCGCCGCTGCCACTATTTCCGGCAAATTTTTCTGCAAATAACAGTCATCTCCATATCAGGTTATGCCTGAAAGCGCCCGCTGTCGTCTGCTACTGCCCGTCGTTGCTGCTGTCCTGTCTGCTACTGCTGTTGCTGCATGTTGTCGCTGCTGGAAAAGTATTCCAGCAAATTTTCTGAAACAACCATTGTCTCTTCTGTTTTGGATTCATTTTCTCACTCCGTTGATCGATCATGGCTTCGTTTCATTAGAGTTGTGCTGCTTCCTCTTTAGTGTTTGTCATGCAATTTAGTTCTTACTAATAGATTATAACAGTGGCTTTTATTCCCACCGACGATCATTCCGGTTGTGTCCCTTTTCCCACAGATGAATCATATTAGTGATGGCTTCTTCTTCCATTGGTGGTTATTCTAACGATGTCTTTTATTTTCATGACTCACACTTTAGCATGACAATTTGTCCCAGATGCACTGGCCCTATCTTTGTCCCAGATGTACTGGCCTTGCCTTTCTCTCCTTGAAGCATGCCTCTCTCTCCTTGAAGCAAATTCAAGTTTAAATATTTTGAGTCTCTGATATTATTGGTTTGAAGCTTCCAAATGCAGTGTTTTTTTAGAAGGACGGACCTTGCTTTGTTCAACTGCTTGCCATGAATTTCTCTCATGCTGATGATCATTCCAGCTATCTGGCTAGGCTGTGTTTATAGCAATTCTCTCCGACTTCACCTGCATCCCTGAGTTGCCTTTCCATCTTTTTTATTATTTTCCGGAGCAAAATATTGTTTTCTTGTAACAAGCTAATGCTTAGTAAGCTTTAGCTTGAGGGGGAGTGTTAGAATATTAGAAAATATCTTATAATATCTTTTATATTATATTAGAGTATCTTGAGTTATTTTCTATGATCAATTTATATTCATAGAGAATCTTAGAATATCTCTTATTATTATTATGATTTATTCCTAATTTAGGATTTAGTCTATGTTTCTCTATAAATAGAGATTAGTATCGAGTCTATTGTAATCAATTCAGCATTAAGCTATTATCAATAATATTCAAACCCTTATTATTTTCTCTCCTCCTTTTCTCTAAAATCCCACAACTTCAACAGAAAGCTTTACAAAGAGTTAACCCACCATCCTTGCAAACATGTGTTATTGAAAAAACAGAGAAAAGTTTACCAATATGTCTGTCTCTTGGATGCTAAGATCGGATCTCACCTTATAAGAGAGTATATTCTCCCAAGCAGATATATCATTCTTCTTAGGCAAGTTCTGCAATACAAATTTGCCAGCATTCCACAACTTGTTGGTGAAGGCCTTGTTGGAGGTCAACCGCTCAGTGGACAAATTAAGGTCCTGAAAGAAAGAAAATAATCACATCAATGTCTTCAATAGTTTAATCAACTTCCTAGTTTGATAAAAAAAAGGAACTCTTTTTTTTAACACAGTAAAAAATACCTGGCCAGCTGTTCCTAAAGCTACTGTGAATCGTAAAGCATCTGTCCCGAATTCTTTGATAGTATCAAGGGGGTCAATTACATTTCCCAATGATTTAGACATTTTTCTCCCCTGATAATAATAGTTGTATAGTCAGCCTATAAACATGGCATAAATTTGAAGCAGGGGCCAGTTAACAATAAAACCCTAGATCAAAATTAAAAGAGGAGAGATTTGATGCACCAACAGTGGGTGATGTTTAAACTATCACCATGTTTACATAAATTGAAGCAGAGTCAGGGCATGAATGGGTGTAGTACTGAGTACACTAAGTCATTTTACAGCTGTAACTATTTGTGTCAAACAAGGCACAATGGCCGGAGTTTCTGCCATGTAACTATAAGGCCACCAGTTTGATCAGAGTGGAATTAATATTGCTAATGCAAGGTATAGCTACCAACATTACGTCCACCATATATCTGACCCTTCCATGCACCCCATCATATATATATATATATATATATATTATTGAGATTTTTATAACCTATCTCATCTACCACACTCGTAAACGGGAGGAGAGCGGTCTAGCTAACAACACCATAATTTCAAAATGCACATGTCAGGAACCAATTCCATTAGCCCATCTAAAAAGTGAAGTCACCTGTGAATCCCTGATGAGTCCATGCAAATAAACATAAGAAAATGGAACTTTCCCAGTGAATTCAATCCCCATCATCACCATTCTTGCCACCCAAAAGAACAATATGTCATGCCTGTCAAAAGATAAAAGGCAGCATAAGTTGGGAAAATGTTCATAAAGAATAATGGATTAGAATATGAATTAATAAATTTGAATGAAACCAATACACACACAAGAAGGCTACAATAGATAAAATACTACAAAGATAAGCAATTACATTCATTATTCACAATGAACAAATGGTAGAATAGTTGCCTTCTCTTACAAATGATATATATGAGCAATACTTCACATATGAACAATACTTTAATAATAAATTGAATACCTTTATTTGATGATTCGTTTGCCAAGTCAAGTCATTTAATAAAATATCAACGTTGATTCTTCATTATGTGTGTATAATAAAAATCCCTAGTAAATGAACTATGCAGGCTCTTAATAGAGAAAAACTTTTGGAAACAAAAATCAAAATGAAAATATGTTATGCGGTCTTTTAAGGACTACCAGATGTATTTTTGCCAAAATCAAAATGAAAACAAATTCATATTTTTGTAATTAAAAGGAGAAATGATTAACTAAAGTGAAAACAGAAAGAAAAATAAAATCAAATGCCCCCTCTGAAACTAGATTGTAGTTGCATCTTACATATGATAAACTGACTAATGACCCCCAAAATCAACAGTGCACATACATACTGTTTCTGTTCTGGCAAAAACTACTAAAGGAGCATCAAGGTAGTAAATAGCTCTTAATCAAGTGGGATCTCCAGCCTCAGCCTCATTAAAAGGATATAACAAAATGGAAAATATTCATTGACATCAAGGACCTGAAACATGCAAGTAACTGCATACCCGGTTTCAAGCATTGTAGTTGGATAGAATCTCTTAAAATCCTCTGCAGACAAATCTGGCCATCCAAGCGTACTAAAAGGCCACAGCGCACTGATAAAATGTGTAGGATTCTATAGTTAGTCCATACAATTAACAGGAGTAAAACAGAAAGTCAACATGCTGTGTAGATCAGGGTTCAGAACTGAAAATACCCACATCAGGTTTCAGAATCTGTTCATTATACATAAATGTTCGGAAAAAGATAAACTACATTAACCATTGTAAAGATACAACATGTAGGGAAATTTATGCCATCTATCACATATAGAAGAAAGAACGTGAATTGTAAAGAAAAGGCTTCGGTGACTTCAATTACCTTTACCCGAGTCATTAGGTCAGTTAGGTATACAATTCCTTTGAGAAGGAAAAAACATAAATAGAATGATTATGGAGCACAAGATACAACAGCTCTAGTTGTATAGATTTAATATTTCATGCTTAACATCAGTCCACACTATATATATATATAGCTTAACGTATGCCTAAACTATCTGCTGAGTGGGTCATTCATACACAAATAGTAACTGACCAGCTTCAGCTAGAAAAAAGTACATTTACGAATACTACTAGTTTTATGACATCATTTTCACTTCAACTATTTACAAGAAGATGCCCATATAGATACAGTTCAAATTAAGAGATATACTTATTAAAAATATATTTATGATCTTTGTATTTATTACATATCACATCATATCATGTAAATAGGGATAGTATCTCCGATATTTATTTTTGTATTTATTGCCTTGAGCCTATACAAAACCTCATTGTGTAGTTCAAACACGGTTTCACCTTATGTCTCTCATTCAACAATATCAAATATAAAATACCTTGAAAACCATGTGTCAAGAACATCAGGATCTTGATATATTTCTACATCTTTTCCATATTTCTTGTAAGCTTTTTCAAGTGCTTCATCAGCATTCCTAGCAACTATATAGTCCTCTTCTTTTTCTTTTCCAACAATGTACCAAACAGGTATCCGGTGTCCCCACCATAGTTGTCTGCTAATACACCAATCCTTAATGTTGGAAAGCCAATGATTGTAAATCTGCCGTGAACATAAAGTATATAGAGTAAGGGTATGGGATAATCTAAAAGTTCATACCATCAAAAGAATAATACTTATAAGATTTGAAGAAAATCATTACTAGAACAGTAACTTTACTGAACATTATTTTCTGATGCATAAATGTAGAGTAAGAATTTACAAACATATAGACTAATCATTATGATACTTTCCTATGATACAGGAACATGACAAGTCATGAATCTGTCCTAATAAAGGAAATTAAGAGGGAAAAGAAGTGTACAAGGATATGAGCAACAATTACCTAATTTATCTTAATTTATAGGATATAAGCTCCTTACAAATGGAACCTTATTAATCATATAATGTGAGCAATGAAAGCAACTGCTACTCTAATACTAAACCATCAAAAGAAGAAACTATAGCATCACAATGGTAAGAAAACACTTCCACATAACTCACAATAATCAAATGATTCTATATTCAAGTCAAAACTAAGGCATTAAATATAGAAGTCAAAACTTAAGAATGATCAAATGGTACAGGTGAGGTGAGGTGACTAAGGTTCTCTTACACTGAACAGCTAATGTAAAGTTAATCAACAGTATGGATGCGAAATATATGCATGTACGGCTAACAAGTGAATTTCTCTTTCACAGCAAGAGATACACCAAGTGCGGATTACTTCTTTAACGGAGTTTCTCGATTAAAATAAGTTTATTGTTCTTCGCTTAAAAAAATATTTATAATCTTACAGATATTAATGGACAACTTAAATAAGAGCTTCTGAAAAAATTAAGTAGAAGCTAATTTCCTCACATAAAAGAAATTATTTAAAAAACTCAATAGTTATTGCAAGATTCTTTAATATTTCTTTTTAGTAAGTTCTTGAAAAAACTTTCTTTGCTCAAAAAATGATACAAATCCATTATATACAATGAATATGACGAACCTTCTCAAATCTTTCCGGTATTATTGTCAATTCTCCTTTTTCGACTGCTTGAAGAGCTTTCTCAGCAAGAGGCTCCATACTTACAAACCACTGTTTACTTACAAGTGGCTCTATTATCTGATTGTAAAATGAAGAAAACATCCGAGTGGAAGATCCAAATAGCAGCACAAATCAGTGACCGAACATAATGCCAATTCATAATTCTAAAAGTTAACTAAGAAAAATGCTATCTCACTTCTCCACCACGCTGAGATCTGGGAACTCGTAAAGTGTGAGGTTCCTTTTTTACACCTAACCCTGTCTCCTCAAGCTCTGCCCACAGTTTCTTTCTGGCTTCAAATCGATCAAGGCCACTGATATTGGAGATTAGCTTCAGGAATTAGTCATAACAATATATGTCAAATCTTCAACAGCTAAATAAAAAAATTCCTACAAATACCTGTACAAGCCAGCAACTTCATTTAGTGTGCCGTCCTTATTCATCACATTGAGTATTGGAAGACCAAGCTTTCGAGCAAGTAGATAGTCATTATGATCATGTCCTGGACTAATTTTTAAAACGCCAGTTCCAAACTCTTTATCAACATGCTGTGACACACAACACCAATCAATATTAGCCAACAGGATGAAACTTACCTTGGCATTGTCAAATAATTTGTGCAAAATGAATAGAGTAAGAAAATGAGACTTTAAAAATGGATGAAAACTAGTAACAAGGAACTATTATTGCCACAAGCAGAAGTTAGACAGGAGTAACGATAGAATATATGATTGTTACTGTTATCTGGCACTACTTATTTTACATTTGTACTTGACTTAATTCACAAATCTAGAAATGTTGGAGCAAAAAGTGTGTTTTGCTCCCCATCCATTAACTAATACTTAACAGTTATTCACTAATTACATTTCAATAATCAGCCATCAGAAATTAACATATTGTTGAGATATGACATGATTAATAAAATATTTGATTGAGAAATTCTCTACCTTGTTTCCTTAAATGTTAATGTTCACATTTCCATGTATATATCTCTGATGTAATTAGATTCATATGGGACAGATTTAGTCCTTATATTCAAGGGATACTCTTTGTACTAATTTATCGTTATACAAAATCTAAGAGTTAATCTCTCAAGCTATTTAGCACCAAAAACATTATTCTCAAATTGGTACCAGAGCCCACGATCAGTGAGCCTATTGTATGTCTCAAAACCCCATATGTCAAAGTCACATATATAGCTGTCTCGTCGACTGTCCAGCATCGACATTGGGGATGCCTCCCACTTATAAACACATTTTCAGGTCATATCTCATTCAACGTGGGTATCCCAACAAATACAATAAATCCTTCGAACACCTAGGATTCAATAAAAATGCCCATGGGAAACATCACAGCAAGACATAGAAAACAACTCAAACAAATGAATTTATTATTCACTTCAAATTTTCAAGTACACATTTTTTATTAAGAAACTACCAAGAGAACATGAAATCCATGCATATAATATGTATTCAAACACTACATAATAACTAAAATATATACAAGTTGAATAAATTGGAACTTTTATACCTTGTCAGAAATGATAGGAACATGACGACCAAACGTCAAAGGCACAATTGCCATCTGACCAATATATTTGGAATAACGATCATCCTACAATTCAGAAAAGAATACAAAGCATTAGTCATCATTTCAAAAAACATTACGAGCTCTCTTGGAACTCAATAACGTCATGTCATTCTCAGCCACATTGAATTAGTTAGCATATATATTTTCACATATATGGAGGTATATCCAGTCACAACTGAACTAAATAAGCCATGTTGTCTTGGTCAAACCAACTAGTTATATATGTTTCTAATTTCAGTAGATAAGGTTCCTTGAAGGCCAAGGCTTAAAATCGAGCTTCTAGCTAGAATCTAATAATGTTGATCTTCAATAAAGTATTTTTTAGGAATAGAAGTGGCTCACTCAAAAAGGGGCATTTTCACATCTCAACAAAAGTATATCATAGATCTGCTCCAGGAAACAGGTAAGCTAGCTTGTAAACCTATGGGAAGTCCTATAGATCCAAGCCATAAGTTGGGTAGTGTGGAAGAAGGTGCAATGGTGGATAAGGAAAGACACTGGTTGGGAGATTAATTTACCTTTCCGACACAAGACCAGATATTGCATTTGCCATAAGTGTGGTAAGTCAATTTATGCACAGCCCAAGGGAAGTTCACTTACTTGCAGCTCATAGGATTTTGCAATATCTTAAAGGAACTCCAGGGAGAGGGATTTTGTTTAAAAGGAATGAGAGTGCTACTCCTGAGGCTTATTACAGGGCATTGTACATTCCTTGGAGGAAATCTTGTAATTGGAGGAGTAAAAAGCAGAATGCTGTGGCCCGATCTAGGGCTGAATCTGGGTTTTGAGGTATGGCACAAGGTATTTGTGATTTAATTTGGCTGAAGATTATCTTAGAAGATTTGAAGATTAAATAGGATGGACCTATAAAGCTCTATTGTGATAATAAGTCAGCAATTAGAGTAGCTCACAATCCCATTCAACATGATCGAATGAAACATATTGAGGTGGATAGGCATTTTATCAAAGAGAATTGTCCGTTCACAAGGTCAACTTGCGGATATCTTCACCAAAGGGCTTAGTTGCCCTGTTTTTTAAAGAATTGTGTCCAAGCTGCGAATGGAGAATACTTATTCACCAGATTAAGATGGAGTGTTAGAAATTAAAACATATTCATACTCCACTTTCCGAGAAGCTAAGGTTCATTGCATATCAAGAAGATTAAGTTCAATGTATCTTAGGAAATAGTGTCAGCTTTATTACTCCCTTGTAAATTGCATTTGATCATGTAATTAACATTGTCGAGTGTTGTTTTGTTCTTCAATGTGCATCAAATGCATCTAAAGGGTAACTTCAAAATTTTGTATCTGTTGAAGTTGTGGGATTTTAGAGAAAAAGAGGAGAGAAAATAATTAGGGTTTGAATATTATTGATAATAGCTTTATGCTGACTTGATTACAATAGACTCAATACTAATCTCTATTTATAGAGAAACATAGATTAAATTCTAAATCAGGAACAAATCATAATAATAAAGAGAGATATTCTAAGATTCACTATGATTATAAATTGATCATAGAAAATAACTCAAGATACTCTAATATAATATAAAAGATACTATAAGATATTATAAGATATTTTATAATATTCTAACACTCGCCCTCAAGCTAAAGCTACTAAGCTTTAGCTTGTTACAAGAAAACAATATTTTGCTTCGCTAAATAATAAAAAAGATGGAAAAGCAACTCAGGGATGCATGTGAAGTCGGAGAGAATTGCTATAAATATAGCCTAGCCAGATAGCCGAAATGATCATCAGCATGAGAGAAATTTATGGCAAACAGTTCAACAAAGCAAGGTCCGTCCTTCTAAAAAAAACTGCATTTGGAAGCTTCAAACCTATAACGTCAGAGACGCGTGCTTCAAGGAGAGAAAGGCAAGGCCAGTACATCTGGAATAAAGATCGGGCCAGTGCATCTGGGACAAATTGCCAAGATAAAGTGAGTCATCAAAATAAACGATATCGTCAGAATAACCATGAATGGAAGAAGTCATCACTAATATGATTCATCTGTGGGAAAAGGACACCACCGGAATGATCATCGGTGGGAATAGAAGCCACTGTTATAATCTATTAGTAAGAACTAAATTGCATGACAAACATCAAAGAGGAAGCAGCACGACTCTAATGAAACGAAGCCATGATCGATCAGCGGAGTGAGAAAATGCATCCAAAACAGAAGAGACAATGGTTGTTTTAGAAAATTTGCTGGAATACTTTTCCAGCAGCGACAACAGATGGCAGCAGTAGTAGACGGGACAGCAGCAACGACAGGCAGTAGCAGACGGCAGCGGCGACATATCTACTCGCATGAGAGATTTGCAGCGCGTGAGAGCGCGTGTGACAGTTTTTTTGGCGACGCGCTTTTGGGCATGACCTGATCTGGAGATGACTGTTGTTCGCAGGAAAATTTGCCGGAAATAGTGGCAGCGGCAACAGTAGCAAATTAAATGGAAGTCGAGTGAAACGTGTCGGAATGTTGGAAAAGAGAAACTATGATTATATTCCCTAACTGTTGGGAACTTAGAAGTGGAACAACGGCAAGATTGTTCAAGGAGGATCGAAATAGGCTCTGATACCATGTTGAAGTTGTGGGATTTTAGAGAAAAAGAGGAGAGAAAATAATTAGGGTTTGAATATTGTTGATAATAGTTTTATGCTGACTTGATTACAATAGACTCGATACTAATCTCTATTTATAGAGAAACATAGATTAAATTCTAAATCAGGAACAAATCATAATAATAAAGAGAGATATTCTAAGATTCTCTATGATTATAAATTGATCATAGAAAATAACTCAAGATACTCTAATATAATATAAAAGATACTATAAGATATTATAAGATATTTTATAATATTCTAACAATATCCTATACCAAATATGTTGTTATGTTCTGCAGTTGGAATTTTGGATTCCTTCATACCAAACAACTTGTAGAGCAGTATCTCAGTTTATTTTATTGATCTCTTCTCTCCAATAAAATTTCAATTAAAATTTGTAGCCAAACGCACACATAACTGAATGTGAAAAACAAATTGTCAAATATTTATCAGGCAACAGTTAATTCAAAAACTTCAATACAATTAATTCCAAAGAAATTAGTATTTGCAATTTGTTAGCATTGTTCTGGCTATATGAGAAATTCTTCATAGATACTATTAGAATATTATAAAATATTTTATAATATCTCTTATATTATATTAGAGTATCTTAAGTTATTTTTTATGATCAATTTATAATCATAGAGATATCTTAGATTATCTCTCGTTATTAGTATGATTTGTTCTTAATTTAGGATTGAGTCTATGTATCTTTATGAATAGATAATATTATTGACTCTTTTAGTCAGCATAAAATTATTATCAACAATATTCAAACTCTTATTATTTTCTCTCCTCCTTTTCTCTAAAATCCCACAACTTCAACAGATATATTTTTTGGTTTGGGGAATCCCAGATTTGTGGAATCAGTTAATATACTAAAACTTAATACTGAGAAAAACAAAGATAAAAATAACAGGAAATATTATTCTAGCCAGTATTCAATACATAAAATTTACGTAAACAAGTCAAAAAGATGTTTGAAAATAATTCTTTTGATGTTTATTTCTTATGGAGGGCTGGGCAATATGAATGTTTAATTATGTTCCATGTTTTGTGGTAGCATGACAAGAGAATGGATTTCAATTACAAATAGCAAAACTAAAACTTCTATCCAGAGGCACAACGCCTTACAAAGACAAGGATTCTATCCTACCTGTGGATTAACTGCCAGTGCCACATCACCAAATAGTGTCTCTGGACGTGTCGTAGCTACAGTCAGCCAATCATTCCTATAAAATGAGTAATTGTAAAAATTTAAATGCTAACTAATATTAAATAAAAACCGCAAGACACAACCTTACAAAGAAACAAAAGCTTATTTTAAAGTAAGAAAATATAGCTCTGTTATGTATGATACAGATTCCAAAATGCATATCTCTCGTTTCTCTTTCTCTTAAATGTTCCTATGATCAACTAGCCAACATCTTCACCAAATCCTTGCAGTCCTTGGATAGTAATATATTATACATATTTACAAGTTAGATGCATATGACATTTATGCTCTAGCGTCAGGGAAAGTGTTGATTATATTTGCCTCTTTCAGAATTCACTTTATCATGAGATATAAAGTTAATTAGTATATAAGATAAGATAGTAGTACATTCAGCTTCCATTAAGTTTTCAGTTATACTTCTCAATGTATACTTCCGGTCTATCAGTTTCATTCACTCAAGAACTGTAACCGAATCCCAATTTTAATTCTAGAAATTAGTTTGAACACAAACAAAATAGTGTAAAGTGAAGGTTGTCTGAAAAGGTCAAAAACATTGCCAGACAAAACAATTATCTTGCCATAAGAGAAAATTAGAACACAGCAGAACATCAAGAAATTTCCTGGAACAGGAAGAACATAACAAAGAAAGTAGAATACAGAGGGGACTACTTAAATATTTTAGTTAAAAAAAGAAGTCCAGCCACTTTGCACATCAGACAACAAAACTTCCCTCGTAAAATAAAAACAGCTAAATGCTCAGGAATATTAGCTTTCAGGCAATGAAGGCAATATTAAAAAGGTCAAACAAAATAGATCATAATTCCCAATTACAAGTTAAGAAAACCCAGATGTACAGTTAGGTAAAGCCAAAATCTGTCCATCCAAACAAAATAACATAAAGTTCAGAACAGGTGCTGGTCAAACTAAATTAAATTTCTAACAAAATATAAATCTAATCAAAGCATGAGCTTAAAGGTTGCTTCACAGACAATATACTTCTATGAAAAAAATATATAAAAACAGAGTAATTTTCAAAAACATCCAGTGTACCTCGAACCTCCAGCAACGCGATATCTAATATGATACAAATATCCAGATTCTTCTGAATATTCGACTTCCTAAGTATAAAAGAAAAGGTTCAACAAAAACATCCAAGAAAAGAGCAGTTAAGTAGTAACAAGAGTGCAATCAAGACTAAAACTGCTTACCAAATCAGAAACGGCAGTCTGTAGAGTTGGTGACCAGTTTACCATATAAGAACCTGAAACAGAAGGAAGCCAAAGTGTAACATACACCACTATATAATATATAAAGTATGAATACAACATGTGCATCAGTGAAAAATTCAACAATTATCTTTTCCATTTTTTTGGTTACTCAGTTTTATTTTCAATTATACTTCCTTGTGCTCATCTTTTATCTAAGACATGTTATTCACCCATATTTTGTCATCTTAGTTCAAGCAGTGATTCTCCTCTGGTCCTCTGACTCCTATCTTATAATAGCAAGAGCAGGAGTATATTTTTAATTTGTTAGTTGCTTTTATTAATTTGCAGTTACTTGAACTAGATGGCTCCTTAATTTCATGTGAACTTCACGAGGCTTATGGCACAGCAATCAAGTTTATGAATAATCATATTTTTCATTAATTTTATTTATCACAGTATGTTTTTAGTTTATTTTTCTTGATATATGTTATAAGTTATTTTACTATTTTATTATATCTTCAGCAGTCTTCTTGGTACAATTTGTGTTATTATAGCCGTCATGCTTCTGCTATAAGCCACACACCACCCAACATATTTGATGGGTATTTGGCTTTCTGCCATGAACTGCCATCCACTATTTTTTTTTATATGACCCATACACTATTAACAACACTGGCAGAAAAATCCTTCATTTAGACCAGGGTTCTCTATACAATATGGCCTTCTATTTTATTATGACAAACTAGTAATTCCAACTAATTCTAATTGGATTGCATTCTATTAGAGTTTATGCTAATTGCTACATCACTCTGCTTTCTCATTTATATTTCATCGTATTAGTATTTCCCTTCAGATAGTCTAGAGTATTCTATTTTCAATTATTGCTTCTGTTTGTCTTAACCAACTTTAACTATGACAGTTAGATATCAAATTCTAGATTTCCACAAAATTATGACTACTTCAGTTATTCTCACATGATATGATTCCTTGTACAAAATTGACTGAGCATAGCTATCAAACTCCATCCAAGATTTCAAAAGTTTCAAGCAATATGGAAGACTATAACAAAGTGAATTGAAAAATGAAATATATACCATTGTGAAAGTATGTAACTCAGCTTATACCTTGATAAATCAAGCCTTTCTCATGAAGCCTAACAAATGCCTCAACTACAGCTTCTGCAGAAATTACAAACCATCAGTATATGATACACAAGTAAATACATGCTAATACACAACCATGTTGGATTTAAATTGCTGGAAGAAAAAAAAATTGATGAGACAAATTCAGATGCAGGTAATAGACATTGAAAAATAATAATAGCATATAAAAAAGTTATAAAACTGCACCAATGATATTTACTATCTTATTTGCATCACCGTAATTTTTCAAATATGTGCCCAAAGGCTCTCTAGGTTAGATAAAGTTCCAATAAGTAGAAAACTGTCTTACGACTTAGCTGTTCATCAAGGGTGAAGTGCTCTCTAGACCAATCACACGAAGCACCAAGTCTCTTAATCTGATTTGTGATAGTTCCACCATACCTGAATAAAGTAAAGAAAAATCACGGGAAGGAGGAGAGAAGTTAAGAAAATGACATTGAAGAATCTGCACAATGAAATTGTAACTCAATTTGCTCCCTCTATATTTACTAATTTAATCATTGGCAATATCCATGATCTGAAGAAGCAGATCACTCGTGAGTCATGACTCATCTAACCTAAAACGAATCTACAAAAATTTCAATAAAATTTCCAATATTCCATTGTCATTAGGTTATGGCACATTCCTCTAAGACTATCATTATGACATTAGGTGATAATATTTTTTTTAATCGTTAACTATGGATTATAGAGAAAGTATATTTAAGATTTGGACCAAAATGGAAACCAAAGGATCACTTTCATATAGCCCTCTCTTAGCCCCTATCATTTATCTTCTTTGCAAGATTTATAAATTTAAGTTTTTCCTCTAATCCAGAGTATAATGTCTTGTTATTTTAAATTTTAACATAAATAATAGGAATAGTGAGGTTCAACCCCTTCTACTTTTTCCCCATTCTTAGTAGGGTAGTCCATTGGCTGTGGAAAAATAAAAATGTAGATGGCAGGAAGATTCAAGATTAACAAGAATGTGAAGACATACTTCTCTTTCCACTGCCAAACTTTTCTTGTAAATTCATCTCTACTCATTTCAACCCTTTTGATTCCTTCAGAAGCTAGCATTCTTTCAACAACCAACTGGTAGAAGGAGAACAAAATTTAGATGCACAACTAATAGCTTCAACTGAAAAAATATAAGGAGAAAGTGCAAGAAGCATACAATTCTCAGTTACAAAACGAAACTGCATAATAAGAAACTAGAAAGCCCATTGCCACAATTTAACTGTCCCAAAAGCTTAATCTCTTAGGTGAAGACGCGTAAATGGTTTTTTATTTTATATTTTTGACATGCCCACTTATGCAAAAGCCTTTGGACTTGATGCATTGTCAGTGCACAAACATGCCTACGTTGTACTGGAATTCAAATTCTTACTAGAAGAACTGAGGTGACAAGATAACTTGAAGTTAACAAACCAAAGTGGATAATAAAAAGAAAATAAGGCATGCAGTTTGAAGTTTCTGACAACTCACTTGTTTGCAGACTGAACCAAGCCATCCATGGGCTTAAGTAAGCTCCCAAGGCTTGGTTTGACAGACTTAAGAGTACTCTTCTTCAGTTTGGGTTTTGGGACAGCAAGTGGGTCCCTCTTTATTTATCTACTTTTTTACCTTCTACCTTATGTCGACGATATAACTATTACTGACAATTCTTCTCAGCTGGCCCAGCAGCTAATTCTCAAGTTGAATTTAGTACTCTTCCTAAAAATCTTTATTTCTTAGACTATTTCTTGGGCATTGAGGTGTGCTGACAACTGAATGGTTCTCTAATGCTAACTCAGAGCAAGTATATCAAGGATCAGTATGCCAGAACTAATATGACTGATTGACTGACGCTGAGCCCATTTCCTATCCTATGGTTTCAGATTGCAAGCTCTCAAAACATGATAATTGAAACTGTTACATTCAGTTATTGTAATTTTCACTTTCAGAAATACTACCATACTTTTCTCTTCAAATTATTCTTCCTCTCAATAAGTAATGTAAATTAATATAGTCTCGGGTTTCGAAATTAACAAACCTGAGTTGCAATACCAGCATGATCAGTCCCAGGAAGCCAGAGTGTTGGTCTTCCCTTCATGCGATTGTACCTAACCATAATATCCTGGATAAAAGCATGATAATAAATAAAGATATATATCTTACTAAAATGTAAACGTTCAACAAAAACATTAACAACTCAATACCACTTAACAAAGCACATTGTTAATACTTCAAACAAGACAGACAGTGTCACTATGAAGACAAACAGACAGAAAGAAACATAAGGAAAGGAAGGAACAAGATCTTTATAATTTTCCCGATAGAACATCAATATTAAACATCCTATGCACATAAATAACAAGCAACTAGCGCTCAAAATTTCATCACTTTAGAAAAATCATATCAAACAGTTTTAAGTTGCACCAGAACGTAATCCATTGTTATAATTATCTACAGAAATAATATGAAAAATAAAGATGAAAACCTATCACTATGGAAAATATTACAAATACAAAAATCAAATGGTACATCTATACCACTATATATCTTGCCTTTCCATTCAGAAACATGTAAACCCCATGATGGTATACAAAAATCAAATGGTACATCTATACCACTATATATCTTGCCTTTCCATTCAGAAACATGTAAACCCCATCATGGTATATCCAGCCATCTAGATACACAAATGTCCATTTAACAACATAAATAGAAAAATATTTAAAAAAATGGAAAAACCTCAAGGGTCACAAACATTGCATGCCCCATGTGCAGAGAACCAGTAACATTAGGAGGTGGCATTGATATCACAAAAGGATCACTTCCTCGGTCAAAGTTCGGCTTAAAATACCCTTGAGACTCCCACCTGCAATCCAATAATCATAACTAAAACATAATATACAAAAATAATATAATAATGAGTTCATAAAGTCCATCCATGAACCAAAACAACTTATCAATACAATCAGAAATAGGCTGTACCAACATAAAACAGTTTATAGATGAATTGCAGCACAATTTTTTCCTATTGTCAGCAACCTATGATGATGCACTGATATGCCTTTACATCATCGATACATGACCATTTATAAGAGACCATTTTTTATAAAACTAAAAAAACAGATTCCAATACTCTCTCAAGAGACCAGTTTTCGTGACTCTTCACATCTCAGATACATACGTTATGTTAAATGTTGAAACTCTCACTGGTTAATTGCAGCAACTACAATATATATCGTCCTTCACCCATTCAGCTATTGATCCTCATTTTCCCACTTATATGTTAAATGTTAATTGCAACATATGCAATTTATGTCACCACTTCACCAATAGAGAGGCTTTCATCACTATTTTCAGTCATCATCACTAAACTGCAAAAATATACTATCTATTATATTATATATTGTGAATTACAACAATATATATTTATTATATTACAACAATATATTTAATACTCCCCACTTAACATATTGTATCTGTGTCATAATACTAACATTGCCACAATTTACTAACTACAGGCTCCAGCATTTGCATGTGACATATAGGAAAGGACCAATTACAATTCTATTATTCAAGGAAATCAACAAGTCACTTTAGTTAATTTAATCACGCAATACTTAAGTTCTAGTGTGAAAATTAAGAAAACAAGTCACTTTGCAGAGCACATATTACATGGAATCAAAAATACACAAACAAGAGAAATACCAAATACCAACATTAATTTTATAAATTAAATAAAAAATACATACCAATTATATATGCGTTCTTCCGCAGTAAAGTCAAAAGATTTGGCTATCTCGGGAGAAGTAAAGACACCGTTATTTTCTGCAGCAGCCGCAACTGAAACATAGAAAACATTAAACAATAACAAACAAAAAACACAATTCACTGAAAAACCAATGAAATGCTGTTGTGTAAGTGTTCATAACTTCGTCAATAAAAACTTTATTCTCATCATCACAAATTTTCCAAAGCAAATATCGAAAACAGAAAACCTATGTAGCACTGACACTTCTGATTGAATGCATGTCCGACACATTTATGTATCTAAAACGTGTCAATATTTGACCCTGACACATATAGTTCCGTTCAATCACTTTTATTTTTTAAAATTATTATCAGTACTTACATATCAGTGTCAATGTCATATCCAATGTCCTATCAGCTGTGTGTGTGTTGGTGCTCTTAGCCAACAAAAACTACTAATTTTGTAACTATTAAAGAAAACTAGTGATGAAAATCAAAAAGTCTATCCAAACAAGCCCTAACTTTATCAAAAAAATGGAAGAGAAAGAAAAAGCAAAAACTAACTGCATTAAACAAACACTTCAATTATTTTATGCTAATATAAGAATGAAAGTGTTTAAAATGATGACAACCCAACAACAGAATAACGAAGTTCAAAAATGTCTATCCAAACAATCCCCAAGTTTCTCCAAAAAATGGAAGAAAAAACAAAAACACAATTAAACCAATACTTCAAGGAAAACTCTAAGGTGAACCACTTCGATAAGTGGTTCATCGCGGACTAGTTGAAAACTGTTCAATATTCCAACGACTACCGAAGTTGTCTCATGAAAGTAGAAGTTCATGATCTTATTTTCAGGGCTAAGAAAGTGAATCCATTGATGTGTTTTTGATAAAAACAAGGGAAAACAAATATGTGTCTTTCAAAACAGAACTCGTCGAAACAACATAAATCAAATCAAAGTCCCAATCTTAAGGACGAGAAGGACGGTAAATTTCTACTTCCGAAGAGTGATTTTTATGCACACTGGTCTACCGAAGTACTTGCCATACATCAATTATTTTATGCCAATATACGAATGAAGTGTCTAAAATTGTGACAACTGAACAACGGAATAATGAAGTTCAAAAACGTCTATCCAAACAATCCCCAAGTTTCTCCAAAAAATTGGAAGAAAAAGCTCGAAGTTAAACCAATACTTCAAGGCAAATTCTATGGTGGATAAGTGGTCCACTATAGACCGGTTGAGTACTGCCGAAGAGTGCTGCCGGTCATCATTAGTGATTCCAGTTATTTTTGAGCATTGATTTATCTAAGCACTTGCCATACTTCAATCATTTTATGCAAATATAAGAATGAAAAATGGACACACAAAAAAAACATCTGTCAAATTAAACAAATACTTAAATTTGGATGTGCGAAAAAGAGCAGTGTGAAAAATGGTGAGAATTGAACAGCAGGAGCATTGAATTGTTAATAGAATGGAAGCGGAGAGAACCTGTTAGAAGACGAATTGATGTGAAGCGGTTGAAGCGAGGACGAGAAGGAGAGGAGAGAGAAAAAGCGCGACGGCGCGTGTAGAAGAGGAGAGGGTTGAGTCTGTTACAAACGGAGAAAGGATAAGAAAAAGAGAGTATCGTTTTAGACATGATTGGTTAGTTAGTTAGTTAGTGGTTTTTGGTTCAGTGTAGGTTCAGTTCAGAGAAACCTCAACTGCAACTGCAACTGCAAGAGAAGAAAGAAGAAGTAGTTTTGTTGTTGAATTTAGAGAGAAAGAGAGATACGGCTAAGGAGGAAGACTAGTGGGATGAGAGGGGATGAGGAGGGAAATGAAATTGTTTCCCCGTAATTAATTAATTAATAAGAAAAATGTTAACAAAACATTTATCAAAAATAATTATATTCGATATGTTTTGTTAGTTAAATGTGAGTGTTTATTTTGATGAATTTTTCACAATGTAAGGAGCTTAGATCTTTCAGCTAGACTCAACTCGGTTAGTTGCTAATTGCTATCAAAATATCTTTAATCAACTCTTTTCAATACATTTTTTAATTTGTTAAAATTTAAATCCATCTAACAAAATCAAATTTGGTGTAACTTTAGTAAGTTTGATTTTGAACATTACTCATATTGGGATTGGGATTATTGATAGTAAGTGGTTAAATATATAGATCAAGTTATAACTTTAGTAGTAAGTTGCTAAGTTTAGGGTTCAAAATAATACTAAGTTGTTAAATATAATTGATAGTAATGATTAAATATGGAGACCAACTTAGATAGTTTAGTTGTACATCTTGCTAATAGAATTTGATGTTTATAGATCATTGTCATGTCAAAAAGAAGTGGCAAAATTTTGATATTGTAAAACGGTGGTTGCATGAATGATTTATAATCATAAGTGTTTTGTGAAATAACACATATTTAGATCACCAGAATGTATTAGAATTGAGTTAACTTTAGTGATGATTAACTTAGTATTTTGGATGATGTGTAAAAGTCTTTCTACCTTGTTTTTGCCTTTTTAACTTATATAGTGGTCTTGTAATTAGGGTTGGGCCTCTTGCACCTATCTCTGACGCAACCCTAATTTAGACTTGTGCTCTTTTCAAATATTCTTGTATTTGTTAATGATTGGGATATAAGGGTGTTTTGATTCAACAGATGGGACAATAGGGATTTTAATAGAGGGGAGGTGAAGAAAAAGTAGAGTCTTGTTTAGTTCAAATAAGGGGAGGGGAAGGACTTTTAATAGTTTATATTTGGTTTAAGGGGAAGGGAGAGATTTTAAATGATTTTTGTAGTTATATTGAGCACCTCCCCTCCAAATCTCCCAAAATGGAAAGATAGCAAAATCAACTTAGTGATGGATTTTGCTCATTTACCCTCCCTCTTAAAATTTGAACCAAATACAAAAACTTGACGATTTTATCTCTCCTCCAACCAAACACACCCTAAGGAGTATGATCTCACACATGGCGTGGTCTCATTTAATAGGGTTGGTTGTATTAGACCCCATATAAACATTTTGTCCCTTAAGTTATAAACATCGAACACTTTGTCCCCTTTTGTTTATTTGACTAGTCTCTATGCAACCACACCTCCACCAAAAGCAAACACATAACCACTAGTTTTGTCTCATTTGAATTAGTGATCCAGTTAACATCGTTGTATCCTTTTAACACATTGAGAAATCTATTATACTTTTAATACTATAATTCATGGTACCTCTTAAATATTTCACGAGTCTAGCTATTGTCTCCTAGTGATCCTAATTAGGATTGTGGGTAGATATACTCATCTAACTATTGCATTTGCAATATCGGGTCGAATGAAAATTTATATGCAATAAACTCCCAATAATATAAGTATAGTAAGTTTGATCACTTTTATTCTTCCTTAATTGAGAGTTAGCATCATAAGGAGTATTTAGAGTCATAATTGACCAAATTTCTTTAGAAATTTCTCAAACATTATGTTCTTGAGATAGTACTATCATCCTTTCTTTTGATTTTAACTCTCAAAATTATATTTGCTTCACATGTGTATTTCATATCAAATTTAGAAGCAATAAAAAACATGTTTCTAATCACAATATCAATGCAAGTACTAAAACTAAGCATGACATTAACATATAAACACATAGTCATTACTCACACGGTTATCAACTTCAATTAAAGTAAACCCATCACTAATTAGAACTTCAATGAATTTTTCATGTCTATGATTTGGTACTTGTTTTAAACCATACAATAAATTAAGAAGTTTACAAACTCTGTTTTCTTGACCAAAAATTATATATATTTTGGGTTATCTCATATATAAATTTCTTCTTCTAAATCATAATTTAAAAAAAAAAGTGTTTTTACATCCATCTTATAAATAACAAGGTTATAAATAGAAATTTCATTTGGAAAATGTATTTAGATGTTTTGGGTAGTATAAACGATCAAGAAGTAGTAACTCATTGAAGAAATTTTGATACCAGGAGCAAAAATATTAAAA